>CM065727.1:64251377-64271377 GCA_033310375.1 Conus canariensis
GATTACCATGCTAAACACATCAGAAAGAACTGATTTAATGATAGCAGGGCATTCAATACTTACCAAAAAATTTAGTGTGTGTGTGCGCACGCGCGTGAAAAAGTCAGAGAGACACAGAGAGAGACAGAGACAGATATATAGACAGAGACAGTGAGAGAGAGAGAGAGAGATAGAGAGAGAGAGAGAGAGAAAGACAGAGACAGTGTGTGTGTCTATGTATGTGAGATAGACAGTCAGTGTGTGTGTGTGAGTGTGTATGTGTGTGTGTGTGTGTGTACGCACGCGTGTATGTGTGTGTGTGTGTGTAGGTGTGTGAGAGACAGTGTGTGTGTGTGTGTGTGTGTGTGTTTGTGCGAGTGTGTGTGTGTGTGTGTGAGAGAGAGAGAGAGAGATATGGTATGGTCAGGTCAGGTCAGGTAATTAGGACACTAGGCCTCGCGGCCTCTCAACTGTCCTTTCATTTTAATTTGGATGTTCAACATGGCTGAGTACAAGTTACAAGCCAATGTGCTCTCTATTCAATTCTGTATTCAAATTTTGACATTTTTGGATAAGAGAGAGAGAGAAAGAGAGAGACAGTGTGTGTGTCTATGTGTGTGAGAGAGACAGTCAGTGCGTGTGTGTGTGTGTATGTGTGTGTGTGTGTGTGTACACGCGCACATGTGTGTGTGTGTAGGTGTGTGAGAGACAGTGTGTGTGTGTGTTTGTGCGAGTGTGTGTGTGTGTGTGTGTGTGTGTGTGTGTGTGTGTGAGAGAGATATGGTCAGGTCAGGTCAGGTCAGGTAATTAGGACACTAGGCCTCGCGGCCTCTCAACAGTCCTTTCATTTTAATTTGGATGTTCACCATGGCCGAGTACAAGTTACAAGCCAATGTGCTCACTATTCAATTCCGTATTTAAATTTTGACATGTTTGGATAAGAGAGAGAGAGAGAGAGAGAGAGAGAGAGAGGGAGAGAGACAGAGAGAGTGTTAGAGACAGTGTGTGTGTGTGTGTGTATATATGTATGTGTCTAAAAATAGGCCAGTGTATCGCCCTTGGGCCCTTTGATTTTCTCTACCCCCCACCCCCACCCATTCAATGCATGATCGCATCCCATACTGCAGTAAAAAAAAAAATCACCTATCACAATCCTTGGGCTGAAAATAATCAGTCACGGTCATTGTTGGAGTCCGAGTCGTTTTGTCTGAAAACTGCATCATTTCTTTGTTTCTTGCCTGCCACATAGCTTTTCAGAGCAGCTTCGCCCATGTTCCCGATGGCGAAGTCTTTCTTGCACAGCAGGCACCGTGCTTTTGTCTTGCATCCATCGGAAGCAGGAGCAATCCATTTGCGATAATTTGTATTGTCTAGCCAAGCTAGGCTAAACACACATTTTCCCATGTTTTCTTTAATACTTCGACGCTATTTTCCCTCGCAGTGCTGTTGACTCGAAAGGAAGTTAAGCAATGGTACCAACTACGCATGCGCAACGCTGTTTCGCAGTAAAGGGAAGCTACTCTGCAGAAAAAAATGTCGTCTGCTAAACCTCCGGCCAGAGGAAATCTGAAAAACCGCGATCATTGTGCGTGATTTAATTTCTGTTTTTACTCCTATTTCAATGTTTTTGTAAAGAAACTTAAAGCAAAATTCGACATCATGAAAAAGTTTGCACAGCTTTTTACAAAATTCCAGGACTTTTCCAGACCCATGGCCACAAATTACAAAATTCCAAGACTTTTCCAGCCCTGGAAATGATTTTTTCATTTTTCCATACTTTTTCCAGACTTCCAGGACTCTGTACGAACCCTGCTTTACCTTACAGACAGGAATGGGAATAAGAAAAGCAGAATGGAACCAGCTTACACATCTAAAAAATATGAATGACTTTACATATCCATCAAGTGTAAATGAATTTACATGTAATAATTATAAATAACTTTTCTTTCTTAATACAGCTGAGATTCAGTACCATGAAACTTTCATTGCATTCACTAAATACAATGAAATTTGAAACATTCACTTTTCTTTCTTTTTTTTTCTAAAGGAGGTGGGGAGAGAAAACAAAACAAAAACAAAGGATAGTTGGGGGGGGGGGGGGGGGTAAAGGTGAGGGTAAAGTCAAAGTACGACTTACAGCGCCTTCTTCATCAAAGACAACGCGCGTGTTGAGGTTGATGTTCTTCTTCTTCAACTTCTTGGCCAGAGCTGCCTTGGTCATTGTTTTCTTCTTCGTTGACCTCTCTTCTGCTTCTTCACCCTCATCCTCTTCTTCCACCTGCAAAAAAAAAAAAAAAAAAAAAAAGCCTCATGCACTATCATCGTCAGCATCACAGTCATCATTTGATGTTTGTTAAGTGTAACAGTCTAACCATGATTAAAATAATGAAATCAACTCCAGTTCAGAGTAATGGATGACTAATGATGGTGACTGGTAGCATTGACAATGAAAAAAAAAAACCCATGAACACACAAATACACAGGCAGACAGTGAAACGCATACCTCCATTGGCACAGTTGTTGACGGTTTCTGCTGGAACAGGTCTTCAGTGCCTCTGTCTTCATCCTCCTGCATCATTTCTTTCGCATCTTTACTCTTCTTCTGTTTCAGGAACCGTAACTTGGGGGTGAGGAACAGACCCAAGGATCTGTGGACACAACGAAGCATGCAGCTCACATATCAGAAAAATTTACTTAAACATGTTTGAAAATAAACTGAAAAAAAAGAAAGAAAAAGGAAAACTGTACCATGTACTGTACCATGTGGGCAGCATTTTTTTCTCTCTCTCTCTCTCCCTCTCCTTCTCTCTCTCTTTCTCTGGCTTCTCTCTCTTCTCTCTTCTCTCTCTCCTGTCTCTCTCTCATCTCTCTCTCTTTCTTTCTCTTTTCTCTCTCATGTCTGTGTCTCTCTGTCTCCCACTTTCTCTCCTAACTCCATGAAGAGTCACTGTTGCCCAGACAAAAGAACTGTTCTCCAAATTCCTCCAGCTCTGTCGAGGGTGTGCCAAGGTCTGAGTCTCAGCCAATGGCTTCCAAGTCCGCTCTGCAGTGTGGCCAGTCCCTCAATTCTTCTGTCCTCCTTGTCATCTCTCTCCTTCATCAGTTCCATGGAGGACTGTTCCATCAAGGCCACTGGATATTGTTCTATGGCCATACCATATTCTTGTTCTTACTTATGTCAGCAGCTCTTCATACGATCTACTGCTCTGCCTGATGGTCCTGCACGCTTGTTCACTGGTACTATGATCAGTGTATCTTACTTTCAGTGCCATGTGGAGGCATCTCATTTCCACTGTCTGGAGTCTTGTTTCCAAAGCTGCAGTGAAGGTCCATGTCTCACATGCACACCAGACGATGGAATGCACAAGTGCATGCAGGAAGCCTGAGCGTTTGTTTCATGCAGATGTCACTGTCCTTCCACGCTGTTTCCCTTCTGCTTTTTCTTCCTTCCCTTACCCAGCCTGGCACACTCTGGACAAACCTAGTCAACAGATCTAAGTTGTCTCAGTCCCCTTCAAGCAGCCCCTAAGCCAGTGCAGCGCTTTCTTACTTTCTTTCCTTCAATGTTCTGTTTGGGGCATAGCATTTCATCAACAAGTGTAACAGTGTAGCACTGTCAATAAAATCGTAGCATACTATGCCAAAAAATTTAGCTCTTACCAGCTCTGAGAGACAAACGGAAGGATTCAGCCATTTGATATCAAGTGCCCAAGCCTGTTCTGTATCTCCGATAAGTGGAACAAGGCTAACAACTAGACGAAGCAGGTCCAGCACCTCAGGAACCTGTCCTTGCCACCACCAACCAATAGAAGCTGGCTTGGTTTGGGTGTGTCTTGCGACACGACAGCCTCTCCTTGACCATCACATAACGTACTGTCGAGGGTGGATGCAGATGAGGGCGGAAAAAGAACTGTTGGCCCGACAATGTATGAGACTAGATGGACGTGATCATAGGAGACTCCTGTCGGTGGCTGCCCACAGACGAGCTTGAAGGATGATGATAGCTTCTTCGGAACACAGGCACCCTAAACAACTCTCCAGTCAAGGGACTGAAGTGAAAATAACTCACTGAAAAGGTGACATGGGTTACTGGCTCTTTAACACACAATTGGGATCTTGGTGTGCGTGTACACAAACAGAGGGGTCATCCACAAGCAGAGCAGAAACACACTAAATGTCCCAGTCCACACTTCACCAACCATGTGGCAACGCCATTCTAAACCTCAACCCTCAGATTGGGAAGAGACACAGGCATTCTTAAAAAGTAGCATTACTTCCCTTGGAGTGTACTGCACTGAGACAGGTCAAGATATCACTGTAATTTTGTCATGCAATGACATGATTAAATAAAAAAAAACATTTTAAAACACAGCTTCAAAGAAAAGCTAAGGATTGCCTTGCAGTTCCCAGCTATCACTCTGCTCTCAGTCAAACACAGCAGACCACAGGGTATTGTCACCAGTCAAGTCCTTCATGGCACCATTATACAGTGATCATAATACCAAGAGTATTTTGTTGCCTTTTACGACCATCATTTTTTCATAAAAGTGGTGCTACTTACTGTGCAAACTTCTCTAGGTCCAGCTTGGTGACTTGGCTCTTTTTCATAACGTGCAAACTGTATATGTATGTCCTGAATGCCTGTACCACACAAGGATCAAATTTCACCACCGACATCAAAAAAAAGAAAAACAAAAGACAAAGATGTAATGCATAAAACATCAAGTCAGAGATACAAACTGACAGAGCGCACAAATACACACAAAATCATCAGCTAAAAAAACACATGAGTAAATAAATACACAGATTTTTCCTGTTTTAAAAACACAGAAAATAAACATGTAAAAATGTGACACGTTTAAAAGAGCGACTATCAAGTGTTAACACATATCCACATTCCAAACCAACTACTCACACAGTAACTACACACAGCAGCCTGCGACTATTTTACTTCTTTTTTCTTGTGTTCGTGCATCAAATTACTTTTTTTTCTTTCTTTTCTTTTCATCTTTTCTGTTTCCTTTTTTTTTTTCTGATTGAAGTAATAAATCACAGTTTATCATGCTGAATTTTGACTAGACAAAACAATCAAATCTGCAAGAGACTGGGTTTTTGTTATTGCTTTTGAAATGAAATGACAAACTTTTTTTTTTTTTTTTTTGCTGTCTCATCATGTGTGCCACCTCAGTGGCATTGCACCATTATTCTTTCTTTTTTTTTTTTTTTTGCTGTCTCATCATCTGTGCCAGCTCAGAGGCATTGCATCCATTATTCTTTCTTTTTTTTTTTTTTTTTTTTTTGCTGTCTCATCATCTGTGCCAGCTCAGAGGCATTGCTCCCACTACACTGAACTAGACCCTCAATCACCACACCAGCCTGGCATGTCCTGCCACAGCCCTGGCACTGGCAATCCACAGGGAGCAGTCATGTCAAGTTGTTATAGAGCAGCCCACCAGAGGAGACTCTCCACTGCTGCTGAGTCACTTCATTGGTGGTCAGTGGTGCCTGTTCTGATCGAACAAATGCAGGACACCACTTACTAACCTGCCTACTGACGACAATATTTGCTTAGTCATGGAGCCACAATGAATGAACTTTCCCTCCAGAGAATATCACCACATCTATCCAACAACAGTCCCCATGAACTTGCGGATACTTGTGACCCCACAGAATCAAACCGAGGGCACTGACATGGAAGGGTAATCAAAACTGAGGTCATCATGAAAGCATGGCATGAAGGGGATAAGGTGATGCTACGGATTTCCATTCTGGTCTGAGACTGCATGAAAGGGCTGTACTCTTACTGTCATGAGATATCCTAGCATCAACCAGGCCTGAGAGACACAGACACCTGCAGAGTTGGTCAGGAAATATGAGCAACACTCTCAGATACGCATCTATTAATTAAGTGGACGAAAGTCGACTGCGTGGTCTTAGTCTTCCCAAACGAGCCCATAGCAAACTCAGCTATGGAAAGGAGCCAGTTGGGCTGAAAAATCCCGGAAATAATTGGCTCTGATGGGAACCGAACCCATGACCTCACAGCTGGTAGTCTGCAACACTGTCTTTCACACTTCAATATTCAGCAAGATTTTACCGAAGTCTGGTACACATGCATTTCATTCAGTCTCAAAACCATTGTATGCAAATAAATCTTACACTAAAACACACACACACACACACACACACACACACACACACACACACACACACATCAATGTAAATGACTCACTCTCTCAGCCATATCTTTGGTTTCTGTGCAGGTGGCACACGCAGCAGATATGCTGCCCGTGATGTCCCGCACCTTGTTCATGTTCACGCTGAAAAAAAAAAGAAAACATGAATCTACACTTAATGTACTAACATTTGTGTCAACAGTCTACACCTTCATCAGCATGATCCAAACTGTCCAATTTCCACTGAAACTGCTACATGAGATGTCACTTTATGTAATATTACATATGTCTCTCTGATTCCCTGCCCTAGACCATCCTACAAAGTGTAGTGGAGAGTGGACATGCATCTCACCATATGGGTGAAACCAGGAAAAAATTAAAAGCAGGAAGGCAGGGGTTCCAGGGGCCATCTTAGGCTCCCTGGCAAGGTCAAGGGCAGAGCCCCTTGATGGGGTTCAGGGGGCAAGGCCCCCTGAAGGGGAAGGCCAAAGTATGCTAGTGTATCAGATTTGAAAGTACTATGAGTCAGAAAGAACCTATTTCACCATAGTTGATGTACGATTAGGGGGTTACTACCCAGAAGAAGCCTTTGTTGTGTGGTGGCACGTGAAAATTAAACTTGTTGTGAACACTGGCATTGATCGCAGATGTATCATCATTAGGCTAAATGAACGGTATCGTGACTTTTGGCAGAAGCGGCATTTGCACATTCTCTCCGCAAAATGACGAAGGAATGATCAGTTTGGAAAAGAAAAACCGGGAACGGACGGAGTAATCAGGAAACAGTTTTACTCAAACCTTCAGGGGAAAAAAATCGACTCGGGCATTTCATGTTTTCTGGTCTCCAGACAAACAGCAAGGTCGAATTCCAGTTTCCGGCATTTCTGGACATGTGGTTTCATCCAGGTCACCATGACTCCATGTCCAAGACCACTCTACAGGCTACAGTGGAGGACAGACATGTATCTCCCCATGACTCCCTGTCCAAGACCATTCTACAGGATGCAGTGGAGAGAGGACATGTATCTCCCATGACTCCCTGTCCAAGACCATTCTTCAGGGTACAGTGGAGAGAGGACATGTATCTCCCCATGACTCCATGTCCAAGACCATTCTACAGGGTACAGTGGAGGGTGGATGTGTATCTCCCCATGACTCCCTGTCCAAGACCACTCTACAGGGTACAGTGGAGGGTGGACATGTATCTCCCCATGACTCCCTGTCCAAGATCACTCCACATGGTACTGTGGAAGGCAGACATGTATCTCACCATGATTCCCTTCCAACACCATTCTACAGGGTACAGCGGAGGGTGGACATGTACCTCACTACGACTTCCTGTCCAAGACCATTCTAGAGGGTACGGCGGAGGGTGGACATGTACCTTACTATGACTTCCTGTCCAAGGGTACATGTCATAGAGGCAGACTTAAGTAATTTTGCTGGAGGAAAAAGAAAAGAGATGGGGAATGGACGGAGAGGGGGACAAATAACCTATTGTCTCCCTTTGTTGTGCACTATGTGGATTTTCTGCATTGTCTTCCTCAAAAAGATGCTGAGAATACGAACTTCCCCTTTCTTTCAATTCATCAAAACAAAGCTAATCCATAACATTGTGATTGTGACATATTTTTTGTGGCTGTTTTTTCTTGTGTGTGTGTGTGTGTGTGTGTGTGTGTGTGTGTGGTGTGTGTGTGCATGCATGCGCATGTGCATGTGTGTGTACATGTGTTGGTTTTCATTTTTTTGTTGTTGGTGGTGGTGGTGGTTTTTTAACAGCTGTTAACTTCAGTTCAACTTCAGTCATGATCATTACTGGTCAATGAAAATCTACATATCTTAAGTTCTCTTTGTTCATGTTAAGTTTAATGTAACATTTGTTTACCAAAAGATGTATGTACGAACTGCATGATGATTCCAGAGGTCTCATCAAAGTACCAGTATAAGGCAGAAAATGCCAAATCTTCCAGAAATTGTTCCTTGAATGTTCCAAGCATTCTGATTGGCTGTGCTACATCATAATTCTTGAACATTCTGAAATACTCCATGACCATGGATTGGTAAAGCCACCCGTGTTTCTTGAACTTCTGATTGGATGGTTTACAAATAATTGAGAGAATGAGCAAGCACAGAGAGAGAATGGAAAGTGTTTAAGAGCTACATGTCTTGTTTTAGGACTATGGCAATTGTCACTAAGAACCGATTTGTGAATCATCTACTGTAATTAAAGGCTTTTAACTTTTACAAGATTTGACCTTTTCTTTGTCGGGATCGATTCAATGAGAGGTCAAGACCAGCTCTTACCTGCATTTCCTATTGTCAATTAGCATTAAGTTCACCGAGGAGTATAGGAACAAGATTCTGATTCTTCTAAGTTGTCCATTATCAAAATGTAGGGGGGAAAGAAGTAGTGCACAGAGTTTAGCAAGTCTGAAAAAAAAAATCCATATTTCTCACAGAAAAATGAGGCCACCTGCAGAAAAAAAACAGAGGACCCACCTGATCTTCTTGATGGGTATTTTCCTCTTTGACAAACCCTCCACCATCAGGTCCTCTTCCGTAGGCATCAGTATGAGCAGCGCCTGTCCATTCTGCTCGAACCTGCACACAGGTCACGCCAACCAACTGAAAGACTGTCTGTCTGGAGGAGTGGGCGGATGGGGGAGGGGGTGGGGAGGGGCCAAGGGGGTGGGGAGGGGGTCATGGTAATCAGGGTCCTATTTTTATTTTTTAAATGTTGGACAGAACAGACACCTGTAAAAAGCATAAAACTGACTTGGTAAAAGTGCAGTGCCCCCGCTTGGTAGGTTGCCCCATTTAAACCTGACACTGATAGCTCTCTACTATTAGCACTGGGACTACAATGAGATGAGTCTCAACGAGGCTGCAGATGGACAACCCAAAATGACCGATGTGGGAGCAAGGCAAGTGACACAGCATAGAAGATGTGACAGGAAAAAATGGTAAACAGACATTGCTAAAATATACTTTTAAAAAAAGAAAAAAAACAAGAAAAAAAAAAACGGTTTCCATCTTCTGTCTTCTTGCCAGGCAATGTCAATCCACTTCTTTCCTAAAACCTGAGTCAATTTCTGGAGGAAAAAAAAGTACATGAGAAAACCAGAATGGGATAAGTGCCGCTTGTATTCAAATGAAAAATGTAACAAACATACATCCCAAATATACATGCACACACAAAAGTGTAACAAACATATGTCCAAATATACATACATGCATAAAAGTACAAACACATAAGCAAACATGTTCATACACACACACACACACACACACAGGCACTGACCTTGCTGTTCGTCCTACTCTGTGGATATAAGTGTCCACGTCCACCGGGCAGTCTAGCTGGACCACCCAGTTCACAGCTGGGAAATCTGTCGATCAGTTCAAACATCAACATGTTTGCACAAAAGTGTTGACAACTTTGAGAACCTGCCAGTGAGATTCAACAATCAAGCATTCAAAAATCTTTTACCAAAACAAGCCGACAGCTGGGAAACCTGTCAATCAATGGAACGATCAACCCATCAGATACAACACGCATAAACTCAGTATACACACAGACAAGAATGGCCTGGTCTTGAATTCAGCTTCTGTCTGTTCATAGACACAGCATTCAACATACCAAAGTCTCTGTTATTTCATTAGGAATGAGACCTGAACGGAGAGCTTGGGATGCTGCCCCTACTACCACTCCCCTCCAGTTAACCTCCACCAGCACATCCCCGCCCCATACCACCCCTGACATGGATCAAGGGAAGGGAGAGTTGGGGGGTGGTGGGGGTAAGGAAGGTCGGAGGCCTGAGGAAGGTGTCCTGCTATTCAGGAATCCCGTCCTTCCTCCAGCCTGGCCTAAGTGAACGGAAAATAAAATCTGAAAGTACCTTAAAATAGACATCAAGGAGAGAAAAGAAAAACAAAGCTATGACGAAAGATTAACAGAAAGTCATAACCAGATAACGAAGCAGTTGAAACAAATCATCAAATCTGATGTAGACACCCCTTAGTAAACCTTTACGCCTACCCGTATCAGCAGCTTTTTGGACAATGCACTTGGAGCATGAAATAGGAAGAAATTGTGCCCCCTCCGCCCTAAAGCGCTCTGAAGTTTTTACATCATAAACACTGTTCTACGCCCCCTCCCCCTCATCCCCCTCCCCCTTCTCCTACTTACCTAATCCTCTACATGCAATGTCGGTGGCGAAGAGGATGACATTTTGCTTGCGGCAGAACTCGCGGTAGATGTCGATCCGTCTGAGCTGATTCAGCCCTCCATACAAGGCCAATACTGTCATGCCGGGACGTTCACGCTTGATCACCGAATGCACGTACCTCACCTGCACACATACTGCTGGATGAACCAAACTTCACCAGCATACCATCCATGCCTGACCTTCGCTATGTCTTGGGTGTGAGCAAACATTTCCAGCCTCACTGAAAACTGAAAATGGACATGAAGGGAGTTTGGTTAAAGCTCAAGTCCTCTAAATGTGACTTTATTAAACTGAGGATTTCTTTGAACACTTGCACTAATAACAAAAAAATGTGCGTAGACAACCAGCATGCAAACTAAATTCTATCCCTTACTTTGCAGAAGAGTAGCCATAGCACGCTGGTTGGACAGACAACACATAAACACAAGCCCAGAACTATGCACTCTGGAGTCATGTTCAGGCATCATCCTTAAAGACAGAATGTATATGCGTTAACAGAGGGGTTAAAAGAGGTCATGTACAACCAAAAAAAAAGTTGAGTTCTAGGCGGGGATGGAGGAGGAAGTAAACAAAAAGAGCCCTTTGTGTGATACACGCACTGTCAGACATGGAGCCCCTTGTGGAGGGAGGGAGGGGGTCCAATGAAAACACATAAACTCTACTCACTCATTCAAAATAAAAAGAGTCTTTTAGCCACAAAAGACTCGGGTTCAGAATCAGACTCTTCAGTGATATCTAATCCTTCTACCCCTTTAAGTTTTGGGGTGTGGAATAACAATAGTTATTACATCACCTCTTCTCAGCAACCAAATGTGACTCTGCCAGCCAAAATCATGGGTAAGTCTCCACCCCCTTGTTTATGTTTAAACTAAATCATAGTCAGTCTGAGAAAACATATGTTGTACCAACTAACAAATTAAAAAAATTAAAAAAAAACCCTAAAGTGACAAGCCTAAATCTGTTGGTCTCTTTCAGGCTGTCCAAGAACAACCAAGAACAACCAACCAACCAACAAAAACGGGTAAGCCATGGGGAAAGCTGGTGCTGTTAGACAAGCCTTCAGTCTAGCAGGAGGAGGGCTGAGGCAGCTGGGTGGGTAAAAGGAGATGCAGCACTGTCCTACAGTTTCAGTTTCATCAGGAAGGCCTGACTGCATACAGGCTAGTCCACCTATGCTTCATCTGATCTACTGAGCAGCAAGTCTGAAGAGCATGATCTTTAAAAAGGAATTTTCCTACTGAAAGTTATTTTATACTAACCTCTTCAAACAAGTGCCTTAATCTTACTGAGTGTGAACAACCTCTTCAAACAAGTGCCTTAATCTTACCGAATGTGAACCAATGCTTCACCCGATCAGGATCCTTTCAAATCTGGGGGAAGAGATGAGTGCTACATCCATACCTCCTATCACCTCCAATGGCGCTCTGGCTTGCGAACAGTTTTCATCTCCTGTTGAGTGTAACTGGGAGTGACAGTGACATATGTTGGTCCACTCCAACACAGATTTGGACAATTTAGCGACCAAGACACCACTGAATTGATAACAAGAGCTAACAAAACTGTGTAGACTACAGAAGTGAGCATGCTATCACACTGACACTGGAGGGATCTTTTAAAGTTTAAATCCTGAAAGACAGGCATCTTGCAGCCAAAATGAACTACCTATGAACCAAATCCAACTGTGAACTTTGAAAAAAATATATAGATATTTTACTCCCAAACTCCCATTCCATCCTGAAAAGAAACCTGGCTAAGTAATCACTTTAATTTAAACTTCAGAAGCAGTGTACAAGACGACCAAAAAGCAGGGAATCAGTTTCAAGACTTGGAGACTAGTGTTCAGAGAGATTCCGTTGCACTTCTACAAGCAGCTCACCTGTTTGCAGGTCTGGAGAAAGACGATGATCTTGTTGTTGGGGTGGTTCTTCAGGAAGGAGTACAGCATGGACAGCTTCTCATGCAGCTCACACACAATGTAGCTCTGCACACAGGGAGGCATTTTACATGGCAACTTGCAGCGTAAAGGGAGGAAAGAGGAGGACACAGGAACAAGGTCCCCAAAGTCAAACTAAACAGAATTCCAAACTTTTTCCAAACGTTCTTATTCCATAATCCAGCATCTGCACAAATACCGCCAGTCAACATTTTCCACCCTTTGTCTACCACTGACAAAAACAAGTTGCATCTGCTGCTTCCGTAACGCATTTAGGACAGGGGAGATCACTGCCAATTTAATAACTCATTTGATGCTTATCTGTGAAAAGAATCCAATGCAGGCATTGTCAGCAATCTTATATTCCATGCCCTTTTTTTTCTTCTTTGGGAGGTGGGGTGCTTAAACATCTGGAAAAAAAATTCTCTTGAACTATGCAGGTGAACAATTTCATGGACAGGTAAACTCTTTTTTAGTCCTGAAAATGTTCTCTTTTTATTCTAACACTTCTGCAGTCCAGGAAGCAGTGTTTCTGCTCTTCAAAGACTTTTCCAGTCCTGGAAACCGGTGCTGCATTCCAAAGACTTTGTGGGAAACCAGCACTATGCCTGAGCTTGAGTTTGGCATGTGACTCCCCAAGTTCTTGCTTCTCACTTGTTCCATACTGGAAGGGGAAGAGTGTTCAGAGTGGCTTCACAGATTTAACCATCTGCCTCAAGCCAGAACAGGTAGCCTGTTTGACATTTCTCTCATATAGCTAGCAACCTGTTCCACTCAAAGTGTGCTGTTTTTTGGCATATGACACACAAGAGCTATCCACTTATTCTACATCCAAGAGGGTGCCATGCTAGGTGTGTGACTGATAGAGCTATCTACCTATTCCACAACCAAAAGGGTGGCATGTTTGGCAAACGCCTGAAAGAAATACCCTCTTGTTCCACACCTAAAAGGGAGAAACGTTCAGTGTGCGCCTCACCCAGACACTCACTTGTTCAACAACCTGCGGAGTAGCAGGTTTGGTGAGCGCCTCACAGAGATACTCACCTGCGCCACAACCAAAGAAGTGGTATGTTGGACATGTGCCTCACAGGTCTACCTACCTGTTCCAGGCTGGAGGGAGTGGCGTGTGTGGCGTGCTCATGGACAGACACATAACTGGGGTCCTTCAGACTCAGCCTGGCCAGCGCCTTCACCGATCTGCACAGACGTGGCATGCATCAGCGACTGCAAAACTACTGTGCTCTGTGTGTGTACTGCACTGTACAAACAATGCACATTACATGCTACTGTATTACAAAACTACTGTTCTCTGTGTGTGTTGCTCTGTACAAACAACATGTATTACATGGTACTGTATCACAGAACTACTGTTCTGTGTGTGTACTGCACTGTACAAACAACATGTATTACATGGTACTGTATCACACAACTACTGTTCTGTGTGTGTACTGCACTGTACAAACAACATGTATTACATGGTACTGTATCACAGAACTACTGTTCTGTGTGTGTACTGCACTGTACAAACAACATGTATTACATGGTACTGTATCACACAACTACTGTTCTGTGTGTGTACTGCACTGTACAAACAACATGTATTACATGGTACTGTATCGCACAACTACTGTTCTGTGTGTGTACTGCACTGTACAAACAACATGTATTACATGGTACTGTATCACACAACTACTGTTCTGTGTGTGTACTGCACTGTACAAACAACATGTATTACATGGTACTGTATCACACAACTACTGTTCTGTGTGTGTACTGCACTGTACAAACAATACATATTACATGGTCCTGTATCACAGAACTACAGTTCTGTGTGTGTACTGCACTGTACAAACAACATGTATTAAATGGTACTGTATCACACAACTACTGTTCTGTGTGTGTACTGCACTGTACAAACAACATGTATTAAATGGTACTGTATCACAGAGCTACTGTTCTGAGTGTGTGCATATTGTACTACACTGTACAAACAACATGTATTACATGGTACTGTATCATAGAACTACTGTTCTGTGTGTGTACTGCACTGTACAAACAATACATATTACATGCTACTGTATCACAGAACTACTGTTCTTGGTGTGTACTGCACTGTACAAACAATACATATTACATGCTACTGTATCACACAACTACTGTTCTGTGTGTGTACTGCACTGTACAAACAACCCGTATTACATGGTACTGTATCACAGAACTACTGTTCTGAATGTGTACTGCACTGTACAAACAACACGTATTACATGGTACTGTATCATAGAACTACTGTTCTGCATGTGTGTACTGCACTGTACAAACAACACCTATTACATGGTACTGTATCACAGAACTATTGTTCTGTGTGTGTACTTATTGTACTGCACTGTACAAACAACACGTAGTACATGGTACTGTATCACAGAACATTTCTATTGTATTGCATAATATGTTTTTGTGTATACGCCCAAACACACATGGAGTGAAAGCCTGAAATGCAAGCAGCTCTTGCAGACCCGTACTGAATTGTCTACCTTGATCATCCTGACCTTGTATTAACATCAGGTGAAAAAATCACACCTGCGAGACATGATGGACACATGTCTCTTTTGCGCTAAAGCGCATCACGAATAAAACAAACTATTAGTCAGCCTAATGACAAAAACAAATGACCAGTCAAACAAATAAAACAAATTGCCGATCAATCACAACCCCCCCCCCCCCCCCCCCCCAAAAAAAAAAAAAAAAAAAAAAGACAGTCCAAGACAGAGATGAAAACTCTGCGTGTCAAGCCATTCCCTGCATATGAAAGCGGTCTCCTCCGAGACACCATTTTCCCTCATTTGCAAACATTTGTATTTTCTCTCTGCACTCTGTCAATGTTGCACCAAGCAAAAGGAATACCCTGCTTTGCAGGGTATGCATACACGCAGAATAATAACTATTGATGGTTTATGGAAGAGTACCAAAGCACTTCCCCTATCCATCCCCCCCCCTCCCCCCCCCTCAATTATCCTGAACAATCACTGACTTTGTGTGTAGTAGAGCACCTCCCTAAAACTCCACAATCACCCTGAACACTCAACGATTTTGAGTATAGTATAGCACATCTCTCATGCCCTTGAAAATTCATGATTCTGGGTAAACCAAAGCACCTACTAACACCCCACAATCACTTGAACAATCATTGACTTTGTCTACAGCAGGGAATCTCCCTAGAGCTCCCTCATCACCCTGAAAAATCAATGACTTAGGGTACAGCAGACCACCTCTATAACGCCCAACAATCAATTTGAACAGTCAGTGATTCTGAGTAAAGCAAAGCATGTTAGCAACACCCCGCAATCATCCTAAACAATCACTGACTTTGGGTACAGAAGTCCTCCTCCCTAATGCCCTCAAATCACCCTGAACAATCACTGACTGTGTGTACCACAGAGCATCCCTCTAATGCCCCACAATCACCATGAACAATCACTGACTTTGGGTTTAGCAGACCTTCCCCCTAATGCCCTACAATCAACCAGAACAATCACTGACTTTGGGTATAGCAGACCTTCCCCTAATGCCCTACAATCACCCTGAACAATCACTGACTGTGTGTATCGCAGAGCACCCCAAGATGCCCTACAATCATCCTTAACAGTCATTGACTTTGGGTATAGCAGATCTTCCCCCAATGCCCTACAATCACCCTTAACAGACATTGACTTTGGGTATAGCAGACCTCCCCCCTAATGCTCTTCTATCACCCTGAACAGTCAATAACTGTTGTGTGTGGCTCAGCATATCCTTTACGCCACACACACATCCTGAACAATCGCTGAGTTTGTGCGTAGCACAGCAGCTTCCTAAAATCACACAATAAACCTGAACAATCACTGACATAGTATGTAGAAAAGCACCTCCCTAAAATCATACAAACATCCTGAACACAAACTTTGTACGTAGCAAAGCACCTCCCTTAAACTTCATGATCCCACTGAACAATCACTGACTTGGTTTGAGTGGCGGAGAACATGAGTGTCTGTCGCTGTCGGGGCAGGTGATCAATGATGTGATCCATGTCTTTGGCAAACTTGGAATCCATGATCCTGTCGGCTTCATCTAGCACTGGAGTAACAGGGAAATAATGCATTAGGAATGTCACCACAGATTGACAACCTCAGAAGTCTACAGACATGTAGCCATAAAACACCCAGAACATTAGCACACATTTACAGCAACATAAATCAATGTCTCAATATCGGAGCTGACCACATTCAACACACGTTCATCCATTGATCAAAATCCTCCTCCTCCTATCCACCTACTGCAGTGACCCTTCCCCCTTCTTACTCCCATCTATTCCCCTCCAAACATAGAACACTGTAGAACCTTGGTGTATGGTAACATTAAATCAAACCAATAAAAGCCCTTGACGAACAGAAAAAAGGTACATGCACACACATTCACATGTCAACAGACGTCAACATACCAACAGAGTTAAGAGCAACCTAAGACACATAACACCATCATCACAAATCATGTTAGTCATCATGACTTCGCAATTCATCCAAGTTACCATCATTACATGTAATGCTAGCCATCATGACATCGCTATTCACCCTAGCCACCATCATCATTCACAAGTCATGCGAGTCATCCTGATATTACTCACCCAAGTCACCATCAACATACATCATGTTAGTCATTACTACATCGTTATTAACCCAAATCAGCTTAAAATCAAATCAACAACACTGACAAAGTCCCAGTGCACAAAATGATCAAACGTCGCTAAGAACACAATGTTAACAAAAAATTTAAGAAAAAAAAAAAACAGTGAAAGTCGGTGAACAGAAAAAGGTAGGGAGACAACTCACCCAGTATCTTGAGGTCGTCAGCGTTGAAAGATGGTGTCTGATCCAGATGATGCAGCAGACGACCCACAGTGCAGACCACGATGTTCGTGTTGGCCATCAAGTGCTCCTCTCGCCACATTTTCTGCGCACACACACACACACACACACACACACACACACACACACACACACACACACACACACACAGGGTCTCAGTTTAAGTTTCATTAATGAAGGGTCACTGCATCTGGACTAGCCCATCTACACAACACCACATCTGCAGAGCAATGAGACCACACACACATACACTCTCTCTCTCTCTCTCTCTCTCTCTCTCTCTCTCTCTCTCTCTCTCAAAACCATTTATTCCCACAATAAACAGATAGAGACTTTTTAAAACTAACAGAAAAAAAATGTTAAGATTTAAATTTTGGAAAGGAATGATTTGCCAAGTTTTTGCTATAAAAACCAAAAATAAGCAGGTGGTTTGCAACATGTTCAGTAACAACACACAGAGTGATCTCCATCACAAACATTTGTTAACTGTAAAGACAGTTCAAACGTAACATGATTTAAAGGACAGTGACAACCTTGCCCTACGTTCTGCATCTCTGACAGTCTTCCTCCACCAGATTCATCCATTCAGCTCATCCTCACCTTGCCTCCAATGATGAGGTTGGCAGTGAAGTCATGGAAGGTGCGGATCTTGTTTAGGACCTCGAAGATCTGGAAGGCCAGTTCTCGTGTTGGAGTGATGATCAGGGCGGCCATGCCAAACGCTGAGGAAACCTTGGATTTGTGCAACACTTCCAGGATCTGGATAGAAAGTTCCGTCTTTACAGCACAAGCAGAAAGAGCAAGAAACAGAATCACTGTGCCACCAAACAAAAAAACACAAATTACAAAACATTACTACAAAAATAAACCCTGATGCGCTGTATCAAATGCCAAAACATTAAAGCCAGGAAGAAAATGTCCATTAGTAGCAATACAACATACAGACTTGCATGGAGCGTGAGAGTTGGAAAGAACAACAACAAAAAATTGAGTAAAACGCCTTTAGAAAAAGAAAAAAAAAAAACAGAAAAGAAAAAAAAGAAAAAAACAACAACAAAACTTAAAAGAAAAAAAAAGAAAAAAAACTGTAAAGGAGGGGAACTTTTTTTTTTCAATAAAAATAAAAAATTTGTTTTTTGAATAACAAAACGTTATAAGACAAATAACATTAGAGACAGTGAACAGAAAGGATGAGCAAACTTATCCCTTTCAACTGGGTGCTACCTCAATTCCATCCCGGAGCTTCAGTTGTTCACACAACACCAAATTTCCCACCCAGTTCAAACTTAATCAAAGAGATAAGCGACCGTTCATCCTTCGTCTTTAATATCTTTACTGTTATTTGTCTCGCCTGAAGAAGACCATACAGGTCAACATGCCTGGAGTTTGTTTTGTAATTTGCTTGTTCTTTCGTTTGGTGGCGCAGTAATTCTCTTTTTGCTCTTGTTTCCATTTCTGCCTGCAGTCACCATACTATGAAACCAGACTTGACAGCAGACAGTCACAGAGTGATCACTAAGTGAACACATCAAACAGGACTGAAGATGACTTGAGACCTGATCATCTCCTCACAGGCCTCCTGCAGTCTCTGGACAACATGTCTCTGAACAAGTTACTTCAAATCCCATAAATGCTGCGTGAACAGCTCCTGGATTGACAGTCTCTGTTGCAGTGGCTGTTCATGCAGAATTCATGCAGGATTCTACAGTTCCAGTTCTTTCATCAAGGAGGTCTCACTATGGGTCAACTAATCTGTACAGGCTACACCCCATCTGCTAAGCCATGAAACCAAAGTGTGCAGAGTCTGCAGCGGGGTGAATCAGTGAATATACCAAAAAAAAATTAAAAACAGAGTCTCATGGAAAAGACTTAGCAGATGGCTTACCTGCACACTAATCCAGTACGTTGGTCATAGCTATTTTATATAAGGTGTCATCATCATCATATTTGTATCTTGCTCCACTTCCTCTTCCCAATCCCTCTCCCCTCCACACACACACACACACACACACACACACACACACACACACACACACACATATATATATATATATATAATCGACTGTCGTGTGTCTCTATTTGACGCCAAGAGCACAGACACAATCAGCCGTGTCTCCCTGATGAGTCCGATCCAGCGGACGAAAGGCCTAGGAGCAGACAATATAAACAGATCTGCCATCGAGAGGGATAATGATGGTTCCCTCATGCAGCTTGTGAAGGGTTTTCATATCTATAATACATTTTCTTAATTTTATTTTCCGATTTTCTTCATCTTCAAACCCCACTATTTTTCAAGTTCAAATCTTTGCCAAGTCATTACTATAATGACGGAAGAATTGTTAGCCTGCACTTGTTTTCCTCCACTACTTAATTGTTTCATTAGTTACCAAAGGTTTGCAAAATTTCAAACTTTAAAATTCTCAGAAACTAGTACTGTTTTTCTTGAGAAACCATGTCTTGTTTCTAAAACAAAGAGGATGGGAAGAGAGGACAGGATTATCTGAAATCTCATCTGTGCAGAGAATTAATCAAAATAAATGAAAGAAACAAACAGTCATACACACACTTCGGACTTCCAACTAAATGATGTGGTCTAAATATTTCACTCAGCTGTTTGTCCAGTGAGTTAATGTCTGTAATTTTTGTTCACATTTTTTTTTCTCAATACATGTCATGCTCATCCTTTTGTGTAACTCCCCTTAAGGAGTTGATACTTGCTTATTTTTTCAATGATGATTGTTTAACCTCCACCTTTAAAGCATGTAAACACGTCCTTACAACCCCTTGC
>CM065727.1:64278877-64295526 GCA_033310375.1 Conus canariensis
CTATGCTTCACAGGACAGTGGGCAAAATAGACCTATGCTTAATGGGACAGTGGGCAAAATAGACCTATGCTTAATGGGATAGTGAGCAAAATGCTTAATGGGATAGTGGGCAAAACAGACCTATGCTTAATGGGACAATGGGCAAAATAGACCTATGCTTAATGGGACAGTGGGCAAAATAGACCTGTGCTTAATGGGATAGTGGGCAAAATGCTTAATGGGATAGTGGGCAAAACAGACCTATGCTTAATGGGACAGTGGGCAAAATAGACCTATGCTTAATGGGACAGTGGGCAAAATTACACATAGCCTATGCTTCATGGGAACAGTGGCACTTGGGTCTTTCTGGTGATCTCAAAGCAGACTGGTGTTCTGTTAAGTACCATCCCCTATCATCGATCAGTCTGGTTTAAGGGTGCTTTCAGGTCAGTTTGTATTCCAGCTTTCTTAAGATTATAGGGTGGCAATTTCATAATTTCTGTCACTGTCGTCTCATGTATTGCCCTTTACACTCTCTTTCCAACTCCTTTTATCATTCATGCACATGTGGTTTTGCTGTAACCTGTGCGCTCTTTGCACATGTGGCAGCGAAAATCCGCCGGTATGGACATGATTCCGCTCTGATGCAGTGACGCGGTCTCCTAGGCCAAACTGATACAGAATCTGTTCTTACGCTGAACAATTTAGTAGCTGGGGGAAAACGAGCGTAGGCTAACAATTCTTCCGTCACTACATGAATGACTTGGCAAACATTTCAATAAAAGAAGAAAAAAAAAGAGGAGGAGATCGGGAGGGAGAGGAGGAAAATGAGAACCTGAAATTAGGAAAATAAATTATAAGAGTTGAACCCTTTACTTGCAGCATATGGGAACCATCGTAATCCCTCTTGAAGACTGATCTATTCATATTGCCTGCTCCTAGGCCTTTCGTCCATGGGTCTGATTCATCAGAGAGACACGGCTGTTTGTATCTGAGCTCCCTTCGTATCAAATGGAGACACACCACAGTCCATAATTCTGTGCTGTTCTCACCACCAAGGGTAAAAAAAAAAAAAAAAAAAAAGAATCCAATAGCACCCCAAAGCAGCCAGCGAAGGGTAGAAAAGTGAAACGGAAAGAAAGAGTTGCAAGGAAATAAACTGCTGAAAAACTAAAATTATTATGTAAACAGTACAAAATGTAGAGGAAAATGATTGAGCCTATGCTTGAGGATCCAGTCAAGGAGCAAGGGAGGTAAAAAAAAAGAAGTATCTTTTAGAATCTGTTCTTGACTCTGTCTCATTTTTTCTTACTTATTTATTTATTTATTTTCGTTAACTTTGCTGACCGTCATGCACCGTTTTTCTGCCTTTGTAGTCCTTTCATTTGTCTTTAGTGGAAAATGTGTGTGTGTGTGTGTGTGTGTGTGTGTGTGTGTGTGGCATGCTCCCTTCTCTTTCTCTCTCTCTCTCTGTCTGTGTGTGTGTGTGTGTGTGTGTGTGTGTGTGTGTGTGTGTGTGTGTGATCTGGTGGCCAGGTGGTGAGACCATACTCACTGTACAGAATAGGTGTTCTAGCTATCCATTCTCCAAGACTCATGGCTTGTTTGTGTACTTTTGCAACATGCAACACCATTTGGTTCTCTGTTATTGTTGTTTTTAGACGTCATTTCACAAACTAGGGATGATAGATTAAGGAGAGCTCCTCAACACGCGCAACATTTGGATGTCCACAGTTCAGATATCTTGGAGAGTTATGCAGTGTGTGTGTGTGTGTGTGTGTGTGCGTGTGTGTGTGTGTGTGTGTGTGTGTGTTGTGGTGTGTACGTGTGGTGTGGTGTGGTGTGTGTGTGTGTGTGTGTGTGTGTGTGGTGTTGTGTGGTGTCGTATGGTGTGGTGGTGGTGGTGGTGGTGGTGTGTGTGTGTGTGCGCGCGCGCGCGCGTGTGTGTGTTTCCTCCTGTGGTGGACACATCTCAAAGGGCCCGGTGTGGTCGGCTGGGCTGAAAGTACAACGGGAGCAAATCATGAATGAAATAAGGAAGAAATACATTCTGAGGTATTTCCTTCCTAATGTACCGCCGTCATGGTGACTTCACTTTCCGTTTAGTCACCTCCACCTTCAGTCCATGTCTGTGATGTAACGGTTTCAACATCTTCGCATCTGACTTACTCACGAGCGCTGGCGTTTCCCATAGTGATGCGGTGACGATCTTCATGCATGGATACTCTTGATCAGGCCAGCGATGAAAGCGATTAATTAGTGTCAGATGTAGACGGAGGGTAGTAAGGGGAGAGGAAGAGGTGTACGAGGTGACTTGGGGGGGGGGGGGGGGGGGGGGGGTCAGAGTTGGTGATGTTCTGTATACGTTAAATCAGAACAGGCACCGAAAAACACAATAGGGAGAGCATCACAGAAGAGCGGGGTTTCATCCAAAGCGTGGTATTGTGGCTCCCTGGCATTAACAGTTTCTTCTGTACTTTAGCTCTGGAACTTTCAAGGATAGGACCTAACTATGACTGTGTATGGAGGGAGACAAGGTGCGAGCCATATGGTTAAAACCAAGATTGCTGACAGGGTTTACAAAACGAAGCAGAGAACTAAAAAGTGGGAAGAAGGGTGGATATGGGAGAGGGGTGACATCAAGATTCTGATGTGCTTTACACTGATGGGTTTGAAAGATTGTGCTAACTTGATTTAAAGGTCGGTGTCGTGGGATAAAACTCACGGTCTTCTGATTTGGGGGAGGAAATGGGAAGGGAAGGGCGCGGAAGGGTGGGATGGGGAGACGGGTGGTGGTGGGAGGGTGGAGATAAAGGCCCCGAGCGGTGGGGGGGGGGGGGGGGGGGGTGGGGGGGGGGTGTGGAGGGAGAGGTTCAGGATGGAAGGATCTCAGAATTCATGGATCATGATCCGACACACAAATTATCAAATATTACCGGTCTCCTTACAAAAACAGAACTGAATCTCTGGAGGAGAGAATGTGTGTGTGTGTGTGTGTGTGTGTGTGTGTGTGTGTGTGTGTGTGTGTGTGTGTGTGTGTGTGTGCGCGTGTGCGTGCGTGCATGCGTGCCTGTGTCCATGCATGCATGCATGCATGCGTGCGTAATCAAAAATCACAATACGTAAATATTTGACAGACCATGTATGGGCTCAGTAATGAGCATGCATGCATCAGTCCATGTCGCACTTCACGTTGTTTCTACATTTCTGAGGGACAAAAATGTTCCCAAGGGCGAAATTCATGAGCAAAACAGAGGCAAAGCGCTAAGGAGTAGAGTTGGCATGAGAGTTCCTCATTGCCATACAGAATCATCACAGTGGAAGTTTCACGTGGCCATGCAAAATCACCAAAATGGGAGTTCCTTATGGTGCGCAGAATCACCGTAATGGGAGGTCCGTATGGCATGTGGAATTACAATGATCTGAGTTCCTTGTGGCCGTTCAGAATCACCATAATGGGAGTTCCTTGTGGCCATGCGGAATAACCAGAATGGGAGTTCCTTGTGGCTATGCAGAATCACCAAAGTGGGAGTTCCTTGTGGCCATGCAGAATAACCAGAATGGTAGTTCCTTGTGGCTATGCAGAATCACCAAAGTGGGAGTTCCTTGTGGCCATGCAGAATAACCAGAAGGGTAGTTCATTGTGGCCATGCAGAATAACCAAAGTGGGAGTTCCTTGTGGCTATGCAGAATCACCAAAGTGGGAGTTCCTTGTGGCCATGCAGAATCATCCGAGTGGAGGTTGCTTGTGACCATGCAGGATCCCCTAAAAGCTCTAATTCATCTCCTGTTGGGGGACCTATTTCCAGTGTGAACATGTTAAGAGTCTTGTTAGTTCAGTGTGTGCCATGCGTTCATAACCTGTGCTATGCTTATTTTTGTTAACAAGGTGATCATGTTCATCTCTATAGCATGGATTTCATACTTTGTATGTTGTGCATTTACTTGTGTATACTCTATTTATTATGGGTTTGCATCACAAGAACAGGGAAAAAGCATCATTGCTTGCTCATCTTTTTCACATCTCCTTGCTGTGTGTGTGTGAGTGCGTGCGCGCGCATATGTCAGCACAAATGCCAGCGTGCTTTAGTGATAATAGATGTCACATCATTTTATTGTGCTTTTGGAAACAACTTGCACGCATGCATTTACACACACACACACACACACACACACACACACACACGCAACTTTTCTAACACGCTGATAGAAAGATTTGAAATTTGAAATTGAAGGCATGAGACTGAAATGAAATGCAGCATGACTGAAGACAAGCCAAAATAAAGTAAACCTACAAACCAAAATGCAAAGTATCACTTTCAATGCACAAAATGAAACAAGCAAGTGAATGCAAACCATTCTCTTGTTGGTATCCAACTTCAACCATTTGGGAAGTATTGTTTTGTACATTTGTTGTGTGTCATTTGCAATGTCTGCAGAAGACATACATTTTTTTGTCGGTTTCATACTGTGCATTAAATAAGCATTACTTTGCACCTTGTTCTGCATGTCTATTTGCATTTGGGCCTTTGAATTGAAGGCAACTGACACCAAGATACATTCACTTTTTATTTTATTTTAATTTGTAAAAATCTCAAGTCATCATCAGACCAACAACATTATACTGCCTGCAAAAACTGCAGTGAACATCTAAAACAACATGAAGGTGAAACACTGTTCAATTTACAATGAACATCTTTGATTTACACAGGTTTTCAGAATAAATTAATATCCAGAATAATTTATGTACATATATACATAACTTAGCTTTTTTTTTTAATGCACATTATATATACACATTTTGTAGATGTAAATATACACAAAACAAAAATCCATAATTCAGAAAAGGCAGACAAAGAGAAATAATACAGACTCCATGAGAGACAGAACTCAATGGGTAAATACTGAATAAATATCTTTTTTTTTTTAACTCAGAGTAAAGGATTTATTCTTCTCCTTTCTCCGATCTCTCTTCCCCTTCCTCTCTCCCCTTCACATGAATACGACATACATAACTGATTATAACAATAGGAATACATGGCTGAGAAAGGGACAAATAACAGAATTTCTTACTTAATTTAAAATGACAATAATTTGGCACAAAAAAGGTAAGGATTACACATCTTTCAATACACACACACACACATGTGTACACACACACAATCACACATTTATGTGCGTGTGTCTGTATGATCTGCCACACTATGGTAGCTTCTGCTAGAAGGTACACACACACAAACATGCACACTCACTCATCAAAAGTGATGAGTACAGACTATTTTTCTTCCTTTGGATTTCACTACCGTGAGGATGATAGGATCTGAATCCATAACTTATACAACACTCCTGCTGTCCATAGGCAGATCTGACTTTCCTGATTCTGTCTGATTTTTACTTAAAAAGTTTCCTCTTCTATCACTATGAATCAGGATAGAATTATGCAGTGCAATTATGCTGTACTCTTGAATGTTTTGCAGTGACAATGTGGTATGGAACACATCCCTGCCTTCACAAAACTCAACATCAAATATTAATCAACACACACACACACACACACACACACACACACACACACACACACACACACACACAAAGTGGGGAAAAATTAAGAAAATAACAAATGTGGTGTGACAAAAGAGATTCAAGAGAAAAACAATAAGCTTTGGAGTTTTGCACTACACCAGAACATCCTCTTTATATTCCAAGAAACACTCCACAAGTTCTTCCCTCTGCCCCCCCCCCCACCCCCCCCCCCCTCCCACCCCACCTCCCCCCCCCCAAAAAAATCTTTAGCTCTGCCCCCTGCATCCATCTCCCACATCTCTCCCTTTACTCCACCCTCCCTTTTTTTTTTCTTTTGACTAGACTGAACACAACCTTTTGCCTTTGCACAAGACACATATTCTACAGGTCTAATAATATTCATTAATAACTTGACAGTACAACAAGATTATGAAGTAGAATTTGGAAAAAATAAGGTGGCAACAACAAAAAATTGTTGATAAACAAGAAAAGATGGACTGATTATTTTTCTTGCCATGTAATACTACTTTTACCCAAAAGTAACAAGTTTTACAAATAACTTAAAAAGGAAAAAAAAAAAGTGAAAACATCAAAAACAAAATAACCAATACTAAAACTGTGAAATGTCCCAAGTATAATCCCACTGAAGTGGGACCATATTACTATCAACATCTGCAGTCAGAGTTTGGTTATAATTCAAACATTCACTGAAAATGAAATGAATGACAATTGGTGAAACTGGCCAACTTTTTTCACAGTTGTTTTGTTTATGCTGCCTTTTTTCTCCATGAGCACCAGAGTTACCCCTTAACCACATTTACTTCTTTAGCTGATTCATTAGGGCTCTGCTTCCAGGTCTAAAAAGTCCTCCTCTAGTTCAAGGTCAGACTCTCCGATGTCAGACGTTTGGTCATCATCATCATCATCATCATCATTCTCATCATCAGAATAGTCCTGGGCGTAGGCCTCTTCTTGCAGCAACAGCAGGATCTGACTGGCCAGGGACTGGATTCTACTGGCCGTAGGATCACTAGTGTCTGCTGACGCCGATGTCAGACGGTGAGTTCCTGATGACAGTGATGACAGCAAAGCCAGCTGGGAAGAGGGGTTGCTGTCCACAGTGTTGGCAGCTGTGGTTGGTACTGTAGATGGTGATGAAATCGAATGAGACACAGGCACTGGCAGCACAGAAGTACCAGGAGAATAATGAGAACTGTTCGGTGTGGACATGATAGTCTCACATGGTAGGTTTTCATGAGCCAGTCTCTCTGTTGTGGGGCAACTTCCCCTACCAATGTTCAGGTCACTGCTATGAGGCAAAGAATCATCAGCGTTGTCCTGAAATTTGACCGACATTGAATCTGCACTGGCTGCAGTGTCCACATCGTAAACCAAGTCGCACACTGATGCACACTGGGCATCCACACCATCCACCTCATCAGCCAGTTCTACGCATTCAGCTTCACTGATTCCACTGTCATCTAAGCTTCTGCTCTGCCAGTCGTCCTTCCCTTCACTGATCGCACAGGACTCAATGTCTGTGGGCATGTGCTGTAACACTACCGATGATGATGAAGTGGATGATGAGAGAGAAAGTGATGCACACTGATGTGGGTTGTGGGTTGCATCAGACTGTTCAGATTCTAAACATCTCAGTACCCCTTGCAGGTCATCAGTAGAGATCAAGTCACTGGCTATCACATGCTCCATTTTCTGTGCAAACGGGGCAGTTGTAGCTGAACACTTCTGGTGTGAACCACCCCGCAAAGACAGACTGGTTCCAAGCTTATCGCCTTCTCTCTTGGCACAGCCTGAAACCATGTTACGACGGGGAGACACAGTATACGGTGCATATCTGCCCCGCTGCAACTGGCTTGAAGACGAAAGCGGAGAAGATCTAGGAGGAGTAAAACAGGGGGTAGCCTTCACCAAGTGTTGCCGGAGTCCCACGACCACAGGATTGTTTTCCGACATTCCTTCCTCCTCTGTCAGGAAGCGAATAGCCTCATGTGCACAGTCCAGGAATCCTCGCTGGAAGAAGGTTCCAGCACCACAAGGAGAAGGGGTGACAGGATCGGGTGTGGGACTGGGGGGAATATCATCTGTGTCGGCCTCCATGACAGGGAAACGTATTAAAGGTGAAGGATCCTGCCAGGTCAAGGGCACTTCCATCCTCACTTCGCCTGCAACATTTCAAACACACAACACTTTGAGAATTCTGCTCTGAGCCTCATTTAATCTGAAACCATAAATATACCACATGGAGCTATAAGATACTGTTGAGGGACCTTTTCCATATTCTTATCTTATGGAAAATAATCACACGTGAATTAAAGCATGGGTACTCCTAATCAAATATGAAGATCACTGAACATTTGTCCTTTCTGACAAGAACGTACAGCTCTCAAACTCAAACTGATGACAACATCCAATTCAATCTTTTCCAACGCCATTTCCTCAGATCATGCAAGCAGGTTCAAATGTTCAGTAAGCTAAATCAAATTGTCATTAATATTTTGACAGTTGAGAAAGAAACTTTATTTTCAGTTTTGTTTTGTTTTGTTTTGTTTTCAAATGCTGCCATGCCACCTTGCTGGAGAAAACGTGCTTTTGTTTTGGATCCGTGGAAACAAAAAATGCTATCCTTACACATACACAATGAACACATACAACAAAACACACACACTCACACACACACACACACACACACACACACACACAGTGACAGTGACCCAAGTGAAGCACTCTCGAGCTGACAGCATTAGGATTTAAGAAAATACAAAATGTAACATGTAGCCCTGCCCTACAGAACAATACCTTTTTTTTTTCTTCTAAATATGGAAGACCCAGAAAGAAAACAAAAATTGTGACTACATTGGCAAGACTTGATGTTTTTCACTACACTGTGATGAACATTCAAAAATACAGATGGCAACATGGAGAACTGAGCAACTCTGGTCCTTGGAAACAACCCCCTTTATTCCAGTTAAAAAAAATGTTCAAATAAATAATGTTTCTCTTGTTCAGATATGCTCTCCATCTGTCTGTCTTTCTTTTCATACACACACACACACACTCTCTCTCTCTCCCCTTCCCTCCCTCTCCCCTTTTCTCTCTGCATACATTGTATTGTTTAGTATTAGTTCCATGGAATAGTAACCACAAGTATGAAAAATGGCTAACTGAGCCAACACTTTCACTGTTATAAAATAAAGAATCACCGACATTGCCACTGTCTCTCTCTCTTGTTCACACAACACCCACACCTACACAAACACATGTACATCAGTGTTGTTGAATGCTGGATGAAAAGAAGCTGTCAATAAAGTGTTGTATTCATTCTTTAACCGCACTGAATACCATTCTGACTTTAAAGTGACAACTGATGTTTACATGGTTGGAGGTAAGGTAACATTGCTTATAGCCCAGCCGACCGCAAAGGGCCATATCAGGGCTGTCACCACATTAAAATCAACTCACAAGTCATTCATTCACACAACTCTTTAAAACACATCTTCTAAAAACCCACCCAAAATTTTGTTAAAAATCTTTCCACCATAAAAATCTCAGATCCGATGAAAAATGTTAATCTCCTTCAAGAATTCAAAGATCGCCTCAGGTGGAACATCTCTGAACAAGGTTTTCATGGAATCTGCTGTAAAATGTTTGTCTCACATCATGCAAGTCCCAATACTCTAAAACCATGGTTGGAGATACTTTGACTGGTCGCTGAGTTTCAACACATCACCTGGTAAACAGTTAAAGATTTCTGTCCACACATTTTACTATGTATATTACAGCTGTGGTTTCAATATCCTTACAGTCCTAACATAGATGCTGTGGTTATCTGGCTATAAACACGACTAACACACATAACTTCTTCGTAAATAAATGAATGGTTCTAACTTTCAGTTTATCATCAAATCAATCCTTGTGGTAACCCACAGACATCTTTTGGCATACATTTTTATGTTTTATGTGATAAATCTCCCATAACTTCCTGTTTCTAACAACAAATTGTGTGACAAGTGGAGTATAAACTCAGAGTTCAGTCAGACCTACTTTGGTCTGTCTTCATTAGATTCAGTCTGATCACAGACTTCCGAGTTATACCCGTCTGAGCAGGGGTAACAACGCAAAAAAAATCGTCATCATTGTATGCAAACAAATGATTTCTTCTGTGGAGTATTTACACAGGAGGACTGCACAAATGTCCCTAACGTAGAAGACGTGATTGTAGGGGAATATTTAAATGAGATTCTAGTTACACCAGAAGCTGTGAAACAAAAACTGGGAAAATTAAATCAGAATAAATCCAAAGGCCCCGATGATATACATCCAAGAGTCCTTAAAAAGCTATCAAATGAATTAGCTCACCCATTGTGCATATTATTTAATAAATGTTTTAGTACTGGAAAGGTACCAGAAGACTGGAGCAAGGCAAACATTACTTGTATCTTTAAAAAAGGGGAGCGTAGCCAGCCGGGAAACTATAGACCTGTCAGTCTAACATGTGTACTTTGCAAAGTGGCAGAAAGCTTTGTTAAGGAACATGTATACTCTTTCTTGGAAGAGAAGAATTACTTCAATGATTGCCAGCATGGCTTTAGAAAAGGTAGATCATGCGTAACACAACTACTACAAGTAACAGAAATCTTATCCAGTAGAGAGGACATGGGAGAGAGTACAGATATTTTATACCTCGACTTTCAAAAGGCTTTTGATAAAGTTCCACATAAAAGGCTAATGATGAAAATAAAAGCAGCTGGAATCAGTGGCCCACTTCTTGATTTTATTAAGGATTTCTTAGCAGACAGACAACAAAGGGTAAGGGTTGAGGGGCATACTCGGACTGGGCAAGGGTGAGGAGCGGCATACCTCAAGGTAGTATCTTAGGTCCGTTGCTATTTATCATTTTTATAAATGATCTGCCGGACAGTATTAAAAGTTACTGTAAAATTTTTGCCGATGACACAAAGATATTTGGTAAACCAGGTATTGAACTACAGGAGGATCTTGGAAAAGCTGTGGAATGGTCAAAAAAGTGGCAAATGAGTTTTAATGCACAAAAATGTAAGGTATTACATATGGGAAGTAAAAACCCAAAAGTGATATATAATATGAGAGATAATAAAGGAGACTTGGTTGATGTGACAGAGACTGATGCTGAAAAGGACATCGGTGTGACATTCAATTCGGACTTAAAGTTTGATACCCATATACAAAACATTGCCCAAAAAGCAAACATAATGATTGGACTAATAAGAAGATCTTTTTCATACATGGATGAAGATATGTTTAGAACATTATATGCAACATTGGTCAGACCAATACTGGAATATGCACAAATAATCTGGGCACCATGGTTAAAGAAACATATAACAACCCTAGAGGCAGTACAGAGAAGAGCGACAAGACTAGTGTCATACATAAAGGACTTAACATATGAAGACAGACTGAGACATTTGAATTTGTTTTCACTAAGCTACCGAAGAAGAAGAGGGGACCTGATTCAGATGTACAGACTTATCAAGGAATGGACAACATTGACATAAACGAATTAGTGACCTTTAATAAAGGTAACAGAACACGTGGACACACCTTTAAGTTAACAAAATTAAATGGAATAAAAAATTGTAGAAAGTATCATTTCTCTAGAAGAGTCTTTCAAGACTGGAATAGGCTTAGTGATGATATAGTCCTGAGCACCAGCTTGGATGATTTCAAAGGCAAAATAGACAAATTTTTTTCAAGCACACATTGGTGCACAAAATAGACCACATTTGCCAACGACTGGAAGCAAGTGAGGGAGCCCATAATAAGCCGCGAGGCTTAGGGCCCATACCTGATACCTGATACCAAACAGCAAAAGGCTTATCATCTCATATTACACTAAAATAATAAATTGAGTCCAAATGAAATAAAGTCTAATGAATGCCGTTTCGTGTGTGTTTGTGGAAAAGCCACTTCTCCGCGGTACTTTTAACGTTAAGTTGGAAAAACCCTGAATCAAATGCTTATCACACCCCAGTACCCATGAGGGGCAAAAGTACGCCTACACTCTAGCCTATGTGTCATCCAGTTATACTGCAAGTACAGGCCTTGCGTTGTGAGTCAGTTATGCAGCCAACGCAACAAGTCTAGGCCATGAACTGATTCAGCGTTTTAGTTTGGAATCATGCCTACGACCTGTTAATGCAAATGATCCGTTTCACTTTACTCCATCATTTAAGATACTGCTCACCATAAAAGAAACGTGCACGTTCTTTGCCTCGGTTCCTGCAAGCGCTGATTAGTGATAAATTATGCACAAACTGTAACCTACCCACACAACACCCGTTGCTGCGCATGCTTCGGTGTGGAGAATTCCTGAAGTCTGGAATGAAATAGAACGACTTAGGAAGCCGTCTGCGTCTGATAAACCAGGCCTAAATGCTGCACACATGCACGATCCTTTATAACTCTGCACTTGGCTTCTTCGTCCAGATTTCTTAAGAGTTCCGAGTCCAAAATTCCCGAACACAGGGCAAGCGATCTTCCTCGTGTGCCGGCGTACACACAAATGACTGAACGCTCACCCGTGGGTGTGTTCCCCATCGGCGTCAATGAACGCCGACACTTACCCCTTCTGCGCATGCGTGAACTTTTGAGGTCAGCGTTCGCTTGGCGGTGCCTGTTTTTTCCCGGTACCCTACGCAAGACGTTTGGAGTAGTTAATCCAGTTTGTGGGGTAGGCTTCTGAGCCGATAGTATATTGTAAACAGAAGGGACCTTGTTATAAGTGTATTCCTTACCATCGATATTCCGCTGCGTATATCAAGTTTGTTCTCGTTGCTGCTTTTCTTTTAACACGCAAGAGACAGATCACGGGACAGAGACAGACACTGGCATACACACCGCTGTCACACACACACACACACACACACACACACACGCTCGCACGCACGCATGCACACGTATGCACGCACACACACACACACACACACACACACACACACACACACACACACACACACACACATTCAGTTGAAAATACGGGTCGCCATCCAGTCTGAAACACTATCCTCGCCATTCCCCATTCTCCTTAAACACATGGGGGGGGGGGGGGGGGGGGGGGGGGGGGGGGGGGGGGGGGGGGGGGGGGGGGGTTGATGCGTACCGTTTATCACTTGCACCAATCTCTCTCTCTCTCTCTCTCCTCTCTCTCTCTCTCTTCTCTCTCTCTCTCTGAGACCGCCGATTATTATGAAATGACAAAATAGTATTTAGTCTACGGCGAGATGATCAACGCTTGTCAATACTGCAGTCGGGTGCATAGGATGCTAGTTTACACTGCTGCAGTCAGAACACAACTTGACCCACTACAGCCTTGAAGAGTTGCATGAATCAGGGAAACTGAAAAGAACTGCGATTCAGATCTATGTATCCATTTTTCGTTAGAATAATTATGGTTTTGGTGATTTGGGAGTAAACCACGTCGTTGCCATGGCGATGTAAAAGATCTTGTAAGAGTTTCTCGACTCGCAACTTTTAACCGAGTCTAGATGGCGGCAGATCAACACGGCACGACTTGGCATTCAACATAGTGACAGGTTTTGTATGTATTGGAAGTTTTGGGAGCACACGTAACTTAAAACCTGACTTATTTGATGTTCAATTTTAATCTCAAATATACAGTTGCGGGATATTGGTTGGGCATATCAACTTTAAAGTGCATTATTACAGATATAAAGAATGTATTCAGTTCAGGTTGCATGTTTGTTTTTGTCCGTTGTGTAACGAAGATACTGGGGGTGCATTATACTTCGTTTCGTGTCGTTCAGCATCAGACTATGTAAACATAGTGTTTCTACCACGTAAACATTATCGAGAACCACGCCTAAAAAGGGGCCTAATGGTGTCATCTACGAGACATTATGATGTAAGGAATTTGTCACAGTTTTTGGATCCTAAAGTATCAAGATGCAGAGAAATTTTGATTTCATAATAATTTTTGTGCTCTCTCCTCTCTCTCTCTTCTTCTCTCTCTCTCTCTCTCTCTCTCTCTTTCTGTGTGTGTGTGTGTGTGTGTGTGTGTGTGTGTGTGTGTGTGTGTGTGTGTGTGAGAGAGAGAGAGAGAGAGTGTGTGTGTGTGTGTGTGTGTGGTGTGGTGTGTGTGTGTGTGTGTGTGTGTGTGTGTGTGTGTGTGTGTGTGTGTGTGTGTGATTATCAGTGTATGGTTTTCCCCCTTGCTTTAACAACTCTGTATTTTTTGTTTATTTGTTCACTTACCATCTTCATGAGAAGCCTGTTAATGAACATCTCTCTCTCTCTCTCTCTCCTCTCTCTCTCTCTCTCTTTCTCGCGTGCGCGCGCGCGCACGCGCGCGGGACCGGCGGCTATCACTTTAATACCATAGCCCACCCACCCTTCTAAAAACTATTAAAAAAATTTTTTTTTAAGTTTATAACGGTGAAATCTAAAAGCGGATGTAGGTATTTGCCACCAATTCTTATTTTTTATGTTGCTGACCGAACAAAGAAATTAAAGAAACATGCACTTCAACCTTAATTACGCAAGAATATGTCAGGCCCATTTTTCTTTTATCTCCAAGCAAGGAGATTACGCTTTCGCCCACATTCGTTGGTGTGTTTATCTATATGTTTGTTTGTTTGTTCGTCTGTCAGCAAGAATACTTGAAAACGCCATTTCAAACAAACTTAGGGAACAGATGGATGTGGACACCAAAGACGAGTCCATCAATGTTGATGCAGATCCCGGACGAAATGCGGACCTGAAAAGAGCTCATTGATTTTGATGCGGGTCTCGGGTGGAATGCGGACCTTAAAACAAGCACATTAATTTTGGTGCGGATCTCGGATGCAACGCGGACCTAAAACGAGCCAATAAATGTTAGTGCGGATCTTGGATGGAATGCGTTCCTAAAACGAGCTCATTAATTTTGGTGTGGATCTGGGATGGAATGCAGAACTTAAAATGAGCTAATTAATTTTGGAGCGGATCTCAGTTGGAATGCAGACCTGAAATGAGTTCAGTAATTTTGGTGTGGATCTCAGATGGAATGCGGATCTGAAACAAACCTCACTAATTTTGGTGCGGATCACGGATGGAATGTGGACTTAATTAAAACGAGCTCATTAATTTGGGTGAGGATCACGGTTGGAACACGGACCTAAAACAAAGCTCACTAATTGCGGTGAGGATCTCAGATGGAATGTCGACTTAAAACGAGCTCATTCATTTTGGTGTGGATCTCGGATGGAATGTGGACTTGAAATGTGCTCATTAATGTTGGTGCGGATCTCGGATAGAATGTGGACTTAGAACGTGCTCATTAATGTTGATGCGGATCTCGGATAGAATGTGGACTTAAAACGTGCCCATTAATGTTGGTGCGGATCTCGGATGGAATGCGGACTTAAAAGGAGCTAATTAATTCTGGTGCGAATCTCAGTTGGAATGCAGACCTGAAACGAGGTCACTAATTTTGGTGCGGATCTCGGATGGAATGCGGACCTAAAACAAAGCTCACTGATTCTGGTGCGGATCTCAGATGGAATGCGGACTGAAAACGAGCTCATTCATTCATTTTGGTGCGGATGCTGGATGGAAAGCAGGGCGGTCTCATTAATTTTGGTGCAGATCCCGGACAGGAACCCAGTGCGGATCCCGGACGAAATGCAGACCTAGGAAAAGCCCAGTAGATTTGCGGGCTCCCGGATAGAACGCGGACCATCAGTTTTGGTATGCACCATGTATCAAACGACGAAACCAGGATCCTTTCAGCAGTAAGAAGACGAAAGGTTCAGTGCACGTGAACTTCGTGAAGTAACGGTCTCAAACTGATAACGAGCTTCGAAATAATTTGTTTTCTGACTAATAAAAAGTTGGGGGTTTTTTGTTGTTTTTTTTTCTGTGAAAGAGGAACTGAGAAGAAGAAGAAGAAAGAGGAGGAGGTACACGGCTTGAAATTCTTTCAGTCCCTACCAAGTATTCTGGGGGTAGGTACGGGGGAGAGGGCGCGCGGAAGGAGGGAGTGGGAAAGCAGCCATGTCTTTCTGTCCCACCCACCCACCCCTTCTCCCCTAATTTACACAGGTTTTTGTTGTTGTTGTTTTTTTTTTTTGTTTTTTAAAGAGAGAAAAAGATGGCCAATGTTTTTAAGCGGGGATTGGACTGATTTATAGTAATACAGGTGATGGTGGTGGTGATTGATGAGACCGACTGCTTTTAAGGGGGTAAAATTGCATTTCTAAAAGCAAATTGTTGAGACAACCCGCCCCACCGCCGACGGTCCCCCCCCCCCCCCCCCCCCCCCCCCCATCCGAGTCGAACGGCATTTCCCCACCCTTTCTTTTCGTTTTTGAACCTCGGCGAATTTTTTAAAAAATGAAACTGATTACCGGCATGAACCGGTAATTCAAACTGGCTGCGGTGTCGTGTCAAACTGAAAGCGCATGTATTTTTTTTTGTTTTTCGTTTTTTTTTTTTTTTTTTTTTTTTTTTTTTAAATTACTCGCATGACATAACTAAACCGGTCGTTAACGGGCGCTCCACACAGACCTACAATGCATGCAATGCTAATTTCTCTCTCTCTCTCTCTCTCCCTCTCTCTCTCTCTCCTCTCTCTCTCTCCCTCTCTCTCTCTCTCTAATCCATCACCTTTCATTTTGATGGAACTGGAACATTAACACTTCAAGCTATAATTATTATGTTATCTTCTTCGTCATCATCATCATCATCATTTCTCTTCGGTTCGTCATGGAAACAACAACAACAACAATAAAAACATTTAAAATAATAGTAATAATACTGATAATAATTTGTTATTATCACTATTACTATTATTATTATCATTATTATGATCATCACTATTATTATCATTGTGACATGAATGATAATAGTAGTACTAAATGGACATTTGTTGTGCACGTTCCTCAGGGAGCTCGTTGTCCCTTAACAACAAACATAATACATCAATACACGTCACATAGCTACCAAAGGAAAGAAAAGAAACGGTTCAGAAAATCATTCATGCTAGCGCACATCCACACATTTTTACAATACTTGTGCGCGCGCGCGCGCGTGTGTGTGTGTGTGTGCGCGCGTGCGCGTGCGTGTGTGGTGTGTGTGTTCTTCACAAAAAA
>CM065727.1:64295626-64308126 GCA_033310375.1 Conus canariensis
GAGGGAAATGTTATTGTTCTGTTACCCTCACCCCCCTTGTTAAAAGACCTCTTTGGTAATGGCAATAAAATATCAAAGTGCCAAAGTGTCAAAAGTCTCTCTCTCTCTCTCTCCTCTCTCTCTCTCTCTCTCTCTCTCTCTCTCTCTCTCTCGATAACTTCTTCGTGCTCTCGACCGAATTATGGACGTATTGTTTGTCAGGAAAATAAGCCTGCGTACACAAAAAATATATCAACTCGCTCGTGGAAACTGGGCGGGAGAAAGCGCGGGAGTGGACGGGAGGGAGGGAGGGAGGAAAGGGAGGGTGTTAAAAGGATCATTGTGTATGGACGGGGATTAGGGAAAGTGGGCGTAGGGGTGGGGATGGGGGTGGGTTACCTCACTCGGTGAGAAAGACACGCATACACACTTAAAGATCGATATATTAGCATAATATATCGATGAGCTATCTGGTGGCATTTCTCTGCTTGGGGGAGAAAAAAAAAAAAAAAAAGCTCAGAGCCGTTTCCGAGCAGGTGCTTGAAGCGTAGGCTTCGTTGCCACTCTAGCCTCGCACGTGCACGTGCTTTTTTTTTTTTTTTTTTTTTCTTTTGAAAATTTTTTTTCCCAGTCAGGTCGTTTGGGTCGTCTGGCAGTTTAGGCGCCATCTCAGATTTTCCGTGGAACACCGAAAAAATGCCGATCTGGGCGCCAAAAAGCAGACAAAGACTCGGGCCGAGTCTTGAACCCTCCCTCCCACCCCCCCCCCCCCAACGCGCGTTCCCCCCCCCCCCCCCCCCCCCCAGGTCCCTTCTCTGCGATCGGCCGACGCCGTCCGACTCCATTCATATTCAAATGCACGTGAGCTCATTAAATATTGATTGCACGCGCGACGCTCCCTCCCCAGCGCGGGCGCCGCGCGGTCTTTTCAATTTCGTTAGGAGAAGGGGTGGAGGTGGGTGGGAAGGCCTGCGAGAGCCGAACCGCCGCGCGCGTGGTGGGGTGTGTGTGTGTGTGTGTGTGTGTGTGTGTTCGCGCGCTTCCAAGATTCGTTGGCGGAGTCTGAGAGTGAAGAGCAATGGTTCCAAAATAGCTGGGATTTTAAACGTTTGAACTTGAATCTGAAAGTTCATCGATCGTGCCTCGAGGGAGCGGATTCTCTCTCTCTCTCCTCTCCTCTCTCTCTCTCTCTCTCTCTCTCTCTCTCCCCCTCTCTCTCTCTCCTCCCCCCCCTCTCTCTCTCTCTCTCTCTCATCTCCACCTATCTCTAGATTTTGTTTCGTTCTATTTTAAAGTAAAAATAAAAATTGTACTTAAAAGCAGATTCCCCCCTCCCCCCCCCCCCCCCCTCCCCCTCCTCCCTAATCAGTGCACCGTATACTGAATACGAACCTAAAAAGTGTCAGAGAAACTAAGAGAAGAAGAAGAAGAAGAAGGAGGAGGAGAAGAAGAAGAAGAGATGAAATACAAGCAAAAACCCATGGTAAAGAGACCAAAAGAAAAAGAAAAAGAAAAGAAAAAAAAAGAAAGAAAAAAAAGCGCCCAAAACAAAATAAAAACATTCCCCAAATAAACAACGAAAGTAACAACAAGGGTAATCTCATCAAAGAAGCCTTTAATGGGTTTTCTTCCTTACCCTCGTGCGCGCAAAATATCAATGAAGAAAAGAAAAGATTTTTTTTTTTTAAGTAAGAAGAAAAAGATAAAGAAGAAGGAAAAACAAAAACAAAAACAGTAAACTATAAGAAAGCAAAGCAAGACATGAAAACCAAAAACAAATACCAAAAGGCGTTAAATAACTGAAACGAATTACTCGATTTATTTATAAAAACAAACAAACAAACAAAAAAAAGGAGAGAAAAGAGAGAAGGAAGAAATGGGTTTTTTTTTTTGTTTTTTGGTAGTACATGACTTAAGAGCCTATGAACTTGTCACTCTTACTGCATGTGTATGCTTTGCATAATTTAATCTTTTCCAATAATTATTCAAAGTAAAGAGAAACCCCCTATACCCTTCTCTACTCAAAAGAGAGAGAGAGAAAAAAAAAAACAGTGGAGGGGGAACCAAAAACAAAAAAAAATGAAAGAAAGGGGAAGAAAAAGAAAAAAAGAAGAAAAAAAGTAAAAACTGAGGCAAAAGAATCAAAAAATGATTTTTAAAAAGTCAACACTTACGGTCACGCTGACAGACACCGTGAAACGTAAAAAGTCAAGGGGAAAAAGTGGGTCCTCCGTTCTTTTTTTTTCTTTTTTTTTTTTCCTCTCCTTTTTTTCCCTTTTTTTCTGCTTTATGTTTGTTTCTTTCTCTCTTGAAAGCCGATCCAATTATTGCCTTCAAAAAACACAACTCGAGACTGGAACCCACGACCAAAAAAGTATGTCGTCACCTCTCGCTTCCGAGACAGCGTCTGGCGATAGCTCTGCTGGTCTTATGGCACAGAGGGGGGGGGGGGGATGGGGGGGGGGGGGGGGGGGGGGGGGGGGGGGGGGGGGGGGGGGGCATGATGTTCGGTGGGGAGAAAGGAAAGGAAGGGGCGCGGGGAGGGGGGGGGGGTACAGGGGTGAGGAGGAGGAGGGAGGGAGGATACATGTGTGCGCGACAGAAAACGCGCGCGACGCACGCGCAGCAGCACGCGCATGGAGCGAGCCCACCTGTCCATTGTCAGTGTCGGCACAAAGAGCTAGCGCGTGCAGGGTTCTGTGTGTGTGTGTGTGTGTGTGTGTGTGTGTGATTCGAGTTCGTGTGCGTGCGTGAGTGGCAATTGTCCTCAAAATACCCTTACACGTACTGTTTCGCACTTTTTTCTTTTTTCTTTTTTTTTTTTTTTTTTTTTTTTTACTCCAATCTATCATGACCTGATCTGATCTGATAAGTGGTGCTCTCTCTCTCTCTCTCTCTCTCTCTCTCTCTCTCTCTCTCTTCTCTCTCTCTTATGACCATTCTGTAAGTTCCCATGTTGGGTTTTATGAGTTCTATTGTTTGTTAATGCTTGTTATCAGTTTTTTTTTTGTTTTTGTTGTAAAATTATTATTATTACTTTCTTTGTTTCACTATGACTTCACTAAGTCCCTCAAGTTTCTGTATGCTTGCATTGTTCTTGTACTATAATTCTATTTCGAAATATAACTATTTCTTAAAAAAAAAAAAAAAAGAAAGAAAGAAAAGAAAAGAAAGAAAAAAAAGGAATAAAGAAAAGAAAAAAAGAAAGAAAAAGAAAAAAGAAAGAAAGAAAAAGAAAAAAAAAAAAAAACAAAGAGGGGGAGGGGGGCTGCAAATAGGGGGAAGAGAGGAGGGTGGGGGGGGGGGGGGGGGGGGGGGTCAGGGAATTTTGCTTGTTTGGTTTTCGTTCGCGTTGTGTGTCCTGGCTATTGATGTTATTGTTTATTAGTTATTTCGTTTGCCCCCCGTGTTGGGTTTTGTTTCGTCGTTCCTAATATAAGCCTATTTTTCAGACTTGAATCACGCAAAATCATTATTTGATAATGTAGTCTGTGTTTGGAAACAGCAAGCAAAGACGTGGAACACAAACACGCGCGTACGCGGCGGGTGCCTCATCGCGCTTAGATGCACGTGCAATGAAAGAGATTCAGAAGAAAACTCTTGGGAAAAAAATACTAACAGAGAAAAGGGACAGAAACACAACAACAACAACAACAACAACAACAAAGAAACAAAAACAGACAGACGGGGAGAAGCTTAAAAGTAGAATCCAACAAAGAAAGGAAAAAGAAAAAAATAAATTCTTTTTACATCTCAAAAACGACAGACAAAAGATAATAAGAAAAGCAACTAAATCAATAGATAAATGATAACTAAAAAAAAAAAAAAAAAAAAAAGGACAAAGAAAAAGACAGAAAAGATGGAAGACCAAAAAACAACAACAACAAAAAACCCAAAGAAAGACAGAAAGAAAACAAGCAAGTCGTACAAACGATGTGTGCATTACAAGTCATTGTCTTTTCAAACCATTATAAATCATTGTCAAATTTTCTCCCCCTTTCTTTATTTTGTGTTCTTTTCTTCGTTTCCATTTCAAGTCATCATTATCGTTCTTATCTCGACCCCGTCCTCGTCCTCTGTCCATCTACCCATTCCATCTGACCACATTGGCCAATCAGCGCAAAGGAATTGCCCGCTATTTAAAATCAATAGCACGTTCTGCAAAAGCGTGTTCCAAAAACGTCCACCAGTGATCGTTGATGTAACATATAAAGATATATGAATACACGTACACAAGCACATGAATATGGTTCCCATCTGTCATGCACAAATAAGCTGCTCTCACCCACGATGTTCCCGTGGGATAAGCGAGTTCGTTGGTAAGAAAGCTGATTCGCTCCTTAATTACTTGGTTTGGTCTTTGGCTAGTTAATCACATTCCGTTCCGGTAAGGTCCACACCCACCGCCTAAACAGTGATACGCGGCAGGTAAGGATGAACTATCCTAGGAGAGCAAGGGTTAATGTATGGACGCATTGAAACAGCAAAAGACCATGATCACTGTTCATCTAGAAGAACAGTACTTGAGATTGTTTTCGCACGAAGAAAAGAGATAGGAAAGCTAAGAAAATAGATATGAACGCTAACTGATATTTTCACATGAAAACAGATAATGATCTTGCGAAAGCGGTTTTTTTCGGTTAAAAGAGTCAATTTCACTGGGAAAGGTCATTTTCACTTTAAGATGGCTAATCAGTATGGGAAAGCGGTTATTTTAACACGAATACAGCTAATTATCACAGGAATTTTCTCCACATCGAAACAGCAAATTTTCACGGATTTTTTTTCTCAAGTGAATTGTGTAATTTTCAATGGGGATTTTCTTTTTATGTGAACAATATTGTTCACGCTAATCATGACGTTATAGTAACTTATTATCACGGGAAAAGTCATTCACGTGAAAACATCTACTTATCACCTGAAAACTCATCTTTACGTGAAACCAGCTAGCCACCGCGTGAACTCTTATGTTTTGAAAATAACCATTATAGAATAGATATAACTTTTTTGAAAAAAGAAGTCATAATCAGTATTTTTGTTGTTGTTGTTGATATGTATCAGAGGAAATTATGATGACGTCATCGCGTAGGAATACCGGTAGAGACTCAACACATTCGTTCCAATACACATGCATTTTCTTATGATTAGTATAATGCGGCAATAACTTTTTTTTTTACTTTAAAATTATGCTTCTGACTGTAACGTTGATAGAAATGACTACTTAATATTGAAAATAATAATTATGACTTTCGAAGCCTGTATAAGCACCCGTAAAGCAGCATCATTCTTGTTCTTGTGTCGCGCATAGCATGGCGATTAAAATTGTAAATTGAAGCTGAAGAGAAAAAAAAGGAAAAAAAAAAAAAAAAAAAGGAAAGGAAAAAAGTAAAGAAACAGAGCAAGCACTGCCGATCAGGCGGTATTGATTTCGGTTCCAGAGCTTCAATTATCTTCTTGACTAAATCTCTGTCTGTCTGTTTGTTACGAAATATTCCGGTGAGGAGAAATGGAAATTCGTGTTGCTGTCGGTACAAAGACAGCTTTTCATTACTGGGCATATTGTCGATTTGTCGTGTATTTTGTTTCAGGAAAAGGAGAAGAAGAAGAAGAAGAAGAACGACGACAACAACAACAACAACAACAATAGCAACAACAAAAACAAACAACAAGCAAACAAAGAAACAAAAACTCACACAAAACAAAACATGAACAAACAAAAAGAAACTGAAAAGAAATAAAGAATGAAGGAACAAAAAAACAGCTTAAAATAACCACTTGGGGGGGGGGGGGGGGGGGGGGGGGGGGGAGGAAGAGAAAAAAAAAACAAAAACAAAAAGAAAGTTTCGCCTTTCGGTTTCTCAGAAGAAGAAGAAGAAGAAGAAGCTTTTCTTAAACTTGAATTACAAGCAAGCTTAATCTACTTTTCATGGGGGTTGCAAAGGACATCGAGATTAGAGCTAATGTTCTCAACACAGACTCAAGTTAGGGTCTCTCGCACAGCCAACTGCTCATGTCTGTTAACCTCTGCCCCCCCCCCCCCCCCCCACTCCATACCCATTAAAACAAACATTTGTTTTTTTTTTACGAGTTCCGTCCCAATGTTTTGTTCCAAAGTGCATTCAGGCGAAACAAACAAACAAAAATGAAAACGGAAAAAAGTTCGAATAAACCCATTCAAAATCCAGCTTCTCCACCTCCTCCTCGCAAACACCACCACCACAACCTCCACCACCCAATTTTTACCCTCCCCCCCCCCCCTCCTCTTTTCCTCCTTCACCCCTCATTCACCGTTCGTTCTGTCTCCAAACCATTGTTCGTCTCTCTACTCCCACCCCGCCCCCCCCCCCCCCCCCCCACTCACCCCCTCCCTCCCTTCGCCGCGCACTTTGCAAATACATATGACTTGCACCTATAATTATCCCTTTACGCGCGCGATTTTTTTTTTTTTTTCTTCTTCTTCTGTCCACGTGTCCCGTCCGCGCGTGGCTTCTCCTCTTTCTTCCCTTTCTCTCCCCTTTCCATTCTCACCCGCCCCCTCCTTTCCTCCCCCCCCCCTCTCCCCTCTTCCTCCGTCTTTCGGTCTGTCTCTCTTCAATAGTAAAGTCTCTCCCCCGTGTGTGTGTGTGTGTTTATCAGTCCGACCCTCCAGCGCTGAGGGCCAGCCAACAAAAAGGGAGTACGTTGACAGGAGCACGCTCTCTCCCCCTCCCCTCCCCCCCCTTTTTTTTTTTAAACCTATCTCGGACACCCCTATGACCTCCCTCCCCTCCTCTCCATCTCTCACACACCTTTCCACCACCTTCTCCCTCCCCTTCTCACTCCCACCCCCTGCGCCCCTCCTCTCTATCCTCCTCCTGCCCCCCCCCCCCTCTCTCTCTCTCTCTCGTTTCCAGTCGAGCTGTCACCAGGTGAGAAAGTTTGGAAGTGAAGTCGAGAAGGGCGAGGGGGGAGAGGGGAGGAGGGTAGAGGGTTGGGGATGGGAAGGTTTGGGGTGTAGGGTGGTGGGTAGGCAGTGGGATGGGGGGGGGGGGGGGGAAGCGGGGAAGGACCGCTGGCTATCTCAACAAGCTGTGTGTGTGATATTATGTCGTTTGCCCTGCTCTTGTCTTTGTTGAAGCTCCAGCCGTCCTCCGCTCTCTCCCTCCCCCACCTCCACCTCCCTTCCCTACCCTATCTTTACCTCCCCCACCCCACCTGCCATCACCCTTTCCCATCTCCCACTAGATTCTCTCCCCGCTTCCCCACCCCCGTCCTCTTCTCACCCCACTGCTTCAACCCCCCCCCCCCCCCCCCCCCCCCCCATCTGTGCAGGGTGTGGGGCGGTTTGCGTGATGTGCGGCTATAACAAACGAACGTCTGCCGGCAAAGGTTCCGTCCGAACGGGTGACCCGACCCTTGCCGTCGGCCTTGGTTGCTTCAGCTACTACATTCCTGCACCAAGCAGCTGCAGCAGCTGCAAGTCAGGGTGTGTGGGGGATGGGGGGTGGGGTAGGGTAGGGTGGTGGGGGGTGAGTAGGTGGGGAGTCTTGGAGCGTTTCGAGACAAAGAGTTAGTTTCAACAGAACAAATGCTGGTCCAGGTAGAACTCAATAAATTAATAAAGATTTTTAAAAGGGGAAACGAAAACGACAAAACAAGAAAAAAGTTTCACGTCCACAGCAAAAGGAATCCCCACGAATTTTGGATTGCCCCACACTGGTCGTGACGTTGGTGACAAAGCGAGTGAGAATCACCCGAATTCCTTTACATTAGTCATGAAGGCGGTGACAAATGCATGTGAGAATCAGCCGAATTCCCCCACAGCCGAATTCCCCACATTAGTCATGAAGTCGGTAACAAATGCATGTGAGAATCAGCCGAATTCCCCTACATTAGTCATAAGGTCTGTGACAAATACAAGTGAGAATCAGCCGATTTCTCCCTTTACATTAGTCATGAGGTCTGTGACAAATACAAGTGAGAATCAGTCGATTTCTCCCTTTATATTAGTCATAAGGTCTGTACAAATACAAGTGAGAATCAGCCGAATCCCCCCCCCCCCCCCCCCCCCCACACACACACACACATTAGTCATGGAGTCTGTGACAAATACAAGTGAGAATCAGTCGAATTCCCCCACATTAGTCATGAGGTCAGTGAAAAATATAAGTCAGAATCAGCCATTCCCCCCTACATTAGTCATGAAGTTGGTGACAAATACAAGTGAGAACCTGCCGAATTCCCCCGCCCACCCCCCTACATTAGTCATGAGGTCTGTGACAAATACAAGTGAGAATCAGCAAGAGAATCGGCCAGATCCCCCCCCCCCCCCCCCCCCCCTTATCAGTCATGAAGTTGGTGACAAATACAAGTGAGAATCAGCCAAATCCCCCCCCCCCCTCCCCCCATTAGTCATGAAGTCGGTGACAATAGCCGAATTCCCTCACATTAGTCATGAAGTTGGTGAGAAAGACAAGTGAGAATCAGCCGAATTCCTCAACATTAGTCATCGAGGTCGGTGACAAATACGAGTAACAGTGAACGGAAAACGTTCAGTGTTAGCATTTCCTATCTTTTTCTTCTTCTTGTTCTTGTTGTTGTTCTTCTTCTTCTATCTTTTTACTATTTCACTTTTAATAGAAAGGTGAGTGTTTACATTTCCTTTCATATTACTTTTTTTTGTTTTTTTGTTAGAGTTTTATTTCTAAGAGACAGGTAGAGTGTAAGCCGTTCCTTTTTTGCCTTTTTTCCCCCTCTCTTGGCCTTTCATTTCTAACAAAAAGGTTTCATGTTAGCTATTTGTTTTTCGTTACTTTTTTTTTTTTTTCTTTTTTTTTTCTTTTTTTTTTTTTTTAAATTTTAATCTTTTTAGCCTTCGATTTCCAAGAGAAAGCTTGAGGATTATCAGTTCATTTCTTGTTGCTTTAAAACAAATGTAAATTTTTGTATCCTTTCATTTCTGACAGAAAGTTTGAGCGTTAGCAGTTCCTTTCTGAATACTTGTTTCCCTGTTCTCCTTTTTCTTTTTTTTTCTTCTTCTTCTTGTATTCTTTTACTATTTCATCTCTAACAGAAAGGGTGAGTGGTAGCAGTTTCTTATTAGTTTTTTTTTTTTTTAGCCTTTTATTTGTAACAGATAGGTTGAGTGTTAGCAATTCTTTTCGTTTCTTTTTTTTTCATCCTCTTGGTCTTTGATTTCTAACAGAAAGGTTGAATGTTAGCAGTCCCTTTCTGATTATTCCCCCCCCCCCCCCTTTTACCCTTTACTTTCTAACAGAAAGTTTAAGTGTTAGCATTTCCTTTCTTATCAGTTTGAACAATTGTTTTACTCTCTCGTTTCTAAACAGAAAGCTCGAATGTTAGCAGTTCCTTTCTTCTTATTTTTTTTTCTTTTCCTTTTACCCTTGCACTTCTCACAGAAAGTTTGAATGCTGGCAGTTTCTTTCTAATTACTTTGTTGTTGTTGTTGTTGTTGTTGTTGTTGTTGTTGTTTGTTTTTTTTTAGACTGTTAGCAATTCTTTTTTCTGTAGACAGGGTTTTTTTTGCTGTGCACAGACCAATCATAGGAAGGCAATGAAGAGATAGTTACACCATTGATGATCGACATGAGACAACAGGTACATGGCACCAGTCGCGAGAAACGTTTCAGTGCTCCGCCAATGGCATTGCCTGAGACACGTGTGAACCCATAAACATTATTTAAAAAAAAAAAAAAAAAAAAGGGAGGGGAAAAAAGAGAGAAAGAAAACGAAAGAAATAAGGAAAGAAAAAGAAAAGAAAAGTTAAGGAAAAAGAAAGAAAGAAAGAAAAAGAAGAAATTAACAGAAAGACGGACAGAAGAAAGAGGCGCATGAGGCCGACTTTATACCCACCTACCGACTGCTGTTTAGGTCCAGTATCTAGATGCTACGTTTTAAACGCAACTATGCGCAGAAGAAACCGTCACAATTCAAACGTTGGAGCCAGTGAAAGGGATTACGAAGTATTTGTATTGCAACATATGTGCTATGATTGTCTTTAGAAACCAGGATTACATTCAAACGAACAGGAGACCGTGTGTGCGTGCGTGCTGTGTGTGTGTGTGTGTGTGTGTGTGTGTGTGTGTGTGTGGTGTGTGTCTTTTCTTCTCTTTTCTTTTTCTTTTCGTTTTTTTTGTTTGTTTGTTTGTTTGTTTTTTCTTTTCTTTTTCCTTTTTTTTTTTTTTTTTTTAAAACCATCTTACGGCTGAATTAGTTCTCACATCAATCACCGTTGCAAAGCGTTTAATCAGATCGAAAAATCCACACCCACCTAAACTTTAAACTCCACACCCACCTTAGGTGATAACGGCAGATGGCGATTATCATCAGTTCAGGGACAGGGAGCAGTCAATATCAAGTCGTCACGAGGCAACCCGTCAGAAGACACCCTGCACGGCTACCGAGTCACTTTGGTGGTCTTCAGTAGTGCCTGTCAGGACATCATCCACTACGCTCCCTACTGACGACAATGATTGCGGTCTTGAAGCCGGCGTGAGTTAGCTCTCCCTCCGGAGGGCGCCATGAACTTGCCGATACCGGTGACCTCGACAGAATCAAACTGAGGCCATAGACGTGGAGAGGACATCGAAGCTGAGGTCACCATGAGAGCAGGGCATGAAGGGCCACAGAACTTAAGACTTTTTTTTTTTTAAATGTTGATCGATGATGATGAGGATGATGAGTTTAATGCCACGAATTTCCCTGTTTCGAACTCGAAACCTGTTAAATGCAAAATATATTATTATGTTTTCTGATAGTCATTGAATTATTCAAGGACGCAGGCGTTTACATGGCAACGGGCCTATGAATTGATCTGGTGAAAGATAAAAGTTAGCACTAGCTAAAACATCTATGACTTCATCTGTATATGGTTAAACAGGAAAGACAGCATTCGCTAAAACAACTATGACTTCATCTGTATATGGTGAAATAGGAAAGTTAGCATTAGCTAAAACAACTATGACTTTATCTGTATATGGTGAAATAGGAAAGTTAGCGTTAGCTAAAACAACTATGACTTGATCTGTATATGGTGAAAGATAAAGCTTAGCATTAGCTAAAACAACTATGACTTGATCTGTATATGGTGAAAGATAAAGCTTAGCGTTAGCTAAAACAACTATGACTTGATCTGTATATGGTGAAAGATAAAGCTTAGCGTTAGCTAAAACAACTATGACTTGATCTGTATATGGTGAAAGATAAAGCTTAGCATTAGCTAAAACATAATCAATCTGAGAGTGATCAAATTTGTGACCAGCTTAATAATTTCAAAAGATGCTAAAATGTTCGTGTCATCTGTGTGGAGTAAAGTACTCGCTTTAATCACCTAGAACGGTATTACGATAGCTTAATTTTAAATGAGGTAGATAAAGAATTAATTCTATTTTGTGTTTAATTAACCAAAAGATGCAGCCTTACAGTCGCCAGTTTCTTCCAAGACGACATCTGAAAGTACATTCAATGTTCGTGTAATTTGTTCTGTAGTTCTTCGAAGAAATGTCTGCTGAGTGTATGTAAGTGCATTAAATTAAGGAAGGGGGGTTACTTTGATTAGCCCTGATTGTAGATGAAATGCTTTCAAGATCGATAAATGAAATGCTTTCAAGATGAATACCCATTAGTACAGACTGTAACTGCCAATAATGTGATAATGTGCGACTGATCGTTTGAGATTTTTGTTTTCTTTGAAAATGTATCGTGATGACCGTTTGCGCATAGTTACAATCCTCCATACCCAAAAGGTGAGGACTGAAATTTACGTTGTTCATTCTCGTTGTTCAGAAGCAAAAGGAAAGTAACGTCAACACGTTGTAACAGACGAACACAAACAAGATACAGGAAACCTCAACAGGTTGTGACGCAGACAGAGCAACAGAAACAAAATACAGTTAATCTCAATAGCTTATCACGCAGAAACACACGAACAGAAACAAAATACAGGCAACGTCAATAGACTGTCACACGAAATACACAGACGAACCTAAATACAGACACCTCAACAGGAAAACCAAACACATTACTGAACCTCAGAAAGTTGTCACAAAAGACACACGCACGAACAGAAATACAGGAAACCTCAACAGAGTGTCGCATAAATGACACAGACGGACACGAATACAGGAAACCTCGATATGTTGTCACACAGAACACTCAGACGAACAGAATTAAAACACACGTGTCCTTCCGTAATAGGCTGTCACGCAGAACGTACAGTGAACGCAGTACAGGAAACATCAACAAGTTGTCACATAGAACACAGACAAACACATTACAGGAAACCCCAACAGGCTGTCGAATAGAACACACGGTAAAGCACATCACAGGAAACCTCAACAAAATGTCACACTGAGCACATACTCGAACATGAAACCTCAACAGTTTGTGACATAAAACAACAGACGAGCGCACTACAGGAAACCTCAACAAGTTGTCACACAGAGCACTCACGTGGAACAAGAAACGGCGAACCTCAACAACTTGTGACATAAAACAACAGACGAACACAGTACAGGAAACCT
>CM065727.1:64310626-64313126 GCA_033310375.1 Conus canariensis
TTACGACTGACAACAGATGTATGCTTTTGTTTTGTTTTTTTTTCTCCCCCCCCCCCTCCCCCCCTTTTCCCCTTTATTTTTTTTGTTTTTGTTGTTGTTTTCTTTTTTGTTCGTTTTACAACTGTTTATGGCTTATCTGTGAGTACCTGCAGGAATCATAATCACAGCACAGCAAACTATTGCATGAAACACAGCTAGATTTGAACGGGGATAGGGCAAAACAAAACAACACACACACACACACACACACACACACACACACACACACACACAACACACACACACGAGCCCGCGCGCGTGAGTTTATGCTTATAAAGATGGAATTTTAGGGATGAAATCATATGAACCAAAATCAAATGAACGGAGGTTAACTACAGGAGAAAAAGAGAACAAACATAAAATAGACTATAGTCGTGTAAATTAATATCGTTTGCCATCTGCACTCGCTTGTTCCTACTTCCAGCCTCCAATTATCTCTTCCCCTCCCAGTCACCCCTCCCCACCCCACCCCCCTCCTCTCATACAAAGTTGTAACGAGTGACAAAATGTTATCAATTTGTTTTCTCTTCTTTTCGCTCATTTGTTACTACTACCGATCGTTATTACCGTCATCCTAGTCCTTTTCACAGTGAAGACAAATCGTTGGCTATAGTACACTTATTTTGATGACTAGTTGTGTTCCAAATAGTGGCAGGACTATGGTTATATGTGCGAGTACTGATAAGAGCGTCTTTTGTTTGGATTTTGTTTTGTTTTGTTTTTGTGTTGTTTATTTTTGTTTACTGTTATTCGGGTCAAAAAAAAGGGAACGTTTTCTCAATGAACTTTTCACACACAATCTTTTTGACGGGGAGGGGCCTGTAAAGTCTGAATTTGTTTTTATTAGTTACATAGGAAAAACGTCTCTAAATATAGCCGTGAACCGGTGGCCGAGCAACTTCAAAGACCAGCGGAGTAGAACCCTACCTTCAATGAAAACGATTCGGACGGTAATTCCTCACGAGTTGAATCGAGGCCGACCACGCGGGGGACACGACCAAAACAAAAGCAACTCATCACCCAAACCACCTGCGCAACGCAACATCAAACAGGCCGCACCAACACGCACGCGCAGGTGAAGTCAAGAAACAGCCAATCAGAAGGCGCGACGCTGCCGAAGCCACGCGCACCCACATTCCGCTTTTTCGCGTGGCCTGGGTCGCGCACGCCACGCGCCACGCGCACTTCAAAGAGGCCGCAGGGAGGGACGCAGCTGGGCAGGGGGACGAGAGGGGACGCCGTGGTAGCGGTGCAGCCTCCCACATCAAAGGGAACGCGGGCGTGAGGAAGCGTCCCCCCCCCACCCCCCACCCCTTCTCGGCCTGATCAAAAGCGAAGAGAGGGGAAAAGTTTAATCGGAACACCGGTCCAAGTTCCCGCTAGCCAATGACAGACGTCGACACGCGGGAGCCCACGTCATCGAGACGAGCAGACGACAGTGGGAACGAGGTTACGCTAACGGCAGTACTACAATCACAACTCCATTATCCAAGGCAAGGAAAGGCTAAATTAGGTTACGTTTACTACCAGGGCCATCTTTTCCCACCCTCTCACACTCGCGAATCTGGCTCGTTTGTGTTTGTAATAGCCGGGAGGGGGTCACCGCCTAACACCTCAGCGCTCCGCACCAGTTCGTACAGATTAGAGGCTAGATCGGGGTACTTGTACCGCCAAAACTCGTCAATTTTCGTTAACAGACGAACCTTGGAGGTAATGGGTTTATTGGTCGAGGCTGGGAGGGGTAAGGTCGAGGGTGTGAAGTGTGGGGTGGGGGAGGAGCATGATGAGAAGAGAGAGAGAGTAAAGGAGAGAGGGAAGAAATAAAGAGGAAGATGCTAAAGATGTCAAAGGAATTTTGTAATGCTTGAAGTTCTCTCCCCCCCCCCCTCTCTCTCTCTCTCTCCCCCCTCCATTTTTCTTCTTTTTTTTTTTCCTTTTTTTTTTCTTTTTGTTTTAAGGTAAAGGAAAGGGAACATCTATTATATTTTCAACGCCCAGAAATGTGCAGTTCACACACACAACCACAACCACACACACACACACACACACACACACACACATGTACGCACGCGTGCATGCACGCACGTACACACATTACTGTCTAAGTCTGTCTGTCTTGCATACACATACATATAAACGCACGCCTGCATGCAGCACGCACGCTCGTGCAACACACACACACACACTCTCTCTCTCTCTCTCTCTCTCTCTCTCTCCTCTCTCACACACACATGCGCGCGCGCGCGCGCAAACTTTACGAAGTTCGAACAAATTTTACATCCACCCATTGAACCCCCCCCCCCCCCCCCCCCTTAAAGATAAGCCATGGTTGCATGCAGCGAACGCGTCATTGGTCATGACATACGTGACTTATCTCATCTCTCGTCAGGCCACAATACACAATTGGAAGCAGTCTTCAGACGTAGAACACATGCTCCAACATTGTCCAGCCCATGATGTT
>CM065727.1:64318126-64323126 GCA_033310375.1 Conus canariensis
GTTTGAGGATTAGACGCAATCAGCTACCATTTTCCGTCTTCCTTATTATCAGGTTTACTATTATAATTATTGTTAATATTCTTACCATTTCCGTGTATTAATACAACAGCACGTTGCATTCTCTTTTGTTGTCAGCGTTACTATGTATTTGAGAGAATGAACTAATGAAAATGTTTAAAACGATCCTGAATTGTGAACGCGGTAGATTTTGTTAGCTTTTGTGAATAATATAGTAAAAAAAAAAAAATCTGAAAAAAAACCGACATCCTTGTCAGTGAATGAATAAATACAAACAAACTAAAAAAAAATCGGAAATGAAATGAGGCAGGGAACAGTAAACAATAAACAAGTGGGGTAACTTTTGCTCCCATAAGAAAACCTAACACAGAATAACTTTTATTCAAGACTGGCACAGCCTTTTAAACTTGAATAAAGTCAGACAAATACAAAGACGAACAATGGGGGGGGGGGGGGGGGGGGGGGGGGGGGGGGGGGGTTGAAGATGGAGAAACTGGGAACATGAAATTAATGGAATATATTACAGATATGAAAACTCTTCACTAGCTGCATAAGGGAACCATCGCAATCTCTTTCGAAAGCAGATACATTTTTATTGCCTGCTCCGAGGCCTTTCGTCCGCTGGATCAGAACTCATTAGGGAGACACGGTTGGTTGTGTCTGCGCTCCCGGCGTCGAATAGAGACACTCCACAGTCCATAGTACCGTGGTGTTCTCACCACCAAGGGTGCAAAAAAAAAGAAAAAAGAATCTAATAGCACCCCAAAGCAGCCAGTGAAGGGTATAGTAAATGAAAACAAACGAAAGTGTGGGGAGGAAAGAAGTTGCTGAAAAACTAAAGACATTATGCAAATAGTATAAAATGTTGGGGACAAACAAAAAAAAAGTAGAGAGAGAGAGAGAGAGAGGCGCATATAAACTGGGTCTGTCACAACTATTAATGTCGTATGGACATGCACGGTTTCACACAGACATGTGTTGGTCAACTTGACATTTTATTAAGTTTAGTCTCGATGCAACGTGCGTGTGTGTGTGCCCGTGTGTGTGTGTGTGTGTGTGTGTGTGTCTGTCTGTCTGTGTGCGCGGGCGCTCCAACTTGCGAGACGCTAAGGCAAGCAGCGTCTATCATGAGTCAGTCAGATGTGTCATGTATGCACGTGCGTACATCGTAAACTCCGAGGAAGGAAAAACAAACGCCAAGCTCTCAGGGCCACCTCCACGTCTACCGTCTCCGCTTGGAGGGAAGCTTAGCGTGGAATATTATTTGCATTTCAATGAGCGGTTTATTGGACAGGCGAGGCCACAGCCGCACGTGCGTTGACGGCTCCGCCAATGAGAGCAGGCTGAGGCCAGTCACGTGATCCTGTCTTTCCCACAATACGTGGCCGCAAAAAAAAAAAAAGCTCTGCACATGGCGACAGCGTGGTACAGGCACATGAACATGATATGTTCTTTTCCCGTTTTTAAAAAAAAAATATTTATTTTATTTTTATTTATTTATCTATTTTATTTATTTATTTATTTATTTATTTATTTATTTTTTTTTTTTGGGGGGGGGGCATATTTGCTCCCCACTCTACCGCCCCTCTCCCGTCACCCACTGTTCCTACCACCTAAGTTGATCCAAGTAATCAATTGAAGTCACAGACTTGGCATTGGTTGAGTTGAAATATCTAAGGTCAGAAAAGAACTCTTCAATGAGGCAGGGAACAGAAAGCAGTAAATAACAAACAGGCAAGGTAACTCTTGCTCCCGTGATGACATAACTGCACGCCCATAACTCCAAACGAATGCTACTTTCCACATCTTAGGTCATGTTAATGAGTTAAGGTTTGCGAGACAAAAATCCGCCCCAGCAAGGGGTTCAAATTTAGGATCGCCTGCTCCGGAGGCGAACGCTCCAACCATCTGCCCACTAGTCTGGAGTAACTCACGTTAAATCTAGAAGGTGCGAGGCAAGCGGTCGTGTTGTTCATTGCCTAGCCGACCGCAGCGGCCACAGCAAAGCTGCAGACAAGTTAAAAATCGGATTCAACGCCCCTCTTGCGCCGAATTTGACAAGATAAGGGATTGCTCGTTCTTCATTTTCGAGGTCCTGAGTGTTGTTTATCTTACCTGAAGAAGGCCTAAGAGATCGAAACGCGTCGTGTATTGTCTTGTGGTTCGTTTGTCCACATTGTTTGGCGGGGTTATTTCAAAGACTTTTTAAGATTTGATTGAAAATCGGAGCCGCTGTCTAAGGGCTTCTTTTACCATCCTGTGACACATCTGACACATTGCTCTATGACGGTGTTTCACTGGGAAATGGTGAGAATGCTCAGCGTTGCCCATCTCCTCTCTAGATGCATGCCGGATCTTTTCAAATGTCCCTAACCCAGTACATATTGACATGGGTCATGTGATCTTTTACACGCGTGCGAATCTGTCTGAACATGCGCATGCACATCCACACAAAGGGGACATAGGTCCCACGAGCAGATCCATATATATGGTGACCAAGGGTGGTGGTGGTGGTAGGGTGGAGTGGGGACATCCTGTTCTACTGTGCACCCACTGGGTGCTGTCGAGAATCAAACTTACACCCTCGCTGTGAGAATCAGATGCTCTGACCCCTCGGCTATCACCCATGTGATGTGCAAAGATGAAGCAAATGAAATATTCCGAGACGTCTGAATCAAGAGACCCGCACCGCAACTGCACACCGGTCTGGCAAATCGCAGTGTGCTTGTAGAGAGAGAAGAACAAAGTAGCAAAAAACAAAACAATAAAATAAAACAAACTGACAAACAACAACAACAACAACAACAACAACAAAAAACGAAGTGAAAGTAGATAAACAAATGTTTTCACTTGCCTGTAAATAGGAGTATGAATATGCCAACAAAACAAAAGATACCAAAAAATAATGCGAAGGAAAGACAGATAGAAGAAATAGATACATAGACAGACAAACAGATAGATAGACAGATCAATCAATCAATCACTCAATAAATCAATCAATGAGCAAATACATGAATGAATAAATACAGAAAGGAAGAAGAGAGACAGACAGAATGGAAGAAAGAACGAAAGAAATATACGAGAAGGAAAGAAAAGACAGGAAGAAAACGAACCATGAACAGTAAACTAACTTCCACACGAAAGTTCCAGATTCCGACAGGTACCGGTACCGGAGAATCAAAGAGAACTTAACCCCTGACCCCTTGGCATGGGCAGACAGTCGTATTACAGATGTATTCGTCATCAGCTCTAACATCATGGACGAATTTCCCATCTGCTCACGTGACGATGCTGGGCTTTCACACACACTATGGACCTCTTCACCATCTGTACTCGTGACGATGTTAAGATTCTAAGGCTGTTTTTCGTTCAGCATGAATGTTGATTCTGTTCTCAAGAACAGCTTGTAAAAACACAGCTTATTTTCACAAAAGAGAAAGAAATACCTTGCTTGTTCGTTGCTTACTGTTTACCAATCCCTGCCTCGTATGAAAATTCGTATTCATACCAGTCAAGAACAGCTTGAAAAAGAAACAGCTTATTTTCACATAAGAGAAATATTTGCCTTATTTGTTCGTTGTTTACTGTTTACCAATCCCTGCCTCGTATGAAAATTCCTTTTCATACCAGTCAGCCCGAGGCTACCTTTAATTAGTCACTGTTTGCTCCTGTGTTTGACTATATTTAAGATCAGAAAGGCTGTGCCAGTCTTGAATGTTTGTTAACTTGTGTTGTTCATTTCTCCAGTTGTTGCTGTGTATGTGTGTCGGGTACAGGATATATGGGCAAGCTTGGAACATTCTCTCTCGACGATGTCTCCTTGTTTATTCTGTGTGCTCTGTGTTGGTATTTATGTCAGGCGAAAATGTGTCGTCAGCACCGTTCGTTCGGAGTTAACGGACGTGTAGTTAATTTGATCATGGGAGAAAGAGTTACCGTACTTGTTCGTTATTGGTCATTATTGTAAAGTGATGAACACCATGCTTCCTGGCTATCGAGATATGTCCAGATTTGTCTTGCTTGGGGAAGGAACTCAAATCATTTTAGTCAACAATAACACCAAAATGTAACAATGAAATAGGCTACATCAGGGATACGTAATATCCCGTTCAACCTGACCGGGATTTTCGCGACAAAACAAAACAAACAACAACAAAAAAACCGGCGACATTTTTGCCAATTTTTTTTTTACGTAAAGAAAACACTAATATGGACCATCTATGCGAATGAGTAATATTTAGATATATCAATACTCATCGCAAACATATGATGTTGAACTAATTTCAGCAAAAATGTATTGTCATTACAGGTAGTGGAAGTGAAAAAAGTGGTTGTGTATTACACCGGTGATCTGTGTGTTGAAAAGAAAGAAAAAAAAGAGGAAAGAAAAAAGGGGGAAAAGTATTAAAGAGAATAAGAACAAAAGAAAGAAACACTGATCTAGCATTCTTTTAAAGAACAAAATCTACAAGAAGAAAGAAAAAAAGAAAAGAAAAACATTGACTTGATTCAAACAAACAAAAAAAACATAATTCTAAAATATACCAATATCATTTTTGCCAGAAAAAAAGGACTGGATTCTATTGGAAATCCCTTTTCAATATGTCATTGTGTGTGTAAAGATTTTATATTTGTGCATGACTGACTGTTTTGATAACGGCCTTTGTTCATTCAGTGTGTGTGTGTGTGTGTGTGTGTGTGTGTGTGTGTGTGTGTGTGTGTGTTTCTTCCGTTGTTCTCGGTAACTCTGTTTTTTTTTTTTTTTTTTTTTTATTAAAGGGAATTTGTGTATGTGTTGTTGTTATTCATTGTTGTTGTTATTACTGGTGGTCTTGGTCTTCTTGTTTTCATCAGCAACATCAGCAACATTACTATTATTATTGTTATTGATATTATCATTATCATCACCATCATTATTTTTTTTATATTGTTGTTGTTATTGTCACTATCATCATTCCTGTTGTTATTATTGTTATTTTTTT
>CM065727.1:64325626-64408126 GCA_033310375.1 Conus canariensis
CTTCCCCCCTCCCCTCCACGGTCATCTCCCCCGTCCCTCTCCTGTCCCCTCCCCACAACCCCCCAGTAAATGTAGTACGGGTTGAAATAACGATGATGGTTGAAGTGCCCGGGGCCTGTGGGACGAATAGAGCAAGGAGGAGAAGGCCTATTGAACTGTCTGAAGGTTGGGGTCTGATGCCGCGGGGGCCATGGAGTGGGGGGCTGGGATAGCTAACGTGACGATTGTGTGAACTAAGATTGAACCAGTCAATCATAGAGTGCTTCAGTACGACGCTGTTGACATGGATTGCTGGAGAGAGAGAGAGAGAGAGAGAGAGAGAGAGAGAGAGAGAGAGAGAGAGAATGTGTGGTGTGTGTGTGTGTGTGTGTGTGTGTGTGTGTGTGTGTGTGTGTATGACAGGAGATGTTATGCGTGAACGTGGGTGAATTTTCATGTGGGGAAATGCAGGTGGCGATTTTGACAAGCAAGACATTTTGGAGTTTGACAAGAATGTTAGACCATTTGTGAACAGTGCTTGAATCCCTGACTTTTTCTTGCTGTTGATTGGACGCTGAGGCACGTGATGGGTGAAAGAAGCTCACTGATGGACGGGGGTATTCCCGATCTGTTTTTTTTTTTTTTTTTTTTTTTTTTTTTTTTCGCGTACGCAGGCTGATACTCCTGCGGACACCCCCTGTATAGACAGGCAAGTACTAATCCCATCTACCCAACAAAGGGAGTGGAGTTTTGTGTGCATGACCGTTTTTTATCCCGCCATTAAGGCAGCCATACTCCATCTTCGGGGACGGTGCATGCTATGTGTAACGTGTCATCCATACCAACGGCCAAACTGGCCTTCTCTTCCGAAAGTTGGTGATGGGATTTTACGTGTGTGCAAGATGTTATGCGTGCATTCACACACGGAACCTCGGTTTATAGTTCAAAGGACTGTATGGGAAATGGAGTCAGAACCAATGTTAACTCTGAGGGAAAAATCCCCCTGTACCGAAACGGTCCGACCGAGATTGGAACCCGCAACCCCAAGATTACGAGTCCGGCGCTCTACCACTAGGCTATTCGATCTGTATGTTCAACCAGGAATTGCCAGACAGGAAGATTGGGCCAAGATAGTTAAATGTTTTTTCAACCTTGGACAGACAGAGAGAGAGAGAGAGAGAGAGAGAGAGAGAGAGAGAGAGAGATTTAAAAAAAATGTACATACTCTGTTATAGGTTGCGGTACAAAATGTCAGCTGGGTACACATTGCTGAAAATTGTACATACTCTTATATGTCACCCGGCTACAGATTGCTGAAAATGTACATAGCCTTGTATACCTATGTGATGCGGTACAAAATGTCACCCGGGTACAGATTGCTGAAAAATGTACATAGCCTTGTAGCTATATGCTGCGGTACAAAATGTCACCCGGGTATAGATTGCTGAAAAATGGGAGGCAGTGAATTCCAAACAGTTGGGGCGGCAAAACTGAAGACGTATGCTCTCCAAACGATCTTCAATTTCGCTTTCATATCTTCAACAGTTTCTGACAGGAAGAGCGGAGAGTACGTGATGACTGGTATGCGCAGAGCGTACAGGACAGGTATGGTGGAGGAGGAACCATCAAAGAAACGGAAGGCACGAGTGGCTAGTTTGCACTGATAACGACATATAATAGGCAGCCAGTGAAGCTCCGTCAGCTGTGGTGTCATGTGATCTCGTTTTCTCTTATTAAAGTCGAGTCGCGCTGATCACAATTGTCTCCCTTGTTAACCTTGCACGCATATTCAATAACGTAGAAAAAAAAAAGTCATACACACAAAACTCCACCTCCTTTGTTGAATGGATGGGATTAATCCTTGCCTGTCTATACAGGGAGTGTCCGCAGGAGTATCAGCCTGCGTACTCAATAAGGAAAGAAATGAAAATTAAAAAAATCATAGAAAAAAGTAACTGGTCAGACCTGACCCCAAAACGTACTTCCATGACGACAGTTTGTTCTCTACAGTCGACATAAACATATGACCCGCTGTTATCAAATGTCACCCAGTACAGTGTCTAATCCATACCGAGTTGACATGTGCAGCGCGACGCCATACGCGCACAGTCCAGTTCGGTATCGCAGTACAGTCCTCTTCTCATCCACCTTCACCCCTCACTTCCTCATCTTCCACTGCCCTGCACACCACACACACACACACACACACACACACACACACACACAACCGCACGCACACACACACACACACACACACACACACACACACACACACAATGCGCACGCACGCACGCTCGCACGCACGCACGCACACACCACACACACTCACACGCACGCACGCACGCACACACACACATACGCTCTTCTCTCTCTCTCTCTCACACACACACACACACACACACACACACACGCACGGACACACACACACCCCGCACATGCGGAAGGTGCAACAGACAGCAACAACACACACACACACACACACCCCACACACACACACACACACACACACACACACCGCACGCGGAAAATCTAACGGATAGGAAAAAAAAATCAACCATTTAACATCACGACGAGAGAGATGTTCTTTCTTTCCGCTCGAACTGTTCAGCTAACACAGCCACGAGGACAATCGATGACCAGGGAGTTGGGAAAGGAGAGCAGAGAGGGGCGGGGAGGGGAGAGGCAAACAGGATGGGGGGGGGGGGGAGGTGTGGGGGGGGGGGTATAGTATCAGCTACCGTTGACCTCACGTCCTCAAACAGCCCGAACACAAAGGCCAACAAAGCTGTGCACTCACTGGGGGGCGTGGGTCGCGGATAGGTACGCAAAGCTTTTCGCCCGGAACAGCTGCTGTTCGTATGGTTGGAGACAACCTTTCCCTCTCATCCCCCCCCTCCCCCTCCCTCCACCCTCACTGCCTCTTATTTCCGCGCGAGCAGACGACCGGTGAGCAAAATGGTCGGCGAGTCGTACGTGGTGTTTTATCGTCTTTGTTAGTAGGTCAAAGGTGACGACAGGGGTATTATTGTGGGTTTAGTGCTGTTAAACTGTCACAACTTTAACCAGGCCAGGCACTCCGTTCTGTCTTCTCTCACGTTAGTTTTGTCTGGCGAGGGCTTGCGAGCAGGAATGACTAGCAAGAACGATAATGCATTCTGGGGAGGGGGGGGGGGGGGTGCCGCTACCGACTTTTATTTTGTTTGATTGTTTTGATTTTAATGTCAGGAGAACGCATTCCCATACCTCTTGTGTCTGAACTCTAGTCCCAACGTTTCCACACTTAACTGACGATGACAGAGCCTATAATCCCCCTCCCACCCCACTTCCCCCCCCCCCCCTCGCCCGCCCCCCCCCCCCTTTTTTTTTTTTCTCTTTTTTTAATATCCGCACTAAACTGGGCTGGTCGCCGTGGAACTATTCGCCCCCATCTCCCGGCCCTCCTCCCCCTCTCTCTCCCTCCACCTCCACCGCAACCCTGCATTCTACTCCACTCTCCAAGACAACGGCAACGAACAGTTTTCATGTTCACCCTCAAGCGTGACCCTTTAATGAATGTAAAAGGGAAAGGGGTAAGGTGGGTGAGGGAGGGAGGTGGGGAGCAACTTTCAACATAATTTTGAGTTATTGAACAAGAGCTCATGTCATCCTGAAGGAGAGGCCACTACCTGTGTCTTGTGTAAACAAAAGCAAATAAACAACCGAAAGCAAAGCACAAAAAAGTATAAATCAGAGGAGAGAGAGAGAGAGAGAGAAGAGAGAGAGAGAGAGAGAGAGAGAACCAAACAAACAAAAGACAAAAAACAACAAAAAAGAAACAAAAACAAAACAACAACAACAACAACAACAACAACAAACAAAACAAAGCAAAACAAAACAAAACTTTTCAGTATCATCATTGGATCGCTTCGAGGCAGAAAACTATTGGTTAACAGCTACATCGGCCAAGGGAGAGAACTGATCCCTCCCTTCTCTTGTCAGTCTCTTGGACCAGAGACCGTGCAGAGACTGTACGGTCCCTGCTTGGACACAACGCAACACTGCCTTTCTGAGTAAGGAGATGCGCAGAACGTTTCGCTGTTGATTGGTTGGTTTTTAACATTTCTTTCGCCGTCTGCCGACGAAAATTTTGCTACTTCAGCAGTAGGTCTCTCTCCTGGTCTGATCGACCACACCACAGTCAGTGATCGGTCTCTCTCTCTCTCTCTCTCTCTCTTCTCTCTCTCTCAAGATAAATGACAGCATCCGGGGAATCGCGCAGTCCGACACATACACAGATGAAGGACACAGAGATAAAACAACAAAATTTAACCACACAGTGTCTGATCAGTGATGCTCTTCTTTCCGTTAAGAATCCACTTGCCTGTCGATATCAGCTAAATGGCCCCGTATTCATATGCCGACACACTCCCTGTGATATACATCTTTTTGTGAGATATCAACGCCGAATTGATTGAATTATGCCAGCTTGTTTATTTTGAACCGGTAGAACCTGTAAACATTATTCTGACTGTATCGATCTCCTAGTGTAAAGGAACAGAAGAGGGTGGGGTGGGTGGTGGGGGTAACATCATGTTTAAAGGCAAGTGAGTGCGCAGAATAAGGGCGGGGAGATCGTGAGAAAACAGCAGTTTTGCCGATCAAAGTTATCTTTAAAGAGCTGTAGGCCTACAGAAATGTCGGAAATAAAACGTGTCATTGATATGGACCGCTCTGTTCACCTCTCAGTACACCATTGATTTATGAACGTCCTCACGTTAGTCGCAGTTCTTTGCTAGAAAAGTTCATATTCTTCAACATTTAAAGTTACCGCTTTATCGACTTGATTTCAAGCTGCGGGTTAGCTGTTCTGCCGCCAGTCCATAGGTCAAGAGGGATAACTGCCTACGCTTCAGCTGGTCAAGAGTGGCGTTGTACATACCGAAGGCATTCACCACTTCCGGTTAACCTGACCGGCTCTCTGTCTGCCTTATGTTCTGGCTGTCTGTTCACTGCACTATGCCACTATCAAGTTTAATACACATACATAATAGTTCGTATGCAGGCTAAGGCAAGGTGCAGGCGAAGGTGGCGCACGTGATGATTTTAGAGGGCAGCCCAGCGGGCTGAACAACTCTCTCGCGGCGATTCTGGTGTCCGGAAGTGGCCAGTGACCTATGCGAACCAACTTGACGCCGACAAAAAGGCGAAGAGCGAAAAAGGAACGGGAGATAGTTATCTCTTCTGCCGACATATGGCCCCACTCAAGTGTGCTTGAAGCGTGGTAACTTCAATCGTTTTGTGGACCAATCGGGTAACTTCAACCGTTTTGTGGACCAATCGGGTAACTTCAATCGTTTTGTGGACCAATCGGGTAACTTCAATCGTTTTGTGGACCAATCAAGGGGATCTTCTATTTATGATGCATGAAGAAAAACTGTTAGCGAGTAGTCAGAAATGATGTCTTTTATTGTTTTTGTGTAAGTTTTGCTTTGTTTTGTTTTTACATCTTTCCATTACAGGCAACGTTTATCTCGACTTTATTCGACGATGAAGTGAATGTTCAACGGGACTGAACTTTGGCACAAGATTATTCAAAACGTTGTATGTCGTCTCTGTCTTTTTTTAATTTTTTTTTTATTTTAATATGTTCATATCAACAGATGTGTCGAACTTCATAGCTGGTCGAATTCTGTCAACTATCTCGCGACTGGAACATGAAACCATCGAATTACACCAGTTGAAGTTTACAGCCATCATTCATCATGTTGCGGCTGACAGGCGGGAACAAAGGGGGAGAACTTAGCGTGACACTCTTCTTTATTCAAGGAAGGAAAGCTGGCCTGCGAAGCCAAATTTGTTCTGGTCTTTGTCACCTGAGGTGTGGACTCAAATTCACGAGCATGCGTTTTTCTGTGTTAATATGATGTGCAGCTGAGACTGGTAAAAAGGCTGTGCTGTTGTTCTTGACTGCTCTTGACATGAGAATTTTTACAGAATTATGTTCTTTATATCGTGTGTTTATGCATGCACGAGCGCGCGCGCGCGCGTGTGTGTGTGTGTTGTTTCTCGGCGAGTGTGTGTGTGTGTGTGTGTGTAACCAATGTCGCATTACATAAGCACTTCCCCACCCACCGACTCACCCCCACCCCTTCCACTTCACCCAACTCCCTACTTTCCATTCTTCTGGATGGTCGTCCTCGCCTACTATGTCACAACTGTGGATGTAGCCCAAACCGTTTATCTGGTTTTCCATATACCCCCACTACCATCCCATGCCTCACTGGATCAAGACTTACATGTGACTGACGAACGGGGCACCTGCTGTCTCTGGAGGTATGTTTTCGCCTGTTACAGCCATCTAAAATTACACACGCATCCATAGCCGCTCTCCATAATTATTAATCCATCTGTCTTTCTCAGCATACACTTGGAGAGCTAGGTTGTTGGTCAGGCAGAGAAGTGCGGTGAAAAGAGGCGTAATTCGTCAGCCGCCTGTTGATGTAATAACAATAACGATGACAATAATTGTAACAACACAGAGCGTTGTAACAACAGAGCGCTGAGTGGGTTGGGAGTGGGTGTGGGGGCTGGTGAAGATGTAGCGCTGTGAGAATATCCGTCTGAAGAGAGAGAGAGGAGAGAGAGAGAGAGAAGAGAGAGAGAGAGAGAGTTGTGTATGCCGTGTGTGTGTGTGTGTTTGCAGACATGGAAACAAATTAAAAAAAAAAAAAAAAGATCTGGCGGGAGGTGGGGCTACCATACGTCCCTAGTGGGATCCACGGGCAAGGCCCCAGCGGTGCTGAGGGGTCGCAGCTCTGGAATTGAAGTCCATCACCCCCCAGCCAATCCCTCGGTTATGTAGAACAGAAAATAAAGCACAAGCGTGCGTGTGTATTTGGATGTGTGTGTGTGTGTGTGTGTGTGTGTGTGTGTGTGTGTGTGTGTGGGAGAGAGAGAGAGAGAGAGAGAGAGAGAGAGAGAGAGAGAGAGAGCGTGCCTGTGTTCCAACGCCCATGCACTTGTGTTTTATTGAGAGAGAGAGAGAGAGAGAGAGAGAGAGAGAGAGAGAATCTGTGTGTCAGCGCGCATGAGTGTGTTGATTTTGAGACATCCTTTCTTTATTTTTCTTTCTTTTCTTTTTCTTTCTTCTTGTTTGCGACAAACTATCACTGTGACTTCCACTGAGCGCCATGTTGATTAATGACAGCTAAAAGAGGCAGATGGATTATGCTGTTTGCGAATGTTTCCGATATGAGGACAAGAAGCATGCGATACCGGCAGTTTCTGATCGTTTCCGTGCTTTTCTTTCCGACTTTTTTTTGGTGGAGTCCTTTTCCGTTTCTTTTTTTTTTTTTGTGAGAAAATAGCGACGGATTCGAATGAAAAGTTTTCATTCCTAATATAGGCAGAGGATGCGTGTGTAGTGTGTATGTGCGTGCGTGCCTGTGTAGTGTGAATGCTTAGTGTATGCATGTGTGTGGTCTTACGGGCAGGGAATGAGATCAGGTGCTGGTGGTGGTGCTGCCCGCGCACTCAAAATTACAATACAAGAACATTGACTCTATGCCATTCTGTATAGTTCCATATTCAAATGAAGCAGTGTATCGGAATGGAACGCAAACGCTGCACGTTCAAGCCACTTCCTGCACACATAAAAAATGCATCCTGTCTTAGGCACTTATCTTCTCGTTCGGAAATTTTACTTTTGGCCTCGGGACTGTGGTTAGTGTAGTCCCTGTCGCCATTGAATGTCAGTCATCTGTGGCATGTCAGCAATGGAAGCAAAACCCTGCACAAAAAATGCTTGGACCGTGTACAGGAGATGGCCAGGTAAATGCTCTGTAAAATATTGACTAATGGCGAGGAAATTTACAGTGCATTGTAGATTGCGTAGCCTGACGCACGCACACTCACACACACACATATATATATTATATATATATATAATATTATATATAATATATATATATATATATATATATATATATAGCCTTAGAACACGTCTTCGCCTAGCTGCCATGCTGTAGTCTCTTTCTGTGGGGTGTGTCCACACATTCTTCATACCCATTGCTCCAATATCAACCTCCACCTCCCAAATTTCACTCACAGCCCTTGCTGTCTGTCCTGGTCCACAAACCTCCCACATTGCACGTGCATCACGGTCCACACACTGCCCATGCATCATGGCCCACTCAACCACACGCACACTGCACGTGCATCACGGTCCACTCACCCACACGCTGCACATGCATAACGGTCCACTCATCCACACACTGTACATGCATCACAGTCCACTAATCCACACACACACACTGCATGTGCATCATGGTCCACTCACCCACTGCACGTGCATCACGGTCCACTCACCCACTGCACGTGCATCACGGTCCACTCACCCACACACTGCATGTGCATCACGGTCCACTCACCCACTGCACGTGCATCACGGTCCACTCACCCACACACTGCACGTGCATCACGTTCCACTCACCCACACACTGCACTGCATCACGATCCACTCACCCACACACTGCACGTGCATCACGGTCCACTCACCAACTGCACATGCATCATGGTCCACTCACCCACTGCACATGCATTACGGTCCACTCACCCACACACTGCACGTGCATCGCGGTCCACTCACCCACACACTGCACGTGCATCACGGTCCACTTACCCACACACTGCATGTGCATCACAGTCCACTCACCCCACACACTGCACGTGCATCACGGTCCACTCCCCCCCCCCCCCCCACCACACACCACGTACATCACGGTCCACTTACCAACACACTGCACTGCATCACGGTCAACTCACCCACACATTGCACGTGCACCCCGGTACACTCGCTCACACACTGCACGTGCATCACGGTCAACTCACCCCACACTGCACATGCATCACGGTACACTCGCCCACACACTGCACGTGCATCACGGGCCACTCACCCACACACTGCACGTGCATCACGGTCCACTCACCCACACACTGCACGTGCATCACAGTGCACTCACCCACACACTGCACGTGCGTCTCGGTCCACTCACTGCACGTGCATCACGGTCCACTCACCCCCACACACAGACAAGAAGACGTGGACTGCCCCTTTCGGATTATCTTTGTATCACTTAGTATGGAGGACATTTATGCAGCAGGAAGAGATGGACCTTTTTTTCGACGACAAGACGGAACTCATGTTCGCGACAAAACAACCTAACCATCCTTCTCTGCCTTCAACTGTCACTATCAATGACTGTACTGTCTCTGTCTCCACCTCTGTCCGCAGTCTTCTTGACCATTCCCTCTCCTTTGAGAAACAGGTTTCAAATATTTGCAAGATTGCCTATTTAGAACTAAGAAGAATCAGCTCCGTACGTCACCTTCTCTCTACAGATGCTACAAAAACTCTCATTTGTACATTTGTCTTATCTAGAATAGATTACTGCAACTCACTTTTGGCCGGCCTTCCAAAATACCTGATAGAAAGATTACAGCGAATCCAAAATCATGCAGCCCGAGTCGTCTGTAGAGCAGGAAAATATGATCACACTTCGCCTCTACTTCACCCTCTTCACTGGCTATCCGTCTCAAACCGTATCTCGTACAAAATCTCAACTCTCACTTTCTCTGCTCTCTTTGAAAATGGATCTTCTCATCTCTCAGATCTCCTTAAAATCTACACCCCCTCTCAACAACTACGCTCCTGTGCTGATGACCGCCTTCTACGAATGACTCGCTTCAGGACTACTACTGGTGAAAGATCTTTCTCTTTTCAAGCTCCAGCGACGTGGAACAGACTGCCAGACTCTCTCGACATTCAGATTCTATCTCTTCTTTCAAGTCTTAACTTAAAACCCATCTATTTTCTCATAATTAGTCAATGCTGTGGGGGGAGGGGGGGGGGGGGTTTACAACGTATCTCATGGCCTGGGCCTTCTCAAATGTAGTGTATGTGTATGTTTTCTATTGTATGTATTTGTTGTATGATTGAACGTTATAGGATTAAGTTTTTGTAGTGATATTTGAAAAATAAGTGAATGTCACACTCGTAGGATAAGGATTTGTTAGTTATTGTAGTAATAGTATTTGTAGCTGGGTGCAAGGTGTATTATTGTATATGAGAAGGGTGAATGTAGTATGACTTTGTAAAGCGCTTAGAGAAATTCGTTTGATTAAGCGCTATATAAGAAACCATTATTATTATTATTATTATATGATGCTGTATGACAAAGGAAGAAATGGACCGTTTCATGTGACAATGTATGAGAGAAAAAGGCATACAGTGCATCCTTTGAGTGATACTGTACCAACTGTGCCCTTCAATCTTATCATCCTCATCATCAAACATGCTCATACATACATCTCCAAGCATCTTTCAAGCATATACACAAACATACCAACAGAGACCTACAGAAACTTGGAAAAAGTTAATGCCAGAAAATTGGTTTTTATTGACTTTTCTCTGAAGTTGACAATGTTCCCATTTGGCAGGCGATAAGAGGCACATCAGATAAAAATTGACAATATGGAACCTTTACAAAATCCAAATAGAATCAAGTGATCAAGTGAACCAAACAACGAAAAAGACACAAAATGCAAATGAACTGTGATGGTAACAGAACTTGTTGAACTGCAACGACCGAGGATCTGTAAAACTGTTACATTTAACGAAAAAAAGGGAGGAAAAAAAAAACCCAACAACCAACCAACAAAAAAGAAACCACCATGCTATCAAACCCAGAGAACTGGCGGTCAGAACAGCAGACTAAGGCTCACGTTGTATGGGATGCCTGATGGACTAGAATGTGCAGTCCCGAGTGCACCAAGCTGAAACACTGATACTGCTCCATGCATGGAATGATGTACACATAGGGAAAGAGATCTGTTTCTTATAGGTAAGGCTTCCGAAAAGCCCAGTTCCTTACATCTAAGGTGTTTTAGTAATATAAAGGTGGCCTATGGATGTGGAAAAATTTTACTTTCTTCCATGAGTTTTCTTATATCCAGGTTCTTTTATAATAAGCAGAGTCTACTGTATTCAGGAGCAGCAGTATTCTCGGAGGAGTGATTGGGGCAGTATTTCTATTGGATGTTAAGTGCAGAAAATCAATATATGTGAAATTGGAGGATATGGAATTTTGTTCTAGCCCCCCCCCCCCCCCCCCCCCCCACTTCTCTTCCTAATCTCTCCATCCTCATTACCCTACCCATCCTATCTCTACCCCTCCCTCTCCAACCAGTGCTACCAGCTGATGACTGTTCTTCATGTTCTTCAGGCAGCTGATATGTCTGGAAAACTGATGTAGCCATGCATAGAGCTCTCAGATCAGATGATCTGTTCAGTGCCACTTAAAACAAATAAAAGAATTAGCATTTCTTAAGATGCCTCTTTTTTTCCCCTTTTTTTCTTATACATTTTTTTAAAATTGAAAATGAACATAACCATGACTGACCAATATAATGACCCCAGACTTTTATTACAGGTCTTTTGCCTCCTCTTGTGTTTTTTTTTTCTTCTCCAGTCCCATGCAGTTTTTGAGACTCTCTTTACACTGCATTGTCGTCTGACTTGACAACAAAACAAAGCAAAAAACAACAGGTTTTCCAAACTTCTCAATAACAGTGTGATGTTTGTTTAGGTGAAGTTATGTCTAACCCTGTCTGTGCAATTCTATCAGGTCACAAGTTTTTTTCTCCGTCCAATGGTGTCGGAGTTCACTCATTCATCCACCCTCTTCCTTCTCACACACATAATTCATATATCTATCACTTTCCAGATATACACACCCAGGCAATCCCTACCATTGGACAATGACAAATGTAACCCTAGAACTTTCCAAAATGTGCATCTCTAATGATTAAAAAAATATTCACATGTGCACCCAACACTTTACAACCATGCACATCAGCATATCTTGGACCCAATCCAAAGATATATCAAGCCTACCACTGATGCCATCCAGTGATTCAGACCGACTGTTACACTTTCCCGACCATCAGCATCTTGGACACTTTCCAGCCAAATGTGTTGATAGGGGGGAGACACAGTTTCTGAACGTCTCCCCTCCTCAGTCTTCACGGTTCTGTGCAAAACCGTTTAAAAGAATTACTGTGCTACAGCTTCTGCTTGTCGTCAAGAAGTGTCGCCAGGCGTGACAGAAGCGGTGATGGTGTTGGAAGTCAGGGTAGGGTTGTCTTTCTTGCCCTTGCCAATAGCTTCTCGTAGCAACATGGCTACATCAGCTTGATTCTCATCTGAATCATCTGCAACAAAAATGCATTTGTCCATTAATGCTGACTGTGCTTACTGAAAGGACAGACTGTATGTGTGAGAGGTATATTGGCATGAAGAGCACACTGAAGATGACAAAATTACTAGTGGCAAAAGAAGCATGTATGTGTGTGTAAAGAAAGATGGAGAGTGAGACAGGCAGAGAGAGAAGGAGAGACCTGATAAATGCATAGCAAAAAAGACTGAAATGTGGCAGACAGTATACATGAAGACATGCCGAGGAGTGCGTGTGCACAAAACCCCAGGGCAGACAAGATGGTTACCATTGGCGGCAGTGGTGACGTCTTGCTCTAAACGCAGCTTGGCCTGTGCACATCTCAGCATGCCCTCCTCTACAGTGTTCTGGGCAATGAGGCGGATGATCTTCACTGCTCTAAACACAAACACAACAGACATACATACACACTACCATCCAATCAAATCATCCCAATAGGTGGTCAGGGTAATGTGACCAACACTTCATCGTCATCACTGTTAGAGTCAGGTTTCATCCTAATTCTGTGAACCATGGGCAATGCTTGGCTCCCAACTCATGAACACCACAGTTCCACACTGTCTGTCATAGCTTCCAAAACTTTCTAGCATGAGGTGGGAAGAAGGCAGCCAAACAACAACATGGTGTTCTTCCTGTTATGACTACACTATTCAGGGAACATCATCTTGCTCTTTGCCAGCTTTCCCAGAATACACTACAGCTGTTTTAAGCTGAAAAATCTTAAACAAGCAAGTCACACACACAAAAGACGGAAAGGAAGGAAGTAACTGAACTTTTACACGCTTGTTGTTAGCTACTCACCAGCGTAATCATAGAACACATGTTACTAAAAAAACAGTCATTCCACATCAACTGTTTGCGATACATCATAGATTAGCTACACACCATGTCACCCCACATCGACAGTGTTGGATTCACATCACATGTTGGCTACAAACCAGTTTATTTCATATCAGCACAGCTGCCAACCACCTACAGTCAAATTTCATGAGGCAGGATACAGCAAGGCATTCCTGAATCACCACCCGGAAATACAACTGCTGTAACTCAGTTTTTTTCTCCATTTTTGAGATTTTTAGTACACTATAAGAGCAGGCCAAGGGGCATAACGTAGCCAAGTCCCAATCACAGTGTCCTAAACATTCTGTAATCAAAATACTTGAATCGTAACTCAGCTTGCAGTATATATTGTGGGGATAATAACCATTTTTTTTTTCTGTCTACTGTAAACTTCGATTTTCAGACTTACGGCAGTTGTATTTCCGGGCGGTGAAATGTAATCATTCTAAAACCAAAGTTCTTGAACCAGTCAGCAGAATGAGATTCTCTAAAACATGATGCTGCTTCCCCGTATGATGAGAACACTACAATGTGAAATCTACAGGTATTAAGACTTAACATTACTGTGACTGGCGCTGCCTTTGCATTACTCTTCCTCCAGCCTGAGTCTGCCTCCAAGACACTTCCAGAACACCAATAGCTGTGAACAAATCTGTCTAGCAGGCCTGAACCAAGTCAGCTCAAACCAAACGCTGTGTTCGTAATGGAGTCCTACTCACGAGCAACAACAGCTCAGCTGTGGAGCCAGAGTCAAGAATCCTCTTCCAGGAGGCAGGAACCTCAAACAGTCTTACCTTTTCTGGCCCAAGCGATGACACCTGTCCTCGGCCTGTTTGTCGTTGTAAGGGTTGAAGTCGATGTCGTGAATGATGATGGTGTTGGCCGCGGTGAGGTTGATGCCCAGGCCTCCAGCCCGGGTGGACAGTAAGAAAATGAAGATGTCGGGGTCCTCATTGAACTGGTCGATCAGCTGCTGTCTGTGGACATCATACCAGACACGGGTCATCGTGCAGACCTCTGCTGATCAGCACAACAGGGTGTAAGGAGAGTAACTTCTGTCAGTGTTGTGTCATGATGGAGGCACCATTACTTACAGACTACCTTGTGTGACCCTCTGGTGTTAGAATTGGAGAGGCAAAAAATAGCTTGTTCACTGTGGGGAGGGGTCTGTGTGCTTCCTGTGATCAGTACACGCAACCCCCTTTTAGACAGGGAAACAGTCTAAAGCACAGACATAGAAATATTGTTTTTGCACTGTGTATATATATTTTTTTCCTTGTTTGTTTGTTTACGAATAACCTCATCTATTTTTTTCCTTTCTTTCTTTTTCATTTTATATTTTTTTCAAAATCAGCAAAATGGAAGTCTTGTTAGTACAGCTGCAGCCAATTCACTCAGGCTCTGTATTTTTCACCCAATGCCCCATTTCCTGGAAATTATCCAAGTCTTCTTTTCTTTTAAGCCCCATTTCCATAGCCCCTTTGATGAACTGCACCTTTGCATGTCTTGTATTAAACTGAATGAATGGGAAAAAAGTGAGAAGTCCACACCACAGTATTTTGCAATGTCCCCCTCCATCCAACCCCTATACTCTTCAAGGAACATTTTGTTCAAAACCTTGATTGTCTAATTACACATTCTCAATGATCCTACCACCAACTCTCTTTGCTATTAATGGCACAATCTTTGAGTTCAAGACTCAGGTTCACTGCGTTACCCATAACCCCATCTTGCCACATTTGTTGAAGAAAACAAAAGAATCATTTAACATACTCTGGTTTGAGTAAAGGGACATGACCAAATAAACATTCCCTCTGATGGAAACGATAAGTCAATCTAAAACTGGATCCAAGATTTGTATAACTGATTCAGTGGGAAATCCTTCATTTGGTATGGCTATAATATTCAAAGTCCGTGAATGACTGAAAAAAAAAGAAGAAAAAAAGGTAATTCAGGATAAACAGATATGCTCAAATCAATTTCACAGCCTTCTCAAAAATGTCCTTGGTACACTCACTGATTTTAGGTCTGCCTCAGTTGATCTTTAGCGAGCAATGTTTTGTCTTGTATTGGTAAGTGTTCTCTCTTGACCTGAATGAAGATTGTGCAATCAAATAAGATTATGGATCATTGTGTTCAAATAAGAAACAAGTTCAGGAACATTGGAAGTCTTCAATCTAGTTGTGCAACCTCTTGATTAAATATCACTTTACTTCTATTTTCCTCCTCAGAACTCTTTCCTTGGTAAAAGTCTGTTACAATACCACCACCAAAGGAACATCTGGCCAAGAGAGATTTCTTTGTTAATGGGGTATCCATAAAGAATGTGTGTGTGTGTGTGTGTGTGTGTGTGTGTGTGTGTGTGTGTGTGTGTGTGTGTGTGTGTGCAAGTGTGCATGTGTGTGTGTGTTAATAAACAAGACAAATTCTCAACTTCTTTTGACACAAACAGATGAGCAAATGCGTATGTTTGACACTTGGCCCTCAATTGCCAAATATGGAGAATGAGAGAAAGAAAGAGAGAGAGAGAGAAAGGGTGGGGAAAAGTAGTAGAGAGACAGAAGGATGAAAGAGAGAGAAATATAGTCAGAGACAGAGATAGGCAGCCTACCAGACACACAGAGGAAGAGAAAGAGACAGTAGAAGCCAACCAACAAACATACCAGAGTCACCGGGCACTGACCTATCTGTGACAGGAGTGCTGCCATCCAGACGTATATATTTCATCTTCTTCTGCTGAAGAAATGCTTCCACAATGTCCAGCATCATGGTGAACTGACTGAACAGTAACACTCGGTCCTCCTGGCCAGCATCACACACAGACACATATATGTTTTTGAGAGGGGGGGTGGAGGTGGAAGGTTGAAGGAAAGGGGAGGGTGAGAATAACTAGGATCTAAAGGTCTAAGGGAGGCACCGGGAGGGAAAAGAGGGGGGGGGGGGGGGGGGTTGCAGGAGGGTAGGTCACAGCATCCAGGATTCAAGGGCCATAATGGTTCATATTCCTCACAGACAACGAAATACAGAGCACTTGGGATATATTAAAGCTGGCCAACCAAAGCCAAGGTTTCAAAATCCTTCCAAGGGAACGCACTGCACTCTTTTGTTGTTCTGTTATTGTTGCTGAAAAAAAACAACAACTCAAGCCTGAATTCTGTTTGTGTGTGTGTGTGTGTGTTTGCTTTTTTTAAATGAAAAAGCCCATTTACATGTTTCTGTATAGTTTTAATCATTTCTGCAGTGTGGAGGAGGTGCAGGTGAGGGGGGAGGATGGAAGGGAGGGGGTGGGGGTGGGGGAGGGATGCAGTGCCAAATCATGTTTCTCTGTGGCCGGTCATTCTGACCTCCCTCCCCTTCTCCATCCACCTCTCTGTACAGCCACATCTGGGTTCATGCTATTGTCAGTAGTCCACTAGGAGCTGTCCGTATCATGAAACCTTTCACAGCTGCCCAGACCCATTCAGGTTGTGTAAAACTGTCTTTTTTTTTTAGTATTATATCATAATCATTATGTTTCTTACTCAGACAACATCACAGCCAAAGCATTAATATACAAAGTAAGCAAATCTGACATCCAATCCACTTACCAGCAAGGAAACCAAGGGAAATTACTCTGGGATTCTAGACTTACAGCAATACTGAAGGGCAGATTTCGCTCCCTTGTCTCCCAGATCATTTTCAAAGCAAGGCATCCTGTTAGACTAGGGCAACCATCTTGCCAAGTAGGAAAATGGGTCTTGTTCGGAGAGGTCAATACGACAGAAAAAAACTCACATCATTACATTAAATCCATTGAAAAAAAAGGACAATATGAAAAAATAAACATTAAACATACAATACGCAACATCACTGAGTCTGGGTTTATAGCATGTGTGCAGTTGATGCAGTGCCTTAGTTGACAATATTAAAGTCATGTCCTACCCCTGAGGAAACACAAAGTATCCACCTGTGTCAAGTGGGTAACAGGAGCGTAATGCCCTTACCCATCCTCTATTATCCGAGGCCCCAAGACCTGCCTCCTTAGAAATGTTCTGAAAAATTACAATGGGTCCGCCATTTTGCCCACTTTCTCACTGCCAGCGATAAAAGATGAGAAAACAAAATTCTTTCACTGCCAGCGATAACCGATTAAAAAAAAAAAAAAAAAATCCAATCAAAAAGTATAGAGAAACCACACAACTTCTCTAAAATGCTCAAACAACTATTAAAAAGTCTGAACAGGCAGTTCTTTCTTTGCTTCTTTTTGTCTGTAGGCCAGAACTTCCAGGTTTACCGTCAGTGAGATTTTTGTGCATACAACTTTTCAATCCCAGACATCAAATCACACTGTAAGATACAGACAACTGCAGTGTTGGTCAGGCAATTTGAGCAACACCTTCGGAGGCGCATCAATCAAGTGGATGAAGCTCAAATGTCTGGTTCCAGTCTTCCCAACTGAGCCCTTAGCAAACTCATCTCTGGGCAGGTGCCGGTCATGCGGCCAAAAATCACAGAAATGTAACTTGCAAAGTATGAGAATTGAACCCCATGACCTCCCAGCCAGGAATCCAGCACACACACACACACACACACACCCACTGTCACTCATTAAATGATAGAACAAATGACGACATCCATGGCCCCCAGTTTGCTGTACAGACTTACAGCGTGAACAGAAAGGGAAGGATAACCACTGACCTGCTGTGATAAGGAATCCAACAAATCATCCAGCTGACGGAACTTGGCTGACTTGCCGATCCATGACGGGTCCAGTTCATACTTCCCTATCTGCTTCTGGACACAGATTAACCAATCAATCAGCATGATCACACTGAAAATCACTAGAAGAATACCAAATAGAAAGCCAGGTTGATGATCTACAAATTTATGTCGTTACCAAATTTGCTGTCTAAGCTTCTGTGCCCTCTTGTTGACATTTCTCCATTTCCCTGATTCTGGCTCTCCCTGACAGACACACACATTGGTCCTGTTGAAGTCTTGGCAATGACAGTTCATAGGGAGCAATCAATATTAGGTCATCCTGTGGCAACCCACCAGAGGAGACACTGCTTAACTGCCAAGTCATGGAGCCAGTGTGAGTACTCTCCTCTGGATAGCACTACCATGTCTACCCAGTGACTATCGCCACAAACTTGCCACTACACCCACCATGCACAGGAAATCATGAAAATATCAGATTTGAAGTCAGTGTGAGGTCAGGGCATTAAGAGACACACAATCTGTGACTTTTTCTTAGATGATGACAATGAGAATGATGAAGATGATGTTATGGAATTCCATTCTGGTCAGAAAGTAGGCGAGAGGGCTGTTCTCGACTCTTCCTTTCATCATGTATTTTGGCATCAGCCAGGTCTGAGAGCTAGACACCTGCAGAGTAGGCCAGGTAATCTGAGCCACATTTTCACTGGTCCATCCATTCTGAGGATAAAACTCAACTGTGTGGTTCCAGGTGTTTCTAACAGACTCAACTCTGGAATAAAAAAAAAAAGCTAGTCAAGGGTGAAAAATCCCAGGTATTAAAGCCTCAGATGGGATTGGCATTCACCTGGATGGGAGAGCTAGATGCCCTCCCCCTGCTCTCCTGGGATATATATCCTGTGTGTGGGTGTGGATATTAAACCTGAATGCAGCAAGCTCACCACCATAACCTCCCAGTCCACAGTCCACTACACTAACCACTGTACCACAGCAGCTGGTTTTTATTTAAAACCCTGTATAATAAATAATCAAAATAATCACACTTCAGGATAGTTCTGGAGCTTAATCCATAAACAGTCCTAAGCGCTTACAAAGTTCATAGTGCATACAGCTCTATAACATTAATAAAACTATAAAACCCTACATAATAAATCATCAAAATAATCACATTTCAGGATAGTTTTGGCACTTATTCCATAAATAGCCCCAAGTGCTTATAAAGTTCATAGAGCACACAGCTCTATAACATTAGTTACCAAAACAATAACATTTAAAGTTAGTTTTGGCACATAATCTACAAACAGCCAGGTGCATTTACAAAGTTCTTTGAGTGCATGTATGAACAGGCACACACATACACAGATATATATTAAAGCATGCAAGCTTTCACACACATATACACACATATTAAAGTGCACGTGCCTGAGCACGCGCACGCATGCACGTACACACTCACACACACACACACACACACACACACACACACACACACACACACACACACACACACACAGAGCAGAGCCAGGCCAAGAGCAGACCTTGTACTGCTTGCACAGGGTGATGAGGTCAAAGTCATTCATCTGAGCCATGTCCTCCATGATTAGTTTGGGCAGCGCTCCTCGCTCTTTGTGGGATGGCTCCTGGAACACACACGACTGCTGCTGAGCCACATTCTAATTCTGGGCCCTGCCACCACACTTTGTGTTGTGACAAGTGAAAAAAAAGGCTGTGGTTAGGTGAGGTAAGGTAATGTTGCTTATAGCCCAGCCAACCACAAAGGGCCTTATCAGGGCTGTCACTGCATTGAAGTCAAATCAATAAAAAAAAAATCTGAAAAAACACCATTCACTCATCTCTTTAAATACACCTTCTGAAAACGCACCAGAGTTCATTAAAAATCTTTCTTCCGTAAAATCTTAGATCAGACGAAAAATGTTAATCTCCCTCAGAAATTCAAAGATCACATCAGGTGGGACATCTCTGAACAAGGTTTTAATGAAGTCCGCTGTAAAGTGTTTATGTCTCACATCGTGCAAGTCCCAACACTCTAAAAGAATATGTTTCACTGTGAGCAGTACATGACATGGAATGCACCACAAAACTTCTTCACCTTTCAAAATATAAGAATGGGTGTAAAATGAGTGGCCTGCACACAAACGGCACAAGAATTGTTTTGTCTGTACGGCTGCCTGAGGAACATGCTAAAATGGGGAGTTTTTACTATATTCCCTGTTTGGCTAGTATACTTACCATGTCAGACCATAGCATTCTATGGCAGTTAGTCAGCTCTGCCAGGCCGAAATTTTTTGTGGCTAATGCGGCAATAAGACAGTCACGCGACGCCCACCCTACTTCCGCCGAGGAAGAGGCCGGTGTCCGCTTCCTGTACCTCATTCGTCGAGGCCTGCGCGCAAGGTAACCCCGAGACCCTTGGCGCCAGAGGGGAAGGCAGGGCGGGCATTAGAGTCTGACATGGTAAGTATACTAGCCAAACAGGGAGTATAGTAAAAACTCCCCATTTTGGCATCATATACTATACCATGTCAGACCATAGCAGAATTCATCGGAATCGGAGGAGGGCGAGTGCCCTAGTGGTTCTTGGGGTTAACCGTTATGGCTGCATTAGCCGCCACAAAGGAGATACCTTTTGAACCGTCAGCCCTGGTCATGTGGATGTCCCTTAAATAAAAGTTTATAAAGGGATTTTCCGAACGCCAGTAGGCTGCCTCCATGAGGTGGCGCAAGGGGACAGAGTGCTGGAACGCTGCGGACGTGGCCAGGGCTCTGACCTCATGGGCCCAGGGGAGATGACGGGGAGATCCTTGGACGCCTGGGCATATGCAGATCTGACCGTCTTGGAAAGCCACCTAGAAATGGTGCCCGCTGAGATGTCCTTCTTATTGTTAGGGTTGAGGGAAATAAGGAGACGTCTCTGGGAAGCGCGCCTGGGCACGAACGTTGCCAGTAGTGTCTCAGACACCTGGACGGGCACAAATCCATGTCTCCCCCGCCTAGGATATCCGCCAGCGAGCGGATGACGATGTAGGGGGAGGGAGTGCCTGGTTCCTGATTCTTGGCTAAGAATTCGGGAAGGAACTTAAGGGAGACAGAGCCGTCCCTGTGGAAAGCAATGTCTCTGGGGTCCCCACTGAGGGCGTGGATCTCGCTTCGCCTGCTGGCCGAAGCCAGGGTGAGGAGAAAGGTGGTTTTGAGAGGAAAGAAGGTCAAAGGGAAGGGTGGCGATAGGCTCGAAAGGGGGTTTTCTGAGAGCATCGAGAACGATAAAGAGGTCCCAAAGGGGAACGCGCCTAGGGGACTGGGACTCACGTAAAGCCACCCCCCTAGAGATCTCTCTGAGAAGGAAGTCTTTCTCAATGGAGGGTCCGCCGAGCTGGCGGATGGTCATGCAGATGGCCGACCTGTAACCCCGTATGGAGCTAGCCGAGAGCCTGAGGGAGGAGGATAGATCGGATAGGAAATTTCCTATTTGGATATTGGATGGGTGATCATGGGGAACCGAGTTTTCTGAGCACCATGAGACCCATTTCTCCCAACAGTAGTCGTAGAGGGACTCCGTGCTTGCCCTGTGAGAGGCATTGGCTAGGTCCCGGAGGTCCTGTGAGGCCCCGGCCCCCGAGAGAATGGTTAGGACAGACTGGGACCTGTCCGTTCTGGAGGTAGGGGTAGGTGCTCGCAGTCAGGCTGGCATAGAAGCCAGGCGTGAAGGCGGAGCATCTGGGGGTTGGAGTGAGGGCAACCCGAGCGGGGTTGCCTGAGCATGTCCCGCCGGGTGGTCAACTGGAGGGGGGGAACATGGGAGGGGGACTTGAGGTCTGGAAACCAGGACTGGGTGGGCCACCATGGGGTTATGAGAATGAGCCTGGGTCTTTCGAGTCTCGCCTTCCTGATCACCTTGTGGAGAATCGGGAAGGGAGGGAAGGCGTAAGCTATGAGGCCGGCCTGGGAAGGGAGAGAGTGTTGATTGCATACGCCTGGGAATCTGGGACTGGGGAGATGTACACTGGCAGACGATGATTGAATCGGGTGGCAAACAGGTTGACCATGGGTCTGAACCAATGTTGCCACACCGAGGCTAGTGTGAGCCTGTTGAGGGTCCATTCCATGTGTAGGACGGACCTGGAGCGGCTGAGAGAGTCTGCCAGAATGTTGTGCGTCCCTGCTATGTGTCTCGCGCGGAGGGTGATTCCATGTGCGTGACACCAGCGGAGGAGAGCCTCTGTCCGGAGGGAAAGGCTGATGGAGCGTGCGAGGTGGCAGGAGAAGGACATGAAGGTGAACGAGATTTTTTGGGATTTTTTGCTGGTCCTTTGCGGGGAGCTTTGCCCTTGGATCTTTTTGATTTTTTAGAGTCAAACGAAAAACAACTTTTTGAAATCACGGCCACATGCTTGCTCACCTTCAGGCGCAGCGATCGTGCGTCTGCCGGTCTGGTAGAGGAGGTATCGTAACGACTGTCGCGCGTCCCCTGCGCGGAACCGTCCTCCACACCAGCCATACATTCGTCATAGGTCCGAACGGATTGTCCCGAGGAATCGACACTCGGGTCCTCCGGGGCAGTGAGCGACTCTCGAATAGAGGAGCGGCTCGACCCGTTAGTGTCCTTCACCATGTTGGGCACTGGTGGCGGGACAATCATGGAGCACAACTATCGCAAAGATGAGACAAAGAGGTGGATTGAGGGATAGTAAAGTGCTCGATCGACCTAGTTAGGTAATTAATGATGAGATCGGGCGAAAAGGCGCTCGACTTATTTAGGGAACAGTACTAGAAGAACTGTTGGATCGAGGGAACTCGATCGTAAGGCACGCCGGTAATGGCCGGTCGAACCAAAATGGCGTAAGACGACCGGCGAGGAGAACAAAGGCTGAGTGAACGACGAGAGAGATCGTCGATTCAAAGCGAGTGGGAAAATAAATCCGAAAGGATGAATGAGGAGTTCCCACAAAAAACAATGGGAAGACCGGCGGCGAAGTTCTGAACTAGCAAAATTTACGAACTTGCGAGAGTACGGAGGCAAGTCGCGAGAGCAAGTATATAAACAAACAAGCTAGCACGATGAGAAAGATTACAAAATTAAAAGCCGCCAAACTGAAGCCTCACATGGCAAGGTTCCAAGGTTCAGAGCGCAAGCCACAACAAAACAAGTAAAGGAGCAAACACAGGCAATCTTTACACAACGGCAAAGTAAAGGCGAGACAGAGCACAAGACTTATCTAGCTTGCTTGGACGGCAGGCCGAAGAGGAATGAAGGTACAGGAAGCGGACACTGGCCTCTTCCTTGGCGGAAGTAGGGTGGGCGTCACGTGACTGTCTTATTGCTGCATTAGCCACAAAAAATTTCGGCCTGGCAGAGCTGACTAACTGCCGTAGAATGCTATGGTCTGACATGGTATAGTATATGACGCCAAACACTATTTCAGGTCTGGACGGATTTTGTACAGCTTGTTATCTGTCTGCGAGTTCCATTCTTCTTGCCAGGGGTCTTTAACCCTCTGACTGCCCCATGTTTCTGACTGCAAAAATACCGCCCCATGTCGGAAATATCCGTCCATCGTCATTGCTAGAATTTTCCTAGTCCCACCTTTAGACCAGGAGTCCCAACATACACCAATCAGAAAGTTTGATATGTCTGCTTTGCAAGTTCCCCCTTGAATCTGAGCACTTTTGACAAATCTGAAGCAGGTTAGAGGCATATCTGCTCTTCAGTTCAGTGTATTTCACGTTTAGCAGGTTTCAGGATTTTGCAGACAGACCTGTTCTTTAGCAGGTATTGTTTCTTCTGAACACTCACCAGGGTCTTGCTATCTGCATTACAATGAAAGCACCGCTTTGACTGCAACCACTGAGGTTGAGCAGTCATGCCAGAGTGTCGGAAGGGTGTCCCCTGGGAAACAACGGGTACTACCAGCATGTTTCTCAAAGCCTGGAGCTCTTCATGTATTTCTTTTCATGGGTGGACTTTCAAATCTGTATCCACTATACATACACTGAAATCAATCTATCATTTTGTAAATTGTTACTGCATCATCTACGATATCGGGTACAGGTAGGCTTCACTGCAATCACATTTAATACTAATATTAAGACCAGCCGCCGTGGCGAAGTGGTTAGCGTTGTGGACTCCCGGCTGGGAGGTCGTGGGTTCGAATCCCATCAGAAGTCATGTGGGTTTTTCTGCCCCGACCGGCTCCTACCCAGAGTTGAGTTGCTGCGGACTCAGTTGGGAAGACTGGGACCACACAGTCGAGTTTCATCCACTTAATGGATGCGTTTCTGAGAGTGTTGCTCAAATTTCCTGACCAACACTGCAGGTGCCTGTATCTCTCGGGCCTGGTTGACGCCGGGATATCTTATGAAAGGAAGCGTAGAGTACAGCCCTGTCATGTAGTCTCAGACCGAAATGGAAATCCGTAGCATCATCTTAATCATCCTCATTCTCATCGATCAGCATTAAAAAAAAAAAAAAAAAAAAAAAAAAAAGTCTCAAATTCTGTGGCCCTTCATGCCCTGCTCTCATGGTGACCTCAATTTCGATGTCCTCTCCACGTCTGTGGCCTTGGTTTGGTTCCGTCGGGGTCACCGGTATCGGCGAGTCCGTGGGGGCTGTCGTTGGACGGACGTGGTGGCGCCCTCCGGGAGGGGGGAGCTCACTCACGCCGGCTCCGCGACTAAGCAATTATTGTCGTCAGTAGGGGGCTTAGTAGGTGGTGTCCTGCGTATGTTAGATCAGAACAGGCGCCACTGAACACCACCGAAGTGACTCGGCGGCAGTGCAGTGTCTCCTCCGGTGGGTTGCCTCTTGACGACTTGACATTGACTGCTCCCTGTGGATTGCCGGTGCCGGGGCTGCGGCGGGGCCGACCGGGCTGTGGCTGTGGACAGGGTGTCGGAATGAGCGGCGTGGGTGCACTGCCTCTGAGGTGGCGCAGAGGTTGGGACAGCAAAAAAAAAAAAAAAAAAAAAAAAAAAAAAAAAAAAAAAAAAAAAATACTAATATTAATATAGCTTAACCTCCTAAACTCCTGCTTCACTTTCCACTTATAATTCATTATATGACATGGTACAACTAAAAAAAAAAAAAAAAATCGATTTGATATTTCTCGCTAATTTTTTCACAATCATTACTGTTATCATCAAGATCATCATCATGTAATTATTATCATTAACATCATCATCATCATAATCATTAATTTCTAACTGATATTAGACAGGCTTGACAAAAAATTTTTCTGACAATGATTTTCCATCACTACACCATAAAGACCAACATATATCTTCTGCGTACAAACTCAGTCTCTTAGCAGCCAGCCTTTCTGGTCAGAATGTCTTAGTGCTGACCTCGGTTTGTTGCAACATCACCTCACTGAAAAAAACAACAATAAATAAAAACAAACCCAGACAGAATGCGGGTGGAGTAAGTGTGAGTATGTGTTTGGTGGGAGGAGAAAGACAGATGGCGAAACTTGGGAGGGGTGGAGGGAGGGAGGGAGATGGCATTGGGGGTGGTAGTTGGTGTTGGTAACAACAAATGTTCAGTTTTGATTACCCCCTGAAATGTTGACATCACTAAACGGTGCTCTCACAGAGAGAACGGACTCTCTTTGACAGAATGCTACACTAATCAATATCGACAAATGAGGCCTCTTTGCCAATGTAATTTGTACTGCATGCTGGTTCGCTGTGAAAATACCTAATTCTGAACAAAACGAAACTGTTCAAAGTTTCCAGACTTCCCTTTCTGCACACCAGCCCCCAAATGGCAAGACAGAAGAGGCTTGAAAGGATCAAAACTCTTAAAGAAAAGTTGTGTCAGCAGGTCAGCTCAGCACCCACCTTTGCCAGGGCATTTGCCATCTGAAGCAGACGGTGGTCATCGTAGTGGTGGCGTATCAGCAGCGGATGGTTGGCCACCTTCCTGAGCTGCATGAACATGGCCATGCCCCCTGTGGCCTCCTCCCCCTGGCCCTCCATGTCCTGAGAGAACTTGGTCAGCAGGTCGTTGTACAGCTCCCTCTGGTGGGGCAGCAAGGGGCAGTACTGGATCTTCTCTTCTTTCTTTGGCAGCTGTGTCAGCACCTGAAGATGGAAACCAGTGGACGGTGATCCTTGCACACTGGCATAATGCTTAAGAGAACAATGGTGTTCACAATCTGAGAATAGTTTTAAAGTGTCCTACACTGCACGTCTGCCCCATTCAATTCGTGGTGAACAGTTCAGAATAAATTTCATTTCAAAAGCGACCTGATCAACATACATTCCACTGCTTCAAGACATTTCAACATGAGGAAATCCAACTGCCTGATTCACTGACAGCCTGGCTACACTGGGCTGACATGTTATCGTCTCACAAACACTCCAAGCAAATTGGTACTCTGGATTTTCTGGTAGATCGCCTTCACGATTTGACACCTATTACTCACTCCCTGTACACTACCAGTGTGAGCGCAGCAGTATGGCACACTTGACTGAGGACAGTAAGCCCGAATGAGTGGGGAGGAGGAAGAGGAGGGTTGATGTGGCGAGCAGAGGTCACTTCTGGCTTTGATTTAAAAGCATTTTCTGATCCATACCTATCCTAACAATGCCCTCTTCCTCATATCTTTCAGCGCATGGAGTTTCTGACATGCACAGACCATTACCTCATGCGGATCAAGTGGAAAAAGAAGGGAACTTAATTGTGTGACACGCGTCACCTACCTGTCTGTCTCCCTCTCCCCATTGCAGTCTACTCACATCTTTCTTCAGCCTGCGCAGGACAAAGGGCCTCATGATGCGCTGGGCATGAGCGATGCGTTCCTTCTCGTACTTCCCTTGCTCACTGTCTCCTCTCTGCACACACACCAACGCAGCTGTCTCTCTCCATGTCTTCCAACATCAGATATTAACAACACTTACTTCCCCTACTATGCACATAACTGCAGGGTAGTTCTGCTACGCAGGAATATATGATGGAGAACAGTGTCAGGCAGAAAGTCAATATTGCAGGGCCAGTTGACACAAGTCTTCGTAACATGTTGTACCAACAAATTTTGTTTTCTTGATCTAAAGTCGTTTTTCTACTTGTTAAAATGAGCTAACTTAAACAACTGTTTCAATAATAGTAAGAAGAAAAAAAAAAGTCAAAATGAATGAATGAAAATCTATACATATGCTTAGCTCCTAGTTAACGGAGGTGCTGAAGGTGTGTGTGTGTGTGTGTGTGTGTGTGTGTGTGTGTGTGTGTGTGTGTGTGTGTGTGTGTGTGTGTGTGTAGTGTGTGTTGCGTATGTAGGTGTGGTGTGTTGTGTGTGTGTGTGTGTGTGTGTGTGTGTGTGTGTTGTGTGTTTGTTAGTGTGGTGTTGTTGTGAGTGTGACCGTTTGGATGTGTGTGTGTGTGTGTGGTGTGTGTGTGTGTTGGAGAGAGAGAGAGAGAGAGAGAGTGTTATGTGACAAAGAAAGCTACCATTATTTGCTAAGAGTTGTTTCAGAAAGGATGAAGGCACTTCTGTTAAGTACTGGATTTACTAAACAAGAAAACACCTCCTCTTAGTAGGAGATGTGTTCCAGACAGGAAGAAGTCACCCTCATTTAGAGGAATCTATGTTCCTGACGGGAAGAAGTCACCCTCATTTTGAGGACTCTATGTTCCAGACAGGAAGAAGTCACCCTCATTTCGAGGACTCTGTGTTCCAGACAGGAATAAGTCACCCTCATTTCAAGGACTCTATGTTCCAGATGGGAAGAAGTCACCCTCATTTCGAGGACTCTATGTTCCAGATGGGAAGAAGTCACCTTCATTTTGAGGACTCTATGTTCCAGACAGGAAGAAATCACCCTCATTTCGAGGACTCTATGTTCCAGACGGGAAGAAGTCACCCTTATTTTGAGGACTCTATGTTCCAGACGGGAAGAAGTCACCCTCATTTCGAGGACTCTATGTTCCAGACAGGAAGAAATCACCCTCATTTCGAGGACTCTATGTTCCAGACGGGAAGGAGTCACCCTCATTTCGAGGACTCTCATGTTCCAGACAGGAAGAAGTCACCCTCATTTCGAGGACTCTTATGTTCCAGACGGGAAGAAGTCACCCTCATTTCGAGGACTCTATGTTCCAGACGGGAAGAAGTCACCCTCATTTCGAGGACTCTATGTTCCAGACAGGAAGAAGTCACCCTCATTTCGAGGACTCTATGTTCCAGACGGGAAGAAGTCACCCTCATTTCAAGGACTCTATCACCCTCATTTATGGAAAAAATTTTCTTCAGAGAGGAAGAAGTTACCCTCATTTGGTGGTAAATCTTTTTTGGAAAGGAAGAAGTTCCCCATTCCATGTACTTTTTTCTATTTTTTCAGGAAACAAAGGCACCCTCATTTGGTCGGAGATCTGCTCCAGAAAGGAAGAAGTCACCCTCATTTAGTTGTAGATGTGTCTTAAAAACAAAATTATCCTCATTTAGCTGGAGATATGTTTCAGAAAGGAAGAAGTTATCCTCATTTAGCTGAAGATGTGGTTTAGAAAGGAAGAAGTTAGCCTCATAAAGCTGGAGAGATTTTTCAGAAAGAAAGAAGTTAGTCTCATACAGGAGCAGATGTGTCTGAAAAAGGAAGAAGTTGCCACGATTCATAGGGTGATACATTAAAATAGGAAGACACTACCCTCATTCAGTGGGAGATGTATTTCAATAAGCAAGAAGTTACCCTCTTTTTGTGGGGAAATTTGTTTCAGCAAGGAAGAATTTACTCTCATTTAATGGGAGTGCATTTCACAAAGGAGGATGTTACCATCATTCAGTGGGAGATGTATTTGAGAAAGGATGAAGTTACCCTTATTTAATGGGAGTTATGATTCAGAAAGGAAGAAGTTACCCTCATTCAGCAAGGAATACACTTGAGGAAGGAAGATGTTACCCTCACTTAGAGGGATATACATTCCCGAAAGGAAGATGTTCACCTCATTTAGGGAAAGGGCCATTTCAAAAATGAACTCACCCTCATCAAGTTGGAGATGTGTTTTAAAAAGGAAGATACAACCCTTATTTTGTAGGAAATTTGTTTCAAAAAGGCAGAAGTAACCATTCAGAGAGAAATATGTTTCAGAACGAAGAAATAACATCACTTAGAGGGAGATACATTTAAGAAAGGAAGATGTTACCCTCGTTTAAAGGGACATTTGTGTATGAAATGAAACACCCTCATGTAGAAGGACATTTGTTTCAAAAATGAAGTCACCCTCATGCAGCTGAAGATACGTTTAAGGAAAGGAAGACATTACCCTCATTTTGTGGAAAATTTGTTTCGAAAAGGAAGAATTTACTTTCAGTTAGTGGGAGTTTGTTTCAGAATGGAAGAAGTTACCCCCATTCAATGGGAGATGTACTGCAGGAAGGAAGAATTTACCCTCATTTAAGGGAGATATGATTCTAGAAGCAGGAAGTTACCTTGATTTAGTGGGAGATATGTTTCAGCAAGGAAGATGTTACCCTTATTTGAAGGAGGTAAGGTAAGGTAATGTTGCTTATAGCCCAGCAGACCGCAAAGGGCCACATCAGGGCTGTCACCACGTTAAGATCAACTCAAGTCATCAACAACACCACAACAACAACAACAAAAACCAACTTGCACACATCTCTTTAAAATACATCTTCTAAAAACATACCAGAAACTTTGTTAAAAATCTTTCTTTAGTAAAATCTTAGATCAGATGAAAAATGTTATTAATCTCTTTCAGAAACTCAAAGATCATGTCAGGTGGACATCTCTGAACAGGGTTTTCATGGACTCTGCTGTGAAGTGTTTATGTCTCACATCGTGTAAGTCCCAACAATCTAAAAGAATATCTTCCACTGTAAGTGGAACAATTTTGAAGGAAGTTTGTTTCTGAAAGGAAGATGCTCTTTCATTAAGTGGGAGTTGTGAATTATCAGGTTAGATAGAAGTTACCCTAAATTAACAAGAGATGTGTTTCGGAAAGGAAGAAGTTGCCCTGATAAAGTGAGAGATCTGGGACTGAAACAGCTGAGGGGACTGTCAAAGGTTGGACGCACAGAGCAGTGGACGCTAACATGGTCCCAGTATGAACTCACTGAAATAATGGAGAAGATTTTTTTGAGGGACTCAGTCTTCCCCCGGAAGATGTCCGGCATGACAAAGCATAGCAGAGACATCAGTTCCAGCAGGTTGTTCTGTAGCGGGGTGCCTGTCAGCAGCAGTCGCCGCTCAGCCTGTCCATTGGACACACACACACACACACACACACACACACACACACATACACACACACACCCACAACACACACACATACACACACACACACAACATGCACACACACACATACACACACACATAACACACACACACATATACACGCACACACAACACGCACACACACACACACATACACACACACACACAACACGCACACACACACATACACACACACATACAACACGCACACACACACACACACAACACACACACACACAACACACACACACACACACAACACACACACACACAACACACACACACACACAACACACACACACACACACCATGTTCATGTTGGTACTCTGGCCTTTTTCAAACATCATTCTAAACCAATCATGTTGTGAAATGTTGCCACAAAAAAGGCTTATACGGTCAACAGATTTAAATTCAATGAATTTATATCTTCATTTCATGAAAATGACAGGTAAACCAACGGAAATCGCTTTTGCAATCCAAATGTCACTGAGGACTGAATTTACCTGTCTTGCGCCCCAGGGCCATCCTGATTAACTAGGTCAATATTACAGTTAAATATGAACAAGACGCTTGTTTGGACAGGTTGAAATATAAGTACAACTAAATACAATAAAAAAAAGAACAGAACATTCAAGTCTCTAGCTCAGGAAGCAGGTCGTAAGCAAGTCAGTCTGGAGGAGTTTAGTTTTGAGATGCATGAGGGTAAGGTCACGGCTCTCTTGTCTTTCTTTCTTTCCCACATCCTAATTGTCAAGGTATTGTCAAAGTCAAATAAGTAAAAGGCATTTGTTTGGATGGGTTAGTAACATAAAAAAAGACATGCTACTGTGGAAGAAAAAAATTGAAATTCACATTTGATTTTTAAAATGGTATGTGAAAGTTTTTTTCCTCTCTAAATTTTTTTCTAGAGAGTCACCAGAAGTCCCGATAATTTTGTTGTCAGAGAAAATGAAACAGACTGTGACACACACACACACACACACATACACACACACACACATACATACACACACACACACACATACATACACACACACACACACACACACACACACACACACACACACACACACACAAGCTAACTGCTACTCACTAAGATCTTCATGAGGTTCTGGAAGCGGAGGGAGGACATGTTCTTCAACATGTGACCCTCATCGAACACTGCGTAATGGAACTGGAATTTCTTGAACAGTGATCGGTCTTCCACACTCCCAGTGGCCATGTTGTAACTGAAATATGACACAGGCAGTATCAAAAGCCACATTCTCACACATACTGGTAGTCATAAACAGCTCCTGCTCTCTAACTATTCAGCACTATTCACTGCTCTATTCAATATAACCATTTTTACGGCATGTATACCATGTTTGTTTGTAAAAGGCTTTTTTCTTTATTTAGCCTCTATCTGTGTTGGTCCTAGATCTCAGCTTAGCGAACTACATGCACACACTGACTGTAAAAAACACCCTGTGATAATGGATGATAATGTGACCACTGTTATCCAGTTTCTTTGTAGAGTGAAAACAATTTCCTAGTCTGTAGTGCTTCATGGCATGGCAAGATGTTTGAAAATGTAACACACATTTACCTCTCGTTCTAGACGGGAAAACAAACATGCAGCTGAAAACGCTTTATTTCACTCCTGCTTTAATATTAAACCAAGCAAATTTGTTTTTCTTTTCTTCGATGACAGTCAGGGCATGATATCTAACAAACATCAGAATCTCCCTCCCAGCCCATCTAATCACATTAAACCAAGCAAATTTGTTTTTCTGTTCTTGGACAACAGTCAGGGCATGACATCTAACAGATATCACAATCTCCCTCCCAGCCCATTTAATCACATTAAACCAAGCAAATTTGTTTTTCTGTTCTTGGACGACAGTCAGGGCATGACATCTAACAGATATCACAATCTCCCTCCCAGCCCATTTAATCACATTAAACCAAGCAAATTTGTTTTTCTGTTCTTGGACGACAGTCAGGGCATGACATCTAACAGATATCACAATCTCCCTCCCAGCCCATCTAATCACATTAAACCAAGCAAATTTGTTTTTCTGTTCTTGGACGACAGTCAGGGCATGACATCTAACAGATATCACAATCTCCCTCCCAGCCCATCTAATCACATTAAACCAAGCAAATTTGTTTTTCTGTTCTTGGACGACAGTCAGGGCATGACATCTAACAGATATCACAATCTCCCTCCCAGCCCATCTAATCACATTAAACCAAGCAAATTTGTTTTTCTGTTCTTGGACGACAGTCAGGGCATGACATCTAACAGATATCACAATCTCCCTCCCAGCCCATCTAATCACATTAAACCAAGCAAATTTGTTTTTCTGTTCTTGGACGACAGTCAGGGCATGACATCTAACAGATATCACAATCTTCCTTCCAGCCTACCCAATCAAGTTAAACAAAGCAAGTTTGTTTCCTTTTTCTTTGACAGCAGTCAGAGCATGGCATCTAACAGACTTCAGAATCTCTCTTCCAGCACACCCCAAACCATGCATCCATGCTATCTGTCCCTGAATGGAAATCAATATGAAAGGTGGAGCTCTGAAGATTTTGCAGTCAGGTGGAAAAACCACGGAGAACTGCACAGAGTTTCTTCCAACTGACTGTAAAATCTTCAGAACCCTGGCTTCCATGTTGTTTTCTATTCAGGGAGAAGTCTCTGTCAAAAACCTGTATTTTCTGGGGAAAAAAAATTGCAAACTGCAGGTCATGTTATCATGGTATACTGTGCTGTTATATGCATTGCAGACAAAAACAGGAATTCTGGAGAATCAAATTACACCAGTCTTTCCCTTTGGGATAGAATCACATATTTTTCCGTGCGATCTTTGTGACTTTCAGACCACAAAATTTGTTTGCTTCCACCCCTGAACTTTTCTGCTGGTGCAAAAGCGCATACATTATAACTCACATCATTATACATATTTAACTGCAATGATACTTTTCAAACACACTTCATGGTAATTCATGTGAAATGAGCATATAATTATGATGTAAACATGACTAGCTCATATGATGCAAAATTCTTGGAAAAGAACTCAATACTCTATGCATGTGTGAATGCATTCCCTATTAGGCCCTACCACTTCTTCTTGAGCCTGCCCCAAACACATATACCCATACACAGGTACACCAACCACCATCAGCGTATGCATACCTTTTTACAGCTTAGCTCAAGCACACCCAAAATGCTGATTTTTAGGGGGACTACATGTCCAAAAGCCAGGGGGTAACTTTCCTGAAAACACTCTGACAGACAGACTTGCGTACCCTGAAACTGCTATTGCTGTACTTTTCCACCAAAGTGAGCATATTCTCTTCAATGACTGTGTACAAAAGTCCACATTTCTGCAAGAGCTGGAGGGGGTCAGGAGGGGCATCCCTTTCGTTTTCACCTAGAGACTTCTTCCTGGTAGTAACCACCTGACCATGCATCAACTAAAATAGGTTCTTTCCAATACAAATTACCTTCAAACCTGATTCATCAGCATACTTTGACACAAGCTCATGCTCTCTTGCTATTTTCCCCCCCTGATGTTTCAGGGCACGTCCTCAGAGAAACGATACACTGCCAAACGCGATTTTGTGCACTGAAGTTAGCAACACTTGTCACTCTTTGGTGAAAGTCTCTGGCATGGTTACATTCCGCAAGTGCAACTACTGCTTAAGCACTTTGTTTCTAGAATTTTTTTTCAACACTTTTTTTCTTAGTTGGTTATTTTCATTGTAGTTTTGCCAAACACGTGTACAAAATATGGTGAAAATCATATGGGTAAACAGGTCTGGATGCAGAATTACATTTGCACCGAATGGGCCGATTCCTCAAACTAACAGGAAGAGAATTCCAGACAGTGGGAGAAATGAAACCAAATTCTCTATTCCCCCATCCCCCCCCCCCCCCCCCCCCCTCCACACACACACATCCTTCCCTTGCCCCATTATACACCATCAGTATTTCTGCTAGTGCAGAAAGGTAGGTCACTCACGTGGTGAGGAGTACATGAAAGTTGTCCCTGCCTTCATACATGATGGAATGTCGTGTGGCCCGTCGTTCTTCCTGAGATCCGTAGTACACCACCACCCCTAGCGCTGGGCACCAAGCTGACAACTCCCTCAGCCAGTTTTCTGAACATGCACAGACACACACGTATTGTCACATGCTGCTGAATTCTTTCCCTGGTTCAACAGAGGTCTAACCTTTCAGCTGAGGCAGTGTCATCACCCTGATCTGAAACATCTCCCCAATCCCAATAATGGTTCATCCTACCCAGGCTTCCCCACACCCTTTCCCCTCCCCTCTCTATTCACATTTACAGAACAAGTCTGATAACCCTGGTAGCCTCCACCCATCCCCACCCCTTCACTGTTTATGGAGGATGGAGTAGGGCACGATAATATTAGACATAGGTCCCTGCTTCCTTCCAAAGCCAGGCACTCATGGCAGGCATATGCTATAGTGGAACAGAGAATAGTAATGTCATCAGGTCCCTACTTCCTTCCAAAGCCAGGCACTCATGGCAGACATATGCTATAGTGGAACAGAGAATGGTAATGTCATCAGGTCCCTACTTCCTTCCAAAGCCAGGCACTCATGGCAGACATATGCTATAGCGGAACAGAGAATGGTAATGACATAGGTTCTGGCTTCCTTCCAAAGCCAGGCACTCATGGCAGACATATGCTATAGCGGAACAGAGAATGGTAATGACATAGGTTCTGGCTTCCTTCCAAAGCCAGGCACTCACGGCAGACACATGCTACAGTGGAACAGAGAATGGTAATGACATCAGGTCCTATCCACACCCCCTCATTTGTGGAGGACTCTTCTACAGCAGAGGAAAGAATGATGCGAAGTTTGTCTTTTCACCCAGGACCCCATCCCCACTCTACCTTCACACACTCAGGGAGGATCTAGTTGTAGTGGAGCAAATCACTACAATGACATAATTTCCTCCCTACACACACACACACACACACACACACACACACACACACACACACACACACACACACACACAGAGTCAGTGATGAAGGAGTTACTGTGGACGAAGGCACACTAATGTCATGGGGTCCCTGTTCCCCTTACACACGCACACACACAAGAGTCAGTGCTAAAGGAGTTACCTATTGTGGAGGAAGGCACAATAATGACGTGGGGTCCCTCTTCCCCTTCTTCCATCAGATGGGCCAGGAAGGCAATGGCCTGAATTGTTTTCCCCAGACCCTGTCAATACATACAATGGATACAGACATTTCATTTTACACCTTCAAAACCCTGCCAAAAGATTGTCTCCCAGACCCTGTCAACACATATAACGGATACAGACGTTTTATTTCACACCTTCAAAACCCTGCCAAAAGATCTCCTAGACCCTGTCAACACATACAACAGATACAGACATTTCATTTTACACCTTCAAAACCCTGCCAAAAGATAATCTCCCAGACCCTGTCAACACATACAACAGTGTCACGGTCGCTAAGCCGGACGGCCCTACCACCCTTACCCACGCCTATCACACACTAGGTCAGACAACACAGCACACTAATACAGTTTTACAATCACGCACGCTTCTTTATTTCACACACACTCATGGCGCCACCACTCACGCACATCCACAACTGCACACAAGTATCCCGATTCCCGCTGACTCACCCTACTCTACTGTAATGACCTGGAAGACCCTAACCTAACCTGAAACACCAGTTGCGGTATATCACTGTGACCTGGGGACACAGCGACAGCCCGCACACGTGGTGACTAACTACTAGGGACAAGGATTCACAAAGGGACTCTAATCTCTTAACGACCGCTACCACCCACACCTCTCCCCAGGACTCACCCTTCCCTTTTAACCCGGGACCACTACCAAACTGATCGCTGCGTCCCTAAGGGAGGCAACGACAAGTACCCTACACTGTGCCGGCCACTACGTCCTAAAAGGAGGCAGTAGCTAACACCCCTAGCCCTACCGCCTAACGCTACACCCCTTCTACCACAAACATGGGACAACCCATCCCGGCCCGGAAGGCTCCAGTCCTCGGCGCTATACGTGGCCCCTCACAGGCTGACACCTCCCCGGAAGACTCTGCACCCCGGCACTGTCCGTGGCTCCTCCGCGGGCCGACACCCTCCCCGAAGACTCTGCACCCCGGCGCTGACCGTGGCCTCCCGCGGTCTGACTCCTCCCTGCGATGGGCACGACACCCAACGTACACAACAGATGCCCTCTCGACGGGTCCGGGGCTCGTAGGACGCCTCCTCCTCTGAAGGCCCCGCCGGACACCAAGGGTGAGAAAGGCCTGGTGCAGCGCCCTCTCACAGGACGCCTGAACAGGGACGAGGAACCAGTGCCGGAGAACTCCCGGAAGAGTACCGGCAGCCGGAGGAGAGCTGCCCCACAGAAGGCAGACGGCCTGGGTGGTCTCCCTCTCCCGGGAAAACAACAGGTACTGGAAAGCGCCGCTCACCTGCCGGCACGCGGCAGTAGACTGAGGTGGTCTGGGCCCAGCCTCAGGACGGAACAGGATACCTGCTGACACAACTGTAGGCCACTACTGTAGTGTTGCTACTACCCGAGTCATCAAGGCACATAGGCTACTTGGTAAAGCTTTAACTCTCCATCTCCCTTGCCTACTTCCCACTCGGGCATGAGAGTGACCCCTTGAATTTCGAACACATTCCCCAACCCATTACTCACTTTGGGGTTATCAGACCCATTTCCTGCCAACCCTTACAACAGCGGTAAAACAATATTCTCCCTGAGCCCATCCACGCTATTACATATGAAATTATGAATCACACCCAATTCTCGGAGAAATAAACCAATCTAAGCGATCCAACACGGACTCCATGGGCCCCCTTAGGACATACTAAATAATCTAGGAAATGGCCAATTTCACAAGGAAATGTCTCCACACAATAACCAGTAGTAATACACATCTCAGGAAAAAAACAAAACTTATCAATTTTTTAGCGGTTCACAGTTCCAGCATGTTCACACAAGAGAATCGGCTCGCAGCCACAATCCTTCACATTATTACCCCTCTTTGCACTGTCAATTATAATCATATATCAAAAACAACATGATTTGTTCGCCAAAATTTCCATCCAGCACCTCACTCTCATGTCATCTCTTGTCAGATAACCCAGTGGTTAATCTTTGTTATGCCAACACAACCACACTTCATACAATATTACATGCTGCACATCATCCGTTTTTATCCTATCGACTGCTAAGCTACTCGCCTTAAACTTTACCTTTCCCTTCTTTCCGACTACTAAAATTTCATAACTGGGCTGCCTCCCCACAACCTAAGATATCTTTCTCCAACCCCGTTCTGTCACAAACACATACATTCCTGCATGTGTGATGACTGTCACTTGTATTACAAAAACTTCTACCCTATGGACTCACTATCCTGTACCAAATGCGAACGTCACAGATACAGTCCGCACGCGCACGACACCCGCGTTGAGAACCCTGACTCGTAACGAAAGTGAAAAGACACCAATATAAGTTGAATGGTTACGACCGTACCCCAGTATAAACCACTCGACCACAAATTGGCCTTGGCCTTACTACACAGTTAACCGATTCCAATGCTGTGCAGGTCAACTGCGAAATCGTAAATCAATTTCAACGAACTACTACTATTTACAATTGAGATTGAGCACAATCATCAAACCCCTCTATGATTCACGCAGACACATCTGCACCTGACTCATATTATGATCCTCAACCAAATGTAACCTCGTACTACCCTCTTATTGAACCCACGGAAATTAACAGACTAACCACAAACAATATCTACATCACCGCCCATCAACGGTTATTATATCGAACCCACATTGTCTAGCCAAACTGTCACATGACAATCGAACTCAGGAACCACTATGTACACTACTTACAGAATATACCGAAAAGAGGTAACAACACAAACCGGCTGACAACAAATTTCAATCACGGAACCAAGACAACATCATACCAGACAACCAGTATACGCAACGAACACCATACAACTAATCCCAACATGAGACAACTACAGTACAACTCGCCATAATACAAGACAACACGACGAACTACAACACAACGAACCTAACAGATCACCAACCTGGACATACAGACGATCAACCACACCAGTTCTGCAACTGGCTGACAGTGGCTGCAAACAAGGACGACACCGACTCAGCACAGGCCAAGGGCACCCAAACCCGACAAGGACCTGGCACTAACTATGACCCGAAGTCACTCTTCAAAACTACCGGCGCTGCCGCCGCACCTACAAGGAGTACGTCCACTCCGACGAACACCAGGGACCGAAGTGAAGCTACCCCAACACATTCCGCCCTGGTCGGAATCAAGCGAACTCTACTCACCACACAAAACAACGATTGGTCAGAGCAGTGTATCCCTCCGCAGAGCTGACACGCCTGACCAACGGACTAGTTATTGCTCGTGCAACAACACGACAATTTACCACAACAACTCACAGACTTAACAACACAACAACAGCCGATATCCTGCCCCGCCTTCTCTGGTGTAGAACCAAATTAACAAAAGGGTAACAATCGGGAATGAAACCAACCTCCCGCTTCCATTCCATTCCTTCAATAAGTGAAGACTGGAATGAAAGAATATTGTATGTCCTATTTCCCCAGCCTCCTACCTAGCCTAATCTTTCTACCTAACCCTGAGGAACTTAACCTAACTGTAGCTAACTAAACCCCAACCTCACATACGCGCGAGCGCACACACACACACACACACACACGCGCGCGCACACACACACACACTCGCACGCTCTCTATCTTGAACCACCACTACTCTTAAACACGTGGACGTACTAGTTTAGTACCCGCCGATCGGTGACAAACAGATACAGACATTTCATTTTACACCTTCAAAACCCTGCCAAAAGATCATCTCCCTGACCCTGTCAACACATAAAATGGATACAGAAATATTGTTTTACACCTTCCAAACCCTGCCAAAAGATCATCTTTCAGACTCTGTCATAAGCATACGCTGGTGATTTTGCATTTCCCATCCTTGTTGTTATTCTATTTTCATAACATATCCCAGATCCTGTCAATTGTTATTTTTCTTTTGCTTTCTTTGTAACATCCCCGTTCCTCCCATCCCCACCAAATCTGTCAATATATTCACAAACTTTCTTTTTTCTTAAAAACATATCCCTGAACAGTCAACACATCAACTGTGTTTTAGTTATTGTCATGGATAACTAACAAATTTATCTTATTCTCTCTGGTCCTGCTGCACCCAAACTGATTAACAGCATTCACAGCAGTCAGACAAGTGCAACAGAAAGTCACTGCCTTTTACATTCTGTTGGTGAAGAGTTCTCAGGTCCAAATCCAACAAAATCAACGCTGGTACGTGTCTAAAACATGTGTGGTACAAACTATTGGTCAAAGGCAACAGTTCTTCTCCCAGCACAATAACTGACTCGGTTCTCAAAGCACAGTGACGTGTGGTAGGGCTCTAAGAGACCAGGTGACTAAAGGACAGTGGCGTTCAAGGTGCAGGAAGGCGTTCAAGGTGCAGGGGTCATCGTCACAGACAGGGAGTTTGAAGGCCAGTCAAGCCATCATTTCATACTGTGGGATTTCCTTTGACACAGCATGTCCTGCCTAGGTTAGACCGTAACAGGCCCACCACATACTACCACAGTGATTAAACAGCAGTGCAGCATCTCCTCTGGGGGCAAGACCTCATGATGGCCTGGTACTTGGGGGATGGTTGACACTAAGACTGGGGTGAAGCTATGCACTGAGAAGGGGAATGAGCAGAGTGGGGACAATGCCACTGGACAGGTGTAACAAGAGGAGACAGACTGAAATGCACAAAGTACCATCTCATGGGGACAATGCCACTGGACAGGTGTAAAAAGAGGAGACTGAAATGCACAAAGTGCCATCTCATGGGGACAATGCCACTGGACAGGTGTAACAAGAGGAGACTGAAATGCACAAAGTACCATCTCATGGGGACAATGCCACTGGACAGGTGTAAAAAGAGGAGACTGAAATGCACAAAGTGCCATCTCATGGGGACAATGCCACTGGACAGGTGTAACAAGAGGAGACAGACTGAAATGCACAAAGTACCATCTCATGGGGACAATGCCACTGGACAGGTGCAAAAAGAGGAGACTGAAATGCACAAAGTACCATCTCATGGGGACAATGCCACTGGACAGGTGTAACAAGAGGAGACAGACTGAAATGCACAAAGTACCATCTCATGGGGACAATGCCACTGGACAGGTGTAAAAAGAGGAGACTGAAATGCACAAAGTACCATCTCATGGGGACAATGCCACTGGACAGGTGTAACAAGAGGAGACAGACTGAAATGCACAAAGTACCATCTCATGGGGACAATGCCACTGGACAGGTGTAACAAGAGGAGACAGACTGAAATGCACAAAGTACCATCTCATGGGGACAATGCCAGTGGACAGGTGTAACAAGAGGACACAGACTGAAACGCACACAGTACAATCTCATGGGGACAATGCCACTGGACAGGTGTAAAAAGAGGACACAGACTGAAATGCACGCACAAAGTACCATCTCATGGGGACAATGCCACTGGACAGGTGTAACAAGAGGAGACTGAAATGCACAAAGTACCATCTCATGGGGACAATGCCACTGGACAGGTGTAACAAGAGGAGACTGAAATGCACAAAGTACCATCTCATGGGGACAATGCCACTGGACAGGTGTAACAAGAGGAGACTGAAATGCACAAAGTACCATCTCTTGGGGACAATGCCACTGGACAGGTGTAACAAGAGGACACAGACTGAAATGCACAAAGTACCATCTCATGGGGACAATGCCAGTGGACAGGTGTAACAAGAGGAGACAGACTGAAATGCACAAAGTACCATCTCATGAGGACAATGCCACTGGACAGGTGTAACAAGAGGAGACAGACTGAAACGCACACAGTACAATCTCATGGGGACAATGCCACTGGACAGGTGTAACAAGAGGAGACAGACTGAAATGCACAAAGCACCATCTCATGGGGACAATGCCACTGGACAGGTGTAACAAAAGGAGACAGACTGAAATGCACAAAGTACCATCTCATGGGGACAATGCCACTGGACAGGTGTAACAAGAGGAGACAGACTGAAATGCACGCACAAAGTACCATCTCATGGGGACAATGCCACTGGACAGGTGTAACAAGAGACAGACTGAAATGCACAAAGTACCATCTCATGGGGACAATGCCACTGGACAGGTGTAAAAAGAGGAGACAGCTGAAACGCACAAACGACCATCTCATGGGGATAATGCCACTGGACAGGTGTAACAAGAGGAGACAGACTGAAACGCACAAAGTACCATCTCATGGGGACAATGCCACTGGACAGGTGTAACAAGAGGAGACTGAAATGCACAAAGTACCATCTCATGGGGACAATGCCACTGGACAGGTGTAACAAGAGGAGACTGAAATGCACAAAGTACCATCTCATGGGGACAATGCCACTGGACAGGTGTAACAAGAGGAGACAGACTGAAACGCACAAAGTACCATCTCATGGGGACAATGCCACTGGACAGGTGTAACAAGAGGAGACAGACTGAAACGCACACAGTACCATCTCATGGGGACAATGCCACTGGACAGTGTAACAAGAGGAGACTGAAATGCACATCTCATGGGGACAATGCCACTGGACAGTGTAACAAGAGGAGACTGAAATGCACAAAGTACCATCTCATCAGCCAGGATGCCATTCAGTTCCTGTGCGTGCATGATGCGCAGCCAGTTCAGGCCGATCAGCTGGTAAGGCTTCAGCTCAAACCTTCACACACAGAGACCAATATATCACACACACAGATACACACACACATACCAACACACATACACCTCACCACCAATATGCACACACACATACCAACACACATACACTTCACCCACCAATACACACACACACACACACACACACATCACACACACACACATACACCTCACCCACCAATACACACACACATATATATTTCACACACACACACACATCAACACACACATACACACACCTCACCCACCAATACACACACACACACACACTCACACACACACACACACACCCATATATTAGACACACACACACACATACACCTTACCAACACACACACACACACACACACACACACACACACACACACACACACACACACACACACACACATCCTCACCCACCAATACAAACACAAACACACCTCACCCACCAATACAAACACACATACATCCTCACCCACCAATACAAACACACACACACCTCACCCCCAACACACACATACATATGCACCCCCTATACCCATCCCTTCCTGACATTTATTTACAAAAAAACATTTCGTCACTGACACAAAAAATGCTAGGAACTGTTTTTTACTTACTTATGTTCTTGCTTGCCATACAGATTTATGTCACATACATCAAGATTTTCCATCCATTGCATCCTAAGCAAGCAAGTAACCAACCTAATAGCGAAACCCAACACACAGACCTCAGCAACAATATGCACACACAAAAAATCAGCAAAACCAATACAGGGACTTACAGTGGGTGAAAAAGTCTGGTCTGTGGCAACCTGAACCCCACCTAGCCCTCTCAAACTCATACAAAGACACAGACACAAAGACATGAACCCAAACACACACACACACACACACACACCACAAAACACACACACAACACACAACACACACACACACACACACACACACACACACACACACACACACACACACACACACACCACACACACACAGACACACAACACACACAGACACACACCACACAAACACACACACACACACACACACACACACCCACACACACACACACAGACACTGACTGTGGGTTCAGCAGTTTGGGCTGTGAGGTGATCTGGTCCTCCTCCTGACTGGGTCCCTGCGACCTGTTCATCAAGCGGCACACCACAGACTCCATGTGACCCGAGATCTGCTCACACTGCTTCATGAGGCGCACCACCACATTGCGCAGCTGGATGATCTCCTGGCAGCCCTGCACCAGCGACAGTGACAGCTGCTTGGAGCCCTGCAGCTGCTCCATCTGCAACACCATCAACTCATCATCCATGGAACTGAGCAGGACAGAGGTGCCAGGTGCAAAACCTTTTAACTTTTTCGCAATGCCCCGTGCAATAGTTACATCAACTCAGCTGACCCGTTCATACAAGCTTTTCTGTGGTTACAGCAACGCTGCCGCATACCCTGGACGAACCACAGTACCGTTCCGTCACAATCATATATAAAAATTCCCTGTTTTCTCCTCTGTGGTCTAAGGGATGCAGCTGCCCTTAATATTTAGAACAAGGTTTTAGCCATTGGAAAGAGTAAGTTTGCATGCATTAGCGATGACCTTTGTGACCCCAGAGTATTCCAAACAAAGAGATACTAACCAAACAAATGTAAACAAGACTGTGTTCTCCTATGATTTACTTATGCTGTTTCTGCAACTGTAGCATTGCTATTTTACCTAAAATATATCTAAGTGTATACTCATTGCAAAGTTTGCATTTTACCCATTTCGTTGGTATATAACAATAGATTGTTACGTTTACATTATTAGGGACGTAAAAAAAGGTTGATTTCTATGTTACGGGACATAAAAATAAAATCAAAAAGTGTGAAAACTGCACGTCCGCAATCGTTGTGCACACGCGCAGAGCATGCAGCGGCAGGAAAGTAATGTTGCGCTGCCGCATCCATCGCAAAAGAATTAACACTGCAAAGAACAAGTGGCGTTTCACAGGGTATAGAATCGCGTACATATAAACACTCTTTCTTCTGGCAGCGCATTTCTTTTCTGTCCATTATAATGCTGCCTGTCCTTCATGAAGCAGCCTGGACACAAGCTTCAGGCATAATATGAATGTACCTAAGCTCATCTGGATGGCGAGCAACAGATCAGCTGGATCGGCAGAAGCCTGTAGTATCAAACTGAACAAAGGATTCAATATAAATCTGCCTGTCTATGTTACAAGATCATTGCACGTGAAGCGCTTGTCTACCTCTCTGACCTCTTCAAAATATACATCTCTATGCGTCTCCTCCATTCTTCCTCTGATGACTGAATATTTCAAATTCCCTCCTACAACTGAAAACAGCACGGTTCTAGGGCATTCTCAGTTTCTGCTGCGACACAAAGAGTGCCAGAAACAGAAAATTTTACGCGGGGTGAATTAAGTGAGAATGAAAGAACCAAGCAAGCGAACTCATTGCAACATACACTAGTGTACTGAAAAACCCAGACATCATTGTACCATAGTATACATTAAATGAGAAAAAAGCATTGTCCAACGATAGAAAAATCAAAAACACTTGGAACTGGGCATGAATGAAAGTGTGGAACGCGCGCATAAGCAGGCGTTTGTGTGTAAGCATGATAGATGGTAGGCGTTTAGGTGTTGTAACAAAAAAAGAGGAAAAAGAAGAGACCGCCAAAAAAATAAATAAATCAAAAAAAAAAAAAAAAAAAAAGAACAGAAGAAAAAAAAATCAGAACAAAAAGCAAAAAAAAAAAAAAAAAAAAAAAGGGGGGAAAGTGGTGGGGGAAAAAAAAAGAAAAAGAAAAGAAAGAAAGAAAACAGTAAATTTCGACCACAAGGTTAAAAAAAAAGCGGAGATACCATTCACAACATAAGCTGAAAGATCACTCCCCATCTCCATGAGGAAGGACAAGACACGACTCACCAGATTTTCCCAAGATCCAAAGGGACGCATCTCAACCAGAATCTCCGCCTTTTTGCGGGAGCATCCTGGCAGCACCGTCAGCTCTGCTAGAGTCGCCTCCTCCAGGAAGGACAGGATCAGCTCCTGTCTGCTGACAGTACGATCCTCATCCTGCACACAGTGGACATCCAACAGTCCACACTGTTCAACGCACCGCACAAACATAGGTGTTACAGTGTAGCACAGTACAGTGTGAGAACGCAGAGCCATTCCCAAATCTATAAGCAAGCTAACTGCACTTTACGACGGAAAGTAGACAAGTTAAAAAAATTGAAAAAAGAATAAAATGAGATAAATCGTTTGTCTTATGCAACTGACATATGCTCACTTCACTGGAAGGGCAAACATTTTCTACAAAAAAAATGTAAAAAAACACCCCAAAAACAACAACAAACCCCCACATAATCTGTATATTCAAAACTGATAAACAGTAGAGATGGTAAACAAACATTTCTGAGTTTTACCCATGCACATGTGTTCTGACAAGGGCAGAAAGTAATAAGGCTGGGATGGTTGCTTTGTGCTCTACAACTGGAATAGGTATGTTTTTAATGCTTTTTTTTTTTTTTTTTTAAAGATCTTTTCATGATGTGGTGGGTAGTTTTGGGTAATGATTTCAATTTTCAGATATCCAAACGATCAATGAAAGAGGAAGCTGTGATGGTGGGGAATACCTCCTGGGACCACTGCCAAAGCCAGATAAGATCTGTTGACACTAAAGCTGCTATTGGAGTATTTCTCTATTCAAATGACCTTATTTTCCTAAAAATGTGTGTTTGCATCTTCCAAATTTGTCACTTTTTTGTATAAGCAGGGGGAATCTCTGCTATTGTTCCTATGTCATTCAGGCGCGAGTTTGCACGCACAGTTTTGCCCGAGTTGTCACTTTTTACACTTTTTAGTTGTAGCACTCTAACACAATGGTTATACAAACTACCGCTCAAGAACTTTGTCTTAAGATTGATTTTTTTAAAAGTATTTTTTCCTGTTCGTCATATTCATCGTATATTTGCCAAACATACACAAAATACGGCGACATCATATGGGTAAGCAGGTCTGCAGCTATGTCCTCCTGGAGGCTTGATAACCAGCAAGTTAACACAGATTAGAGAAGACAAGACTTCATAAATACCACACCACTGTGAATTACATTACATCTGGGAACCTTACATTTTCTGCTGTAGAATTATATTTCCCAGAATATATGCGAGTGTCGGGAAGGAGGGGGTGGGGGAACTGGTGCACTCTATGCTGGGCTCCCACTGATGAGGAACAAAAATCCCCAAAATTCAAAGGAGAAGGGATAATTCTGGGGCACGCCCCTACCCCCCTCCTCCCTCACACCACACACACGCCCACCTCCTGAAAAGTTCTAGAAACTTGCATTTAAAATGGTGCACATCTGAGCATCCAGTGGCCATTCCCTCACATTTTCATCCAACTATAACCAGGATCACTTCTTTGCACAGCTTTGGTCTGATCTCTTTCACTTTTGCAGCATCTTGCTGATGCTCAATGTCAGTGTCACTGCGCCTTCAACAGTACTGACTAATGGTGATTACTATGCTCCCATCGAGAAATTTACACAAGATTCATGACATCAGTGTTGTCTGCTAACATACCAGAAATGTAATCCTGGATTCCTCTGCCATATACTTGAACCCCTTCTCCTCCCACAATTATTTGTTGATCCCCACCCCCCCCCCCCCCACCATCACAGTTTCTTATTTGTTTACTTCTCTGAAATAAACTGTCTGTAGAAAGTGGAAGCTCTTCCATGATAATTCAAAAACGTATCAAACGTACTATTTTTCACTACCTTTTTTTCTTTCCAGTCATGTGTTGCATTTATATTCCTTAATCAATCATGTAATAGAGTGCTTTAAAAATGTTACTGGGTAAGTTTATAGACCCCGCCAAATGTGTTAATTCAGCAAAATCTTTTTTTTTTCTTGTAAAATATGACAAAAACTGAGCTTGTCAAAAATCTGAGAATTAAAATCATCACATGGAATTTCCATGTCAGCAACTTCATAATAACTATGTGAATTTTTCAATCCTGATCGAATACTTTTCAAAATGTTAGAGTTGAAAAGAACACCACTTACTCGTGAAAAAAATGTAATGTCTGTATTTGTCAAAGCATAAACAATCTAAGCAGTATAGGCCACTCAGGCTGTAAACTTGAAAGGGCTAGAGCATTGGGGAGCAGATTTCATTTGCATTATACAGTCAGAGCATACGATCCACAATGATGAGAGTTGGCATATCTGAAAGTGCTCCTCCTCCTCCTGTGATTTAACTTCAGACACAGTACTGCCATATCATAAAATTCCCAGATTGACCTGCACAGTGCAAGCGCTAGACAACCCCATACCACCATCCAAACTGCAAAAGATTTTCAATACATCCGACCACACTATAGTGATCTTGACCTGTCTGGCACACAACAAAAATTAAATACACACTTCTGCAAAGAATGAAGGGAGTTTGTGTCTGTCCTCAAGGAGATGGCTGCAGCCTATGGGGCCTGCACGTTCACTTCAAGGTGATGATAAAACACTGACCACACTAAACCAGTCATGTTCATGGACAGGTGCTGTCACCTCAGAATACCAACAGGATCTTCCCTAAATAACCATCTGTCAAGTCTTTGGCGTTGGACATTTCCTGTGGAAGGACATACTGCTGCCCTCTGGATTAAGTAACCGATGTCATAAGTATAAGCAAAAGCATACAGGCCGGCAAGCAAGCCACTATGCTCCTCCTTTTCCTACCCAGGCATGCTGCTAGCAAGCTGCGATCCTTTGCATGCTGAGCAGGTTGGAACAAGCTTGATTCGTTTTTAAGACAGCTCAAAAAGCAGCAACCTCTGGGAGGGACTGACAGTGAAAGTATGGAAAGCCAATGATTTTGTTCTCTTTGCGGTAGCCTCAAGCATGTGCTGACAACTCTGCATACCAGGGTTCTACATTTCAAACGACACTGTCAGCCAGTTCTTTCTGATCCCGTTGTTTCCCTCGGTGAACTTGAGACCCAATTCCCCCTTGACTTTCACAATGAACTGCTGCCACTGTACATCCCAGTGTGCTTGGATTCAGTCTTACATTAGACTCTAATTAAGACTGAATCCAAGCATACTGGGATATTGCTTATTAGACATAGGAAAACACATCAAAAGAATTATTTGAATACAAGACACGTACTGACTGCAGTAACACCCCCTTTCATGCTTTAAACATAAATAATTTTTGTATCTGTCTATGGTATGGGACTTAGCTGGAGGTCTCTTGTACATGCTGGATCAGAACATGATAATACAAATGACTCATCAGTTGTGTGGTGTCTCCTCTCGCAGGTTGCCTTCATCACAGCCTGATGCTGATAGGTAACTGAAGGCTGATAGTCTTGGATTCACAGCAAAATAACTTTATACATAAAGGCAATATGAGCACTGTGAGTGTAATGCCTCTGACAGGACAAGGAAGACAAAAAGAAAAAAGATAAACGCTTCACTCATCACATAAAGAAACCCAAGTTACACTATGTCAGAAGAAAAAGAAGGGAAAAAATATACTGAAGGAAAGGAAAGGTACGGAAGGAAAAAAAAAAAATATACTGAAGGAGGAAAGGTAGAAGTAAAAAAAAAGTTTACTAACATGCCTTTTGATTAGGGTGCAAAAGTTCCTGAAAAAAAAGCCCTTTGATGAAATGACTGAATCTTTACCATGATCAATTTTGCAGCAGTATAAGATTTTTGTTCATCATACCCACCACACTATCATCACTGTCTTCGTCTTCCTCCTCATCGAAGTCTTCTTCATCAGACAAGCTGAGTGATTCATGGGTCACTGAAAACCAAGGGTTTATGAAAATGACACTATTACAGAAAATATTATAACATAAATAATTCAGTAAGCAGATACAACAAACTGAAAGACATTACTAATTTGGATTTCAACATAAAACGAATAAACACGTCAACACTTTACACGTCAAAGATGTTACTGCTATTGAAAGTGTCAGCATGAATCATGACCTTAAGAAAAAGCGAATACAAAGTAATGACATATGCACATGGGAATCAGTTTTTTTCAAACACAACTGACAAAGTTTAGTTGCTTTTTAAGAACACGAGTTTTTTTAAAAATTAAGATCTAAATTCACAGAAACCTCCCTGGCAGACAATCCACAGCAGTGGTTTTGTTTCCATGGCAGTGCCCAGTGAAGTGGACAAAGCCAGGTCAGTATGCATGACGAATCAGGAAAGAACAAGCATTGCCTTTCTGGTGTGCTTGCTCTCTTTCTCTTTCTTTCTTTTGTTTCAAAACCATGAAAATGTTGAACAGTGATTAAGCACAATATGATTAAGTCAATTAAAAAAAGGCAAAATATGGTGAGAAGAATAGTAAAGGTCAACAGTTATGGAATTCTAAAATATGACGACATCTGAGCTGACTGACTGTGAATGTATAATGGATATCATCACCGCACTTTAAGAGGAATGAGTGGCGTGGACTAAAGAAGATATCATATCATGGATATCATCGCACCATTTTTAGCGGAACGAGTGGTGTGGACTGCAGAAGATGAAGTCTCCTTGACCTCTCGGGTCAGCACCATCATCGCCTGGTCTGTATTGCCATGACACTCTTCCAGCACTTGACGTAGTCGCTGAGCCATACACAACAATAGAATTTTATTGCTAATTCTAGATTTTCAAAATACTTACCATCCAAACAAATGCTTTACCCCACACTTGGCATTGGACATCGCCATGTTACCAGAATCCCCCCAAAAACAAAACTGGGAGAGCAGGGAACTACCTTGTCTCCATTCCTGGTTAGCCAGTACAGTGACTGTCCTTAGTGGGTTCATTTCATCAAAACATATTCAGATTAGCTCAGTTTTGCACCTTTTCCAAAAGGTGGAAGGTACCTTGTATTGGACAGGTATGTATTTCATAAAACAACTTTTAGTTGTAAAATTCCCTTTTCTCATACTTAAATGTCGAAACAAATCCCAGATTATAAAAAAGATGGTAGGAAGCATGCCCACTGATGACAGAGACATTGAATGCACATGAGAATATCTCTGTAAAGTTTCTCAAGCCTAGAACTGAACAATACTGGCCACTAAGGATCCTTATACGATGGTCTCCATGCTTGATCTAGAGGCTAAAAGGACAAAGTCCATACTCTCACTTAATTAAAAAAGACACAAAATGACATGAAATAAACACAAGTCAAAAGAGATGAAAAGATTTAGTCCCCACTCTCCCTTAAAACAAAGGCACAAAATGAGGAGAAATACACACATGTCAAAGAAATTCTCAAGCCCAGCATCAGGGAAAGGAGAAAACCCCCTCCCCAGACTCATGCTGAGAAAGTGTGTACTGACAGTACTTTCAGACACACAGTGCCGCCTCAAAGATGCAGCTGCCCCCAAATCACAAAAACACCAATGGTAACTTGAACAAAATGCTATGTTAATAAACAAATAGCATACAGCGAAAGTGCTGCGTCAACAGGGCATTTTAAACAGAAATAGCCAATGTGAAAGCAGCAGGGGCGTCTTACCATCTGAACTACAATTCCCTTGAGACAGTCAAGTACAGTGATGTCTTCTCATGCCATTAAGGTCAAACCTGCCAAAGACTGTTTGTGACTTTCAGCCTGCTGCATGACAAATGTTGGTGGCTGCGCAACTAATGGAGAGAGCATAGACTTCATCGCCCTTGTAACAGCTCTGGGGGTAAGGGGCATCTGGCCACAGGAAGTTTTTTTTTTTTTTTGCTGTCCCATCTTCTGTGCCACCTCAGTGGCATTTGCACCCATGCCGCTCATTCCAACAACCCGTCCACAGCCACAGCCCGGTCAGCTCCACAGCAGCCCCGACACTGGCAACCCACAGGGAGCAGTCAATGTCAAGTCGTCAAGAGGCAACCCACTGGAAGAGACACTGCACTGCTGCCGAGTCACTTAGGTGGTGTTCAGTGGCACCTGTTCTGATCCAACATACGCAGGACACCACCTACTAATTCCCCTACTGACGACAATAATTGCTTAGTCGCGGAGCCGGCGTGAGTGAGCTCCCCCTCCGGAGGGCACCACCACATCCATCTGATGTCAGCCCCTATGGACTCACCGATACCAGTACCCCGATGGAACTAAACCAAGGCCACAGACGTGGAGAGGACATCAAAACTAAGGTCACCATGAGAGCAGAGCATGAAGGGCCACAGAATTTGAGACTTTTTTTTTATGATGATCAATGAGAATGAGGATGATTAAGATGATGCTACGGATTTCCATTCAGATCTGAGACTGCATGACAGGGATGTACTCAACGCTTTCTTTTATAATATATCCCAACATCAACCAGGCCTGAGAGATGCAGACACCTGCAGTGTTAGTCAGGAAATCTGAGCAACACTCTCAGAGACGCATCCATTAAGTGGATGAAACTCAACTGTGTGTCCCACTCTTCCCAACTGAGCCTGTAGCAAACTCAACTCTGGGTAGGAGCCGGTCGGAGCAGAAAAATCCCCATGACTCTGATGGGAATTGAACCCATGACCTCCCAGCTGAGAGTCCGCGACGCTAACCACTTCGCCATGGCAGCTGGTTGGCCACAGGAAGTTAGCCTAGCGAAAAACTGTCCAAGCAATGAGCTTAACATCTGGGGTTTTCACAACGGCATCCATCTGGCTGTGGTAAGGGAGCGCAAGGAGCCTGACTCTGTCCTCTGAGAGTACCAAGTCGATTTCAGCGCTCTGACCGGACAGTTTACCTACTCCACCTTCAAGCATCTGAGCCTGGGGCTGGACAATGTAGGGGCCAGCAGAGACAAGGTTATCAGATGTGGTTTTGGCTGAGAAAGATGGGCACACAGTATATGACAGAGCCATCATCATGCCACTTCAGGGACCACAGAACCCTGGAAGGGCATGAACCTCACTCCCTCTACAGGCCAAAGCCAAGTGACTAAAAAAACAGGTTTTAATTTTTAAGTGGAGGTTCCAGAGCAATTGGTGAGAGGCTAGAAGTCACTGGAGGCCAGAAACTCCAGGGCCAGTGGTACGCTCCATTTTGGGCACTGACTAGATCTACTGTTGCTGAATATCAGAGCAACTGGCTCTGTAAGGAATGTATTATGGCTAATATAAGGTCTCTCCCCATAAAATGAGCCACATCTTTAAAATCAGCAGCACCAGAGAAAATTCCAACCTGACTACACCATTTGGCAAAGACCTTCCACTGTCGTCATGCCCTTTCAATCTTTGAACAGCCACGTTTTTCTTCTGGTTTTTATTAAACACATAAAGGGCTCACACAAATCTCTGTGAAGTGGTTTCACCAGACAACTAGCAGGCAAGGAGAGAGAGGGAGGTGGAGAAGAGTGCTGCTTCCCTGACTGGGCTGAGACAAATCAAATCAAATCAAATCATGTTGCTTTAAACCCTGCCGTCCACAAAAGCCATATCAGGGTTTAAACACAATTAAAAAAGGAAACAAACCAGAACAGTGAGAGAATTAAAATGTCAAGTTCAAACTCAATACCAGTTATTTGTTTACATCAAAAGGACAACAAAAAAGAGCCTGTCACACTCAAGTTAAAATCAAATCTTCTTAAGAACACTCATTTCCTACACCAAGTCCAGACTCACAGTGAGGGAAATGAAAACCTTTACCAGCAGACTGAGTAGGAGACTGAACCAACTCTTTGAGCATTTAGAAGGAAAATGAGGATTAACTGGTACTTCTTGAGGATTAACTGGTCCTTCTTTCTGGACTTTTTACTTCTTCTTCTTTTGTTTTTTTTGTGTTTTTGTTGTTGTTTTTAATTGTAGAAATGAAGGAAGAGAATGCTAAACATCAACAAACATCCTTTCCAATGAGATCGTCAGCACCTCCACAGCAAAAGCTGGAAGGTCTAGAACAGGAGATACAAGACTAAAAGCTGCTTGTTCAAGCTGGTGGCAAACAACTAGATGTGACAAGTTCCCAGGACTTCGAAGTTGATCTGAACACTACCTTGCTCAATATATATCCATTCTGAGCGGACAACCTGGCCTTTGTTGGAAAGAATCCCAGCTGAGAGATCTTCACACACGGAACTTGTGGAGAGGTGTTTCCAAGTGGTTCAAGGCCTTGGCGCTTGTCAGCTTAAGTTTCTTTTTCGTCCTTTTTTTTTTTTTTTTTTTCAAATAAGCCATAACAGTGGAGAAATCTGCGCAAATTGTAAGTCTTGCCATCCAGCATCTAAGACCAGTTGTTAAGGGTGAGGAAGACTGCTTTCAACTCAGGGATGTACTTACGGATACCACCTGCAGTAACCAAGGTCCACTGGTCTCCTGGAAGGGGAGGGGGGGGGGGGGGGGGGTGCACTCTAGCTTGACTTGCTCAAGTCAGCACAAATAGTGTGCAGTGACAGAGGGAGAAGTGGTATCCCACACTTCAACCATGCCAGGTTGAGCCAATTCTGGAGGGTGGACATGAATGTCTGGGTCATAGGAGGGAAGACGTCCAAACTGGATGACAATTGATCCCAGGCATCACTCAGGTTCCACTGAAGTGAGGAGGAGATACAGACCATGTGTGTGGCTGGGAGAGGTGGCCGACTCACAAGCCAAAACTGGGCACCGTCATGGCTGACACAAATTTTGAACTTGTGAGCTGAATGACATGCAGCGCCTGATCAAGACACAAACGGGTTACAAGGAGAGAAAGGGAAACAGCCAGTACAGGAGACACAGGTCTCCTATGTATCAGCTAGAAGAACAGACACGGGAAGCTGCTGAAGTAGCAGCAGGTTTAGAGGTCAACTTGGAAGATGCCAATGCAAACATCTATCAGGTTGACTGCTGTAAAGATGCAGCAAAGGACCATATTTAATGGGAATAATTGGCCAAAATTTCCTCTTGTTAAACCAAAGGAAAGGGAGCCACTTCCTCAGAAAAGAAAACAGCTTGAAGGAGAGTTCTGAGAATCCATAACATCCAAAAAACAAAGTCCAGAAACCGGAGAGCAACAAAGAAAATGTGTTCCATCTCTAAGAAAAAGGAGAAAACTGAGCTAATTTGAAGATGTTTTAACGAGGCAAATTCACAAAGGGTCATCACTATTAATGGCTAACTAGGAATGAAACTGAGATTACCTCCCTGCTCCCTTAATTTTGGGAGTGGATGGGAGGGGGCGGGTAATCCTGATGTTTTGGCGATGTTCCATGCCAAGTGGGGATAAGGCATTTGTTTGGACAGGTAAACATGAGAAAAATCCACAAAGTTGTCAATGTAACAAAAATTCATAAAGCTGTCAATGTAACAAAACATGATGCAGACATAAGTATGCAGAACGAAAACAGGAGCAGAAAAGCAGGTGTCCAGGGGTAAAGGATCAGAGGACTAACCTTCAGGTAAAAATAACTGACAAGTGATGAACTGGTGAGCACAGGTACAGGGAAGGTTGAATTTGGGAGGCGGGTTAGGTGTGAGATAGGGATTTGTACGGTGGATAATCCATTCTACACTTTTCTCTTTTACAAATTACATTCTTGATTTCAGACATTCCAAAATATTCTGCTTGTACTTATTTCAACCCGGTTAAGAAAGTAAATGTCTGGAAAAAGTCTTCGTAAAATGTTGATCACTTACTAGCTTATTTTTCTCAGTGGGAGAAAAGACACTGGATATTTGTCCCTGTTTATGAGAAAGAAAAAAACAACAACAACAAAAGAAATCAGGGAAAAGCAAGCCAGTAACATGTCCTGATCCATGATTACCTATTATTCTAATTAAAACTAACGGCTCCATTATCCCCATGGTCTGCTTTCTCTGAATTTTAACAAAGGGAAGAAATTGGTATTCTCTCTTTTTCCTGTGTTTGCGCTCTGGAGTGCCTATGTTGTTTGTCTTCATACTTGTATGTGTGTGTGTGTGTGTGTGTGTGTGTGTGTGTGTGTGTGTGTGTGTGCGCATGAGCGTGCATGCATGCCTCTGTGCGCGCGCATGTGTGTGTGTGTTTGTGTGTGAGTGTGTGCATGCGTGAGAGAGAGAGAGAGAGCTTCTGTGTGTGAGTGTGAGTGGCCAAGTGTAAGCAGGCATGAACATGCACATGTACAGCGTGCATGCGTGTACATGTGTATTTATGGTGTATGTGACCCAAAGACAGTAAGACTGATCCTTTACAATCACTATCAGTGTTGTTGGTTATGGTACTACTACAGCTTTAAAAAGTGACCATGATTCACTGCTAACGAAGTGCTAACCAAGAAAAATGAAGCCCTGATCAGATTTGTCATATTAACACTACCCACTTTTAATTCAAAATGATCATCCGATGTGCGTTTCTCTAAACTGTGCAAACACAGATGCACACCTCTGCACAGAAACAAAACATCACATAAATGCTCCTGTTACATATAAACCAGGTGACATCTCTGATATGACCCTTTGCGGGCCACTGGGCTATAAGCAACATTCACTCTCTGTCTCACTCTTGTCCTGCAGAAACAATTAGTTGCACACACAAACATTACCATTTTAGCTCTGCAGAGTTTTTGTTCCTCTGCCCCAGACCCTACCATTCAAACCTGTGTTATATTCCTACCTCTCGAGGCACACGTGAAAAGGCCCCCCTCAGGAATTCAATACTGGTCTCTTCTGATGGTGACAGGGGGTAGCTGTTGGTTCGTTGTGAGTCTGTCAGAGAGTAGCTCTCTGTGCCCTGCGAGTCACTCAGGTGCTGAGAGTTGGACTCCGACAGAGGAATGGTTTTCTGGGAGTCCTGACTGTGGGTGGGAGTGGTGTGGTGACGTTTAGCCGGGTTCCCATCGTTCATCTCGCTCTCCAGGTCTTCCTGACATCTCTTGACTGATGTGTGGCCTGAAAAAAACAGTGCTCTTCAGCCTCACTCTCTTCATTCAATGCAAAGTCTTTACACTTTCAGAACTACCACTCAGCAAGAGAAAATACAACTGAAATTCTAGCGGTCTGGCAGGCATGTCCACCCCCATGCTTCCTCCCTCATCCCAAAATATTCTTAGGTCCAACCACAACTGTTCAGCTTCATCCAGTTTTTGTCAGTCTCTTTCACTTTTGCAGCCTTTGGCCTACACAACATCAAGCATGATGTATTTTTGTCCTCAACCAGGTAAACAAAATGGTCACTGCCTGGTCTATTGAAGAGGTTCACAGAAGATTTTGCGATGTAATATAGTCAGCAAGCACACCAAAGACACAGCTAATGTTCCCTGGATTCCACTGCCACTTTTTTTCTCCTTCTATCCTCTTTTATTCTTTCTTGCTGATTTTTTTTCTTTTTCTTTTGTGGATTCTGGATTTTCAATTTTCACTGTAATCAGCAAATTTGCAGAAGAGTAACTCTGCATTCAAAGAGGGTTGTACCAGAAGTTATGTCTGATAAAATATTTTTAAAATGTATTCCGGCCATGCAGAAGTTTTGTAATACTAACTTCCTCCTATGTGTAATACTCTATGATTCTGCCTCTTCATTTTCATTTTTCATATTTCTTTAAGGTTATCTACAGTATTTTTGTCTTTGTTGTCTTTGATTTGGGAAACTTTAATTTTGTTTTCTCTGGTCACAATTAATGATATTTTAGCTTGTTAGTTGTAGTCTGGTGACTACTTAGTGAAAAGTATAGACACTATCCAGGGTGTACACTGGTTATCTATTCTTGGTGTTCATTTGCCCATGTGGCCTTTTTCATGTGTTTTTTTTGGTCACATTTAGTTTGTATAACTTTTCTGTTTTCTTTTTTTTCTGGCTTTTTTCTTTTTGAAACAAACAAACAAAACCCAGTGGCTTGGTGCTCTCAGCATAGCATACTCTTGTCAGCCAGATTTGTACCTCTCCGTTCATTCATGTGTTCATTGCTCAGCTAAAACTCTGAGGTTCACCATTTGAGATTTCTGTTTATGCGATTTCTTTGGGGTTTTTCTTTCTTTCTTTTTAAGAGGAAACTTTATTCACTTTTCACCTTCATTACAATAAAATCTATACATTGCAAAGCAAACCCCCCCCCCCCCCCCCCCAAAACTTTGTGACCAGCATCTGTAAAATTTCTACATTAAATCTGAAGTCAGTGCATAAGACATAATTATCAGTAATACTGAAAAGCACCGCTCTGTTCATGTACCTTCCTTCGCCACTACTTTTACAGGAAAATGTATGAAACGTCTTTTTAAAAAATTATGTCAATATAAGCATAAATTAACCCCTTGACTGCCGCTATTTTGTATCAGTTTTGCACTTCTGTGTGCCGGAGCAAAATTTGACTTTTTGCGGTAGGTTCACTAATTTGATCAGTGCTCATTTATTTGTGGAGATATCTCTTAGATTTTTGGCATGTTTTCTTCTCATACCCAGGGCTATAATATCTGCAAATAATATTTGATTTTGTTCATTCTGAGTATAATAAATAATCTTATAATTCAACTTTAAAAAAAAAATTATATTTTGCAAGCATACAAAAACCTACAGCAGCAAAACAAAAAACATACAAACCCAGCCAAAAGTGGTTTTAGTGTTTACTGAACACCTGTGTAAATATTTGGTAGTGAATTTACAACCCACAATTGTTGTTTTATACGATAAATTTATGCATTTCTGGGGTACAGTACAATCCAGGTATCAAGGGACACAATTTTGTTTTCTTAGGTAGGTTCACTGATATGCCCAGTGCTCTTTCAATTCTTGACATATATCTTAGATACTTGGGAAATTTTCTTGTTATATCTTGGCTACAGCCAGATATCACAATAGTCTGATTTTGTTTGTAATGAGTAGACCAAAAATATATATAATGATGAATGCTTTGTTTGAAAAACAGACACTTTCAGAACATAAACAAAACTACAGCACTAAAATCACAATGAAATACCATAAAAACTGGTGTTAGTATCCTTTGAACTTCAGGACAAACATCTGTATTCACAATAAAGCTTGACAATGCATAAAATGTTTAGCAACCCATATCACAGGGGGCACTCCAGCCCAGGTAACGTGGGAAAGAAGATGGGAATTGAACATTATCCACAGCATCAGTCTGCACATCTTGCAACCCTCTTGGGAATTGGTCTTGTTTAGCAGAGATGAACTAACAATAACAACACTAAGTGTAACTTCCAATTATTCTGTCAGTTTTCTTTCACACATGTTGTTTGGTTCACTCATGAACTAAGTGCGATTGATAAAAAGCCATCACCACAGAAGGTAATAAATAAAACATTGCAAAACCAACCACACCAAAAAAAAGAGACTGCTAAAGATAGGACTGAGCTACAAAAGGCCACACTACAGATGATGAAAGCACACTAACAACTGAAAAATACACCGGTGTCGCAGAGAATACACCACACCACAGAACCTATGGACAGAAGGATCATGATCCCACACTACTGCCAGTAAATGCCAGTTATAGTTGACTGACACACATTTGGGTATACACACACACACACACACTGTACACAAGCACCATATTCAAAAGCAACACACACACACACACACACACACACATACACACACACACACACACACACACACACAGAGCACATGCAAAAGCACCACACACACCATGCACAAACACTACACAAACACCACACACACACACACACAATGTATACCCACACCATGCACAAGCACTGCTCTCTCGCTCTCTCTCTCTCTCTCTCACACACACACACATCATGCACAAACACCACACACACACACTCACAAGCACACACACAACACAACACACACACATACACACACACACACACACACACACACACACACACACACACACACACACACACCACAAAAACAACTCCACAAAATCCATAGGCTTGAAATTGCCAATGTTTACCTTGATACCTGGGTCACCCGTGAAAGAAAGGTCGAGATTTGGGCGATCAGCACTGGCCTCTGTCCATTCTGAAACAAGTTCCGACTGACGAGTGCCACACCCTCTTCCTCTGCCACGCCCCCTCACACTGGACCCTCACCGTTGTCCTAAACCCCCTCCCCTTCCTCGACTCTCCTCCCGACCTCTCACGAAAGGAGGGAGGGGGCACTCGACATACACGGAATCGGCTCGTCACTCTCCGATTCGGCCCCACTTGCGCCGGTATCGCTCGGTTTGAAGTCGGGGATCAGCTTCGTCATCAACACCAATCTCCGATAGCAAAGGTGGTGTTGATTGTGATCACTTTATTCCTCCTCCGAATCGCTTCATTCCACATCTTTGAAGTCTTCGTCATCGTTTCACGGTCTCGGATAACTTCTTGATGCACTTCATGAGCATTAGATTGTTTGAAAACGGCACGCGCCTGATCGAACTGCCTGCTCGACTCGCCATCTTCAACCGAGACTCAGCCGAACCTTGCCGAAGTTATCGCCTGAACGGACGCGAGCCGGTCAGTCAGCGACCCGTGAAAGGGAAGAAACCGTCCTTTAGGGTCCCTGCAACCATTTAAACCATTTTTTCTCCTTGCCTCCCTTCTTTAAATCGCCGAATTTTGATGATGAAATTATCTCGAACGCCGTTCGTGCAAGGGCACACAGCTTTCCCGAAACCATCTGGAATGCCGTTCATGCAAGGGCAGTCAACGGGTTAAAAAATCAAGTGACCTCCCCCTCCAACCTCAGACCCCCATCCCCCTCAAAAAAAAAAAAAAAAAAAAAATCATGCACATACACTCGGTAGTCTAGAAATAGAAAAAAAAAAGTATGTCACCCGTTACCTTTCAGTAAATACTCCACCCCAGCCTCCAGACTTCCCGCCCGAGAGGCGGCCGCCACAGCTGCTCTGACATGCCAGTGGGTAGAGGAGGGGAACATCTTGTGCAGCTGGTCTTCCCACTGGACCGCTTTGCTGTGCTGGCCATCCTCATGCCCAGCGCAGGGAGTTACGGCAGTGCTGCTCGTTGCCCTGTCATCATCGTCAAAGCCTACCATCAGTTCCACTTCACTGATCAATGTCTTTACCATGACCAACCTTTCATTAATGACGTGATAGGCTGTTGACAGCTGATGCTCTTGCAAAACTGAAGGGTTTGCCATCCTGCGACAGAATCACGAACTGGTGCAGTTTCTCCCCACCCACCTTAGTCTCTCTTCCCACCTCCCCTAGCTTCCCCTCAGTTTCACTACATTTTTTTTTCTGGTAGTCAATCCAAATGTCCTACAACAATTGAGATGAACCTACGACAACTGGGATTTATCATTGACATGTTCAAAATCATATACCATACATTTACTTGTCATACTGCAAAACCCATTTAGAATGTAAAGAAGACAATCATATGAAACAAAAAAATGCTGTCAGCGTGCTCTCTATGCAGTCTGTTCACTTTATGTTTTTCTGCGACATATTATTTCATATCAGGAGCAAGTAGCAGGTATGAGGAGCAAATGCATCTACAGACTGGATGTGTATCTAATCAGTGGTGTATTCCTACAAGGCAGATGTAAAACAGAGAGAGCAGGAATAAAGAGTAATAAAGTTACTCACGCAGCAACTTGTGATGATTTATCTCCAATGGAAGCATCCCCTGCCATACCACATGGCATACATACTGCTGAATCTCCTGAAGAATAAAATGATACCATCAACATCCATCAGCAGGTTACATCAGATTTTTTTTCTTTAGTTACAGCAGTATTTTGCTTTAAATATGCCAGCAATGTAAGCAGTTGCAAAATAACACTCTTCTTCCAGCTCGTTAGACTAACGACGTCCTTAGCGACTGGTTGAACAAGCACATCATTCTTGATGTGAAAAGTGAGGAAGGTTTTGTCCAAGGGAAAGCATTCTGTTTACCTATTACCTATGTATATACATGTGACCACAACGAAGACACATCTGCAACTTTTTTTTGTCTCCTGTGACTTCAGTGAGTAACCTTGGACATGGAGCTGAACTAAAACCAGTTAATGTAGATGGTCATGTTCTCTTTATATTAGAACAGACACTGAGACAGGATAGCCTGGGTGTGGCCCTGCTTGGGAGGCAGGAATGAGTGGCTAGGAAATAATGCCACTGGGGAGCATGACACATAAGACAAGAAGAAAGTAAGCCAGAGGGAGCATGGCACATGACAAGAAGAAAGTAAGCCAGAAGGAGCATGGCACATGAGACAAGAAGTAAGCCAGAGGTAACATGGTACATGAGACAAGAAAAAAGTAAGCCAGAGGGAGCATGGCACATGAGACAAGAAGAAAGTAGAACAGAGGGAGCATGGCACATGAGACAAGAAGAAAGTAGAACAGAGGGAGCATGGCACATGAGACAAGAAGAAAGTAGAACAGAGGGAGCATGGCACATGAGACAAGAAGAAAGTAAGCCAGAGGGAGCATGGCACATGAGACAAGAAGTAAGTAAGCCAAAGGTAACATGACACATGAGGCAAGAAGAAAGTAAGCCAGAGGGAGCATGGCACATGAGACAAGAAAAAAGTAAGCCAGAGGGAGCATGGCACATAAGACAAGAAGAAAGTAAGCCAGAGGGAGCATGGCACATGAGACAAGAAAAAAGTAAGCCAGAGGGAGCATGGCACATGAGACAAGAAGAAAGTAAGCCAGAGGGAGCATGGCACATGAGACAAGAAGCAAGCCAGAGGGAGCATGGCACATGAGACAAGAAGTAAGTAAACCAGAGGGAGCATGGCCCTTGAGACAAGAAGAAAGTAAGCCAGAGGGAGCATGGCACATGAGACAAGAAGTATGTAAACCAGAGGGAGCATGGCCCTTGAGACAAGAAGAAAGTAAGCCAGAGGGAGCATGGCACATGAGACAAGAAAAAAGTTAATGTACTTTGTAGACAGACCTTTCTATATGTATGAAATCAATCAAACTCCTTTCGATATATATATATATATTATATATATAAATATATATATATATTCAGTCTGTTTTTCAACCATACCCTTGGATCCTTTTTCTGTTATTAACAAGTTCATGGTTTTTAACGCTCCCTCACCCCATCCCCCCAAACAGTGAGTGTACGACACATTCCCATCTATTCATTATATGAAACCCCGTATCAATTTATGTATGAAAATAATCCAGAATTAGCCATTTCAGAACTGAAGTTCTCCTTAAATTAGATGTTTTTGTGAAATTAAAACTTATGGTTGCTTTGGTTAACACAACTTTTGAGTCTATATGAAAACTGGAGAACACTCTAAGAGAATAGTGGGAAAACTGGAAAACACTAAGAGAATAGTATAATACTCATGTTACACACTACAACATGCAATTTCATTCATTATTTCATTTTCTCATTTAATGAAATATATTTAGCAGGGCTTGAGATTTCCGGCACGCAAACGATATTTTTGCATTGAATTTGTATATGATACATCACATATTAAGCATGTGTGCCTGGCTGTCACGCTCTTGTTGCGAAAATGCCTAGGTCGGAATCAGTCTCTTTCAATCAATCTTGTGGAGCATCAGAAGTTAAAAAAAAAAAAAAAAAAAAAAAAAAAAAAAAGTGCCTGTCCACATAATAACAGTTTGTTCTGATATGATAATGAAAAGCTTTCGATCAATTTGGAATCGAATCATGTGACAAAAGTTCAGGACTCAAGAAAGAAGAGAGTAACGTCCCTTTGATTTATTGTCAATGTTTGCTCAGTATACGTGATATCAATCACAGTGAGAGAAAAAAAAAAAAAAAAAAAAATATATATATATATACACATAATGCTGAACAATTAAGTATATATATAGATATACATATATATATATAAATATATATATATATATATATATATATATATAGAAGAGAGAGAGAGAGAGAGAGAGAGAGAGAGAGGGAGGGAGATAGAGCATTTTTGATTTTTCTGATTACAAATACAGTAATAGTAAATCCTTCAGGAAGCAACAGAGGGAAAAAAAATTACTAAAATACTTCCCGTCCCAACACCTCCCTTACTCACTACTTCCCACCCCAACTTCCAGGGTTTCTCCCCCCTTCACTTCCCTCTTTATCCCCCCCCCCCCCCACCACCCCCCCTTGCATTTCTGTATATTATCATAAATGACATAAAATGCAGGATTCTCTGTCGACTGATGACATTCTCTCTTTTGCCCCTCCACCCCCTCTCTTTCTCTCTCTCTCATACACGAGCGCGCAAGCACACACACACATACACTCACTTACTCATTCTGTCACTCACTGACATGACATGCAACATCCCAGGTCTCAGTTTTACCTATACATGGGTAGTAATTCAGAATAAGAGAATCAAGGGCTCTGTGGGCTGGCTCCCCACTTTGCCTTCAATATGTGGCTACTAAGTACAAAAAGAAAAGATGCTCCCAGGATTCACCGAAAGGGGGAGAGAATGATGAATCCATCGGTGCTCAACCAATCACGACTGCAAATCCCAAACGGACTATGAACATGGACCAAATGGAATATCCATGTGTCTGTGGAAAGCATTTCGCTACCACCCGTGGCACGATGATCCACAGAACAAAGATGGGATGTGTGAAGACTCATCTGAATGAGCAGCAGCGCATTGCATCAGCAGATAAGACGTCGGAAGACCAAGGCCAGGATTTAAACCACAGTGCCAAGGACATCTACGCTGTTGGTTCGGATGAGGAATTTGCACAGGCCCTCGATGCCAGGCGCCTGAAACTCAACCTGCCACGAGCAAAAGAAACTGAAGATTGGGAGAAACTGGATGCAAAAATCGTCCAAAGACTCGATGCACTGATAGGGAAAAGCACCCTGGAACACAAACTAGCCATATATGGGGACATTGTGTATGCCACATGTAGAGACGCCTATGGAGCAAAACTACCCAAAGAGAAAACACCTCCAAAGAAATCCAGACGCCAAGAAGAGATGGACAAGATCAGGGTCCAAAAGGAAAACCTCAAGAAGCAAATGAAGACCGCACTGCCAGCTGAAAAACAAGGCTTGGAAAAACTCTGGAAAGACCTGAAAGCAAAACACAGCGCCCTCAGCAAAGCGGAATCTGCGAGGAAGAGGAAGAGCAAAAAGAAGACACAAGAGCGCTTCTTCAGAGACCCCTTCCAGTTTGCCAGAACACTGTTTGAGCAGCCAAAATCTGGGACCCTAAGTGTGGACAAAGGAGTTCTTGAGCAGCATCTGAGGAAAACATACTCTGACTGACAGAGCAAAGCACCACTCGACATTCAAAGTCTGGTGTGGCCAACCAACCCTGAGGAACAGTTCAATGACAAGCCTCCAACGTTGGCGGAAATCAAGAAGGTGGTCGACAAAGCCAGAGCCAAATCATCACCAGGGCCTTACCAGCTATACAAGAAATGTCCCAAGGTGCTGGAGTGGCTCCACAGGCTGTTGCGATCAGCTTGGAGAAACCAGAAGATCAGCGGCCAGTGGATGACGGCAGATGGTGTGTACATCCCCAAAGAGCAAAACTCAAGTGACATCAGCCAGTTCAGGCCAATATCACTACTGAACGTCGAAGGGAAAATCTTCTTCTCTGTCATGGCAGCAAGGCTGACCAAGTACCTCATGGAAAACAAGTACTTGGATGTATCAGTCCAGAAAGGTGGCATCCCAGGCGTAGCTGGCTGTGTAGAACACGCCACAATGATCTGGGACGCAATCCAAAGAGCAAAAACAGGAAAAGAGAGACCTGGACGTAGTGTGGCTTGATCTGGCAAACGCATATGGATCTGTACCCCATGAGATGATACAGTTGGCTCTTGAAATGTACCATGTGCCAAAGAACATCCGCGACATGCTCAAGAAGTACTTCAATGGCTTCTCAATGCGGTTCTCTACCAAGGAGTACACAACAGATTGGATCAACTTGGAAGTGGGCATTGCAATGGGCTGTGCAATTTCCCCAATACTGTTCGTGTTGGCAATGGAAGTCATCTTGAAAGCAGCAACAAGCAACGCAAGACAAATAGACCTTGGCGATGGATACAAGATGCCCCCTCTCAAGGCCTTCATGGATGACACTACAGTGATTTCATCCAGAGAAGACGAGACACGTTATGTGCTGGAAAGGCTGGACGACATAGTTGCCTCATCCAGAATGAAGTTCAAGCCAAAGAAATCACGGAGTCTCTCACTGAGGAAAGGAAAAGTGTCCGAATCTGTGGTCTTCAGTGTTGCCAACCAGGCCATTCCAACAGTCACAGAAGAGCCAGTCAAGAGCCTTGGAAGATGGTATGATGATACGCTGAAAGACACACAAAGAGCAAAAGAAACCAAACAGATGTCGGAAGAAGGCTTGGAAACCACTGACCAGTGTGGGCTCCCTGGGAAATACAAGGTCTGGTGTCTGCAGTTCATGCTGATACCAAAGCTCCTATGGCCTCTGATGATATACGACATCTGCACCAGCACAGTGGAGGCAATGGAAGCCAAAATCAACAAGTTCACAAGGAAATGGCTTGGTGTCCCACCCTGTCTGACTGACATAGCGCTGTACTGTCGCCAAGCAAAGCTGAAACTACCACTGAAATCCATCCTGGAAGAATACAAAGCAGGAAAGATCAGACTTCAAAGCATGCTGGAGGACTCAGGAGACAAGGTGGTAGAAGCAATCAAGCCCCAGCTGAAGACAGGCAGAAAATGGAAAGTTCAAGTGGTGATGGATTCTGCAAAAGAAAGTCTCAAGATCAGAGAAATAACAGGACACACAGAGACCAACAGACAAGGACTGGGGGTGACCAAAACTGAATGGTGGTCAAAGGCCAAAGGAAAAGCCAAAAGAGACATGATGATTCAGGAGATGAGAAAAGAAGAAGACCAAAAAAGACTCCAAACAGCAGTCCAGCAGAGCCAGCAAGGGCAATGGACAACGTGGGAGAATGCACTCCAAAGAAGTCTCACTTGGAATGACATTTGGCACATGGCCCCTCTCAGGATCAGCTTCATTCTCACAGTTGCATATGACCTTCTGCCCTCAAATGCAAACCTGGTGAAGTGGGGAAAAACAGACGATCCTGCATGCCCTCTCTGCCATGAAAAACAAACAGTGGAGCATGTCCTAAGCTCATGTAAAGTAGCCCTGGCTCAAGGAAGGTACACATGGAGGCACAACCAAGTGCTCAAAGAGATTGTACAAGTAGTCTGGGCTAGTACCAACACCAAAAAAGGGAAAATCAGGACTCCAAAAGCACCCGCAACATTCGTCATGGCAGGAGGCGGCAAATCATGGCCAAGAACAACAGTGCCACTCGGAACATGCAGGCAGAGTCTGCTGGACGGGGCAGATGACTGGGAGTGCACTGCAGACCTCCCAGAATGGAAGAGTCACACAGAGATCATCAGCAAGAGTGGCATGAGACCAGACATAGTAGTCCACTCTAAGTCAACCAAGCAGCTGATCATGATCGAGCTCACAGTGCCATATGAGAACAGAATGGAGGCAGCTCAAATCTACAAGACTGAAAAGTATGCTGATCTGGCAAACAGCCTGAGGAGAGAAGGCTATCAGGTCAAAGTCCTCACTGCAGAAATTGGAGCTAGAGGGTTTGTAGGAACGTCTGCATACACCCTCATGAAACAGCTCTCAGTTGCAGGGAGGGAAAAAACCAGAGCCCTGAAAGCAATGGCAGAAGCAGCAGAGAGGTGTTCAAGCTGGATCTGGTCAAGGAGGAACAAAAGTGAACTTCATAAGGCTTATATTTCCTACAAATATCAGGTGTCCCTGTGGCTCAGTGGTTAGAGTGCGAGTCATTAAGTGGAAAATGAGCATGTCCAGAAGGTCATGGGTTCGAATCCCAGCCATGGCTCGTCCCAAGATGGGAAAAATAAAAAAAAAAAAAAAAAAGGGCAGCAGAGGGACATCCAGAGTCATGAACCGGGTGTGGCCCAACCCCCCAAGTGTGTCAGGAGATAAGGGCCAAAACACTTGCTTGAAGGGGGCTTCTCTTCCGAGGACTCTCTGCTGCCACGCTCTCCACGAGTTTCTTTCTACTAAGAGCAATGTTTTTCCCCTTGATTTCACCTCAGCCAAGTCATTGTTACGTGCATGTACAACACTGTTCTTTCTCTATGTCTCTCTCTCACAGAATAAGGACAATAACTTCTTCCTCTCCATATGATTCAACACCATTAAGGTTACACATACAAATAACAATCCTTTTTTTTTTCCCTCTAAGCAAGAGCAACATCTTTTATCCTTCATCTAATTTCAACAGACTGAATCATTTGAAAACAAAACAAAACAAAAAATAGCCCATCCACCCCCTTACTCTACCCCCAGCAAGGAAAATGGATACTCTTTCTCTCTCCCTCTCAGAGTCACAGCAACATTTTTTTTTCCGTTCATCTCAAGCCAGTCATTGTATACCTTGCTGCTATAATCCTTTATCAAACAACTGACACAGTGACAGCAGTGAGGCTGTATAACCACTCTTGCATTTTGAAAATCTATGTGAGAGCCAAATACCCAATCCAAACTGCAAACAAAACTATTATTTGTTTGTTAGCTTGTTTGTGTCTGTGTGGTTTTTACTGCTTTAAACGGATATGGAAACTGCTTGTCATACATTCTCAACCTAATCCAAAACCAGTCACAGGGTTCACAGAGACTTTTCGTGTCAAAATTCGCAAATCTTTGTAAGGCCTCTTAAAAGATAATTTACCCCCATTTTATAGACTGCTTGCTGCTTGTCAGTCCGATATTTTTGTGGCCAATTAATTATCAGCCTTTTCTGACCACTTGTTGCTAGAGCAGCAACTCCAAGTACTTTTTAGATTAATTTTTTTCCAAAACAATCCTTTTCACACTGGTCATCAGACTAATCAAAACACCTGGATGTTGTAAATGGATGCAACTCTATCATTCAAGGAAGAAACAGTACTGTCATGTTGAACACACTGCAACTAAGCTGAAGTAAGCAGTCCAAACTTTGTTGGGCACATGATCATTATTTCTGGGAACAGTTCAAAGAATCTTTAGCATCAACAACATTTTCAAAACCCCTTTCATCCAAAGATCCCAGTAATATCTAAAAGACCTTCAAAGACATGACAATGGCTCTCCATTTCTCAAAGACCTTCAAAGATCATGCAAACCCTTTGTTAAATGTTCAATAGTAACAGGGGCCCACTCTGATTAACTCTGGGTAGGTATATTTACAAGGAAAAACAACACAAATTTACTTCCCCTCCTCATCAATAATTTTACAAAACTTACCGTTGATGTTAGAACTTGGTACCGCTGAAGCAGCCACTCCATCCCCACCATTTTGAGTCCCCTGTGGACTGTGGCTACTTGTGCCTGAACTTGCGTTGTGCTTCAGTTTATCTGATGGGCGTCTGTTGAACCGGTATTTCAGAAGAGAACTTAATGATCCGTTCTCCGACATTCTGGCCAATGTTTCCTCCAACCTTTTTCAAAACAGAGGAATACTGAATGCAGAGTTCATGCTCAGTACAATTATGCTAATGAGACTCATTTATAGCGAGTGTTCAATTGTAAATCATACAGTTTGAAACACCTAAAAGGCCACGATAACTTTTCATGTCATTTTATTACATGTTGTATATCTAAACAATGACAAATTTCTTGCCAACTGTTTTACTGTATTCTATGATTCGACTATGCCAAAATGAATTTGATTACCAAGCAGTTTTGATTCTTACAACACATCTAAGGAGTCAGCAAAAGACTGGTAGTGAAACCACAAGAAACTGGTACAATCAAACATATGACATAGATAAAAACAACAACAGAAAGGTTGTAAGGCGTGTGCAAGACATGTTCATTGAGAATGCAAATCATCGGTCTCCTGGCACTGGTCCGGAGTTGCAAAGTACCCTTACATTACATCAGTTTCAGCTACTGCTAATTTCCACACACACACACACACACACACACACACACACACACACACACACACACACACACACACTCGCTCTCACACACACACACACTCTCACACATACACACCAAACTTCGCAAAGTGCATGGACTTACTTGCTTATCATTAGAGCCATGATGCATGGATACTTAATTCAGTATTCAGTTCAAAACTGCTGCTTTGACATCTTCTTTGACGAGGATTCCTCTTACTTAGCACAGCTTTTCTGTTGTTGTTTCAACATTTTCCTTAAAAAAAAAATGACAGGAAAGTTCTATTTCTCTGCTCTGTGATGGTAAATAGAAGTACATGTGACACTGATCTGAACTAATTATATTGAATACTTGCATCTGGGTCAGTAAATCAAGTCTTCAAAACGTTACACCATGAGCTGCTTCACAATGTTCAGAAGCAGTGTGATGAAGTCTACACCAGAAAAAATTTATTTCTGAGATCATTCTGAAAAAATGCATAGTTCTACAGCATGCAATACATTAAGTAGTAAGATAAGATAAGATAATGTTGCTTATAGCCCAGCCGACCGCAAAGGGCCACATCAGGGCTGCCACCATGTTAAAATCAACTCACAAGTCATTTAAAAAAAACAAAAAACTTTCATACATCTCTTTAAACGACATCTTCTAAAACGCACCAGAAACTTCGTTAAAAGTCTTTCTTCCGTAAAATCTTAAACCAGATGAAAAATGCTAATCTCTCTCAAAAACTCAAAGATCACGTCAGGCGGGACATCTCTGAACAGGATTTTCATGGACTCTGCTGTAAAATATTTGTGTCTCACATCGTGCAAGTCCCAACACTCTAAAAGAATATGTTTCATTGTGAGTGGCACATGACATGGAATGCACCACGGCGCTTCTTCACTCTTTAAAAGGTACGAATGGGTAAAATACGAATGGCCGGTGTGCAGCCGGCACAGAACTGTTTCCTCTTTACGACCACCAGACGTAGATGGGAGTAACTCCTTAAGGTTTGGACGGATCTGAAAGAGTTTGTTATCCGTCTGTGTGTTCCAATCCTCCTGCCAGAGGTCTCTGACATAATCGTTAATTTTGGGTTTCAGATCTGAGCAAGGGGCATAAATGTTGGACAATTTCTCTCTTGTGGCATTCTTGGCTAAACAATCAACCATTTCGTTCCCTCTGATGCCAACATGACCAGGAACCCAAACCAGAATAATGTTGTAACCATCCGCTTTCAACTTGCTAAAAAGTTCAAAGAAATGTAAAAAGTTCTGGATGCTGAAGGTTGCGGCCAGCTATGGCCTCCAAAGCTGACAGCGAATCCGACAGAACCAGAAAGTCCCTCTTCTTAGATTGTGAAATTATCTTCAATGCCAAAACCAAGCAGTAAGTTCAGCAGAATAGACAGAAGCATCTGGAGGGATATGTTTTAACAGTATCTGAGAAGGAGCACCAGGGCAATAGGCTGCACAGGCCACTCCATCTTCAGACTTGGAACCGTCAGTGAAAATTTTCTGATAAGATGGGAATTTTGAACAGAGGTCAGCATACAAGGCCTTGTATGCCAGAGAGCTGGTAGACTCTTTGCGAAAAGCTGCAAGATCAAAACGAGTCTCTGGTGTGAAAAAGGTCCATGGAGGCTGATCGGGAAACTTAGAAAAATCGGACACAACTCCTAGGTCTAGACCTGCATTCCGCACGTGAGGCTGCATACGAACACCAAATGGCGGAATACAGTTAGGGTTGTTTTCGAATTTGCTTTGAAACTGAGGGTCAAAGACACAGTCATAGGCAGGATTCTGTGGTTCCGAGAACAGTCTGATGTAGTAATTTAGAGACATTTTCAGCCTGCGGTTGGGACAGTGAGGGTTCACCTGCCTCTGCGTACAGGCTGTACACAGGGGTGGTGTGGAATGCTCCAAGACAGAGACGAAGCCCTTGATGATGGATAGGGTCCAAGAGTTTTAGGTAAGATGGTCTTGCAGAGCCGTACACAGCACAACCATAGTCCAGTTTGGAATGGACCAAGGCTCTGTAGAGGTGCAGCAAAGTTTTCTTATCAGCGCCCCAGTCAGTGTGTGCTACGACCCGCAGAATATTCAGAGCTTTCTGGCAAGAAGTTTTGAGGTTTTTGATGTGGCCGAGAAAGTTGAGTTTTTGGTCAAAAATAACTCCCAGGAATTTGGCTTCTTTTACAGCTGGAATGGTGGACTTATCCAGACAAATTTCAGGATCAGCAAAAAATTGATGAAAATTGTGAAAATGGATTGACTGAGTTTTGGTACGTGAGAAGGTAAACCCGTTTCCCTCGACCCACTGTTGGATCTTGTTGACACAAAGTTGGAGTCGACGCTGTACGCTGGCGTAAGAAGCTCCAACTGCGTACAACGCAAAATCGTCAACGAACAGAGAGGACTCAGAACCCTGGCTTACGGATCTGACAATGTCGTTGATTTTAATGCTGAAAAGTGCAGGAGAAAGGATGCTCCCTTGAGGGACACCCAACTCCTGCCCATGGATGTCAGAGAGTGTGGTGCCAACACGCACCTGGAACTGTCGATTAGCCAAAAAGTTCTGTATAAACAGAGGCAGGTGACCACGGAAACCAAATCTGTGCAGGTCCAGAAGAATTCCTGATTTCCACGTGGTGTCATACGCTTTTTTGAGGTCGAAAAAGATAGCGACCACATGCTGTTTATTGACAAAGGCATTGCGGATGGTGGTTTCCAGACGGATTAGATGGTCAACTGTCGAGTGGTACTTCCGGAACCCGCACTGTTCACTGGCCAAAAGGCCATCAGTTTCCAGCTTCCACATCAGATGGAAGTTGACCATCTTTTCCATCAACTTACAGAGGCAGCAAGTCAGAGCTACTGGACGATAGTTGGAAGGGTTGGTAAGGTCCTTTCCAGGCTTTGGAATTGGAATGATCAGGGCTTTCCGCCAGGAGGGCGGAAAGTACCCTGTGGTCCAGATATGGTTGTATACTTTAAGAACAGTCTGGAGACAGCTTTCTGGAAAATGTTTCAAAACCTGATAATGAATATCATCCAGACCAGGGGCAGAATCAGTGCAGGTTTGTAAAGCTGTTTTCAGTTCACTGATTGAAAAAGGGAGATTGTAGGCTTCAGAGTTGTCTGATGTGAAACTGTATAAAGATTTCTCTCAGAGTTGTTTGTTTCTTAAAAAGGCTGCAGATTTATTTGAAGATGAGGAGTTCTGTTGGATGGTGGAGGCCAACAGATTGGCAACAGCTTGTTTGTCAGTGATCAGAGCATCGGCAAGTTTCAAGTGATGAATGGAGGGGTTGGTGTTTTTCCCTTTGATTTTTCCGATGATGTTCCAGACTTTTTTCTTTGAAGTTTTAGATGTCAGCCCGGAGCAAAAGTTTCTCCAAGACTGACGTTTACAGATTTTGAAAGTGTGTCTCGATTTGGCACGGAGTTTCTGATGGGCTCGAGCGTTGGGACCTGAAGGTCGTTGGTGTTGGTATACCCGACCCTGAGCCCGTTTGCGTACCTTTGAAATGTGTTGGCAGTCTGAATTAAACCAGGGTGTTTTTGGCATTTGGAGTTTGTCGGAAGACAGTGGAATACAGGTTTTAGCACAGTTTATCACAGTATTGGTCAAAGATTCTGCTGGGTCTGGACTCTGAAGAAGATCAGTGTCCTGGAATTCTTTTGAAATATTGGTTACAAAAAGATTCCAGTTTGCCTTCTTATAATTAAGATGTTGTGAGACAGAGATGTTTTCAGTTAATAAGGGTTTTAAAAGAACAGGGAAATGGTCACTTCCGTGCAGATCGTCATGGACAGACCACTTATAGTCCAGGACCAGCGAGGGGTCACAAATCGACAAATCTAAACGATAAAGTGAACCTGTGGAAGAGTGGAGGGAAGTTGGAGCTCCATCGTTCAGACAACACAAATCAAAGTCTGAAAGGACATCCTCAAGAAGCAGACCTCTGGATGACGAACTGACACTACCCCAAAGAGGATTGTGACCATTAAAGTCACCCAACAGCAAAAAAGGTCGAGGAAGTTCTCCGATCAGACTGACAAGGTCCTGACGACAAACCGGGACAGAAGGTGGCAGATACAGTGAGCAGATTCTAACAGTCTTGTGGAGAGTGACTCTCGCAGCTACAGCCTGAAGGGAGGTAGTCAGAGCGACAGGACTAAACACCAAAGTTTTATGTAAAAGAAGGGCAACACCGCCCGACAGTCCCAATGTGGATGGTTGTGCAGGTTTTGAAAGAATATTAAAGCCAGAAAGAATAAAGTTCTTCTGGCTTTGAATTTTAGTTTCCTGAAGAGCCACGACGGAAGGTTTTATAGTTTGACACAGAAGTTGCAGCTCCCCAAAATTTGAATTTAGGCCATGGATATTCCAATGGATTAGTTTACTGTCCATGGTGCAGAGGATGAATAAGAGAGAAATCAGGTCATCTCCTCGTCATCGTCTGCGTTCAGTGGAGCAAATTTATTAGAAAGTTTCACTGGACTATGTTGGTCTTCAGACCTGCACGCAGACTTGCCCACAGGTGAAGAAGGTCTGGATTTTGGAGATGGTGGAGGTTTCTTCCTCATCTCCACCATCTCCACACTTGGTTGAACTCCCTTGCCCGCATGGGCACTGCTCGAGGAAGTTCGAGGCGGGAGGGTTGGCTTTTTCATCTGCCCAGCAGCAGATGGAGTAGACTGCTGGGCAGTCTGAGGGGTGGCGGATTTTTTGCCTCCACCAGGGGCACCCACTTTGGGTTGGGAGGTGGTGGACTTGCTTCCACCAGAGCTTAACGGTCTTTCTTGCAATGTCTTGGTGAAAGTAAAATCGTCAGTCTGGCAGCAGACTGAACGGGTGGAAACTTTCTTTATAGCGGAAGCGAAAGAAGACACTGTTGACGTCTGATTGCCAACAACCTGTTTGCGTGCCTCAAAAAACGAAATTTTCTTTTCAGTCTTCACTCTTTGGATGGTGGACTCCTGAACCCAAACAGGGCAGTTGTGTGAAGAGGAGGGGTGGTCACCACCGCAGTTCGCACAATGAGCCGGGTCTTTACACGGCCCATCATGGGTTGCCTTGCAACAAACACCACACACCTCCTGCCCAGAACAGCGGTCTCTGACATGTCCAAACTTCTGGCATTTGAAACACCTCAATGGGGATGGGACATACAGTTGGACACGTACATTTAGGTACCCGACTTTAATGACTGGAGGCAGCACAGGGCCGCAGAATGTCAGAAAGAGGGTGTTGGTGGGCACTCTTTCTGCACCTTTTTTAACTGTCACCCTATGCACCTCTGTCACACCTTGGGACGCAAGTTCTGTCTTGATCTCCGCTTCTGAGACACCTTTCAAATCCGGGCACCGAATAACCCCTTTGGTCGAATTTAACTGCTTATGGGGGGTCACCCGGATCTCTCTGTCCACGAGTTTTGTTGCCCTCAGCAGCTGCTCCGATTGCCTCTTTGATCTGCACTGGACGAGGAAAGTGCCATTCCGTAGCCTTTTCACTGACTGAGGGTCACCTGCTAGACCCTGAAAGCCCTTCTGAATAGCAAAAGGACTCAGAGCAGAAATAGGCTTTTCCTGCTCTGTCCCTTCAACCACAAGCCAGGAAGCCCAAAAACCTGTCCTCTGTCTCGTCTCCATATCCGAGTCACTGTCGGAATCCATATGACTAGAAATGGGGTCCACTGCCTTCCTCTTCTTTATGGGGGTGTGATTTTTGCTAAAGCCATGATTTATGTTTAGAAATTTCGTCTCTCCCTTACCCACCCACGATGGAGTCCAACTAAGGGGCCAGGGCCAAGAAGTTTTTCGCATTTTTGAAAAGAAATGGTATGTCCTTCAAACCTGAACATCTTATTGTTCAAACAAATTTGCTCAATAAAACCTGTTTACAATCTATTGCTTAATGATTCAAATCAAGTTCCATCTCCTTGCTGTTAAATGTTTGTCTCTCATAAAAATTACGAGCGAGTGTCTTACTACTCTTACTGGCCTTTCCACTCACTGGAGTAGTACATCAAATATAACGAAGATTAGTTTCTTAAGTATACACTTCATTTCATGATTGCATATGAATTTATTTAAATCATCATAATAAATTATTATGAGAATTCAGGATCTAGCAGACCGATACCTGTTTCTATTGATTTGGGATTGTGGGAGACTGGAAGAATCCCCATTCTTTAAACACTAAATAATGCCAAAAATCAAATCGTGGACAATTTAAATTACTGATTGGTGAATAGTTCCCATCTTGTCCGAAGCTCTGAACTTTTTTCTCTATGTGCCACGCATACAGGCAAGGAAGCTGTTCCTTTCAGCCCTGCTGTCATATTCTGTGGGCAGATCAAAACAAAACAAAACAAAAATCTCCCATATTTTTCGTTTTATCATCTGATGAAAGCAGTTAAATTTCATACACAGCTTTAGGTTCCAGCTAATTGAAAAGTACTTTACCTTTTTTCTCTCTCACAATTGACAGAGATGCTATTTTTGATGCAAAGACCTTCAAACAAAGAATGTCAGACATTTTCATGTCAGGCGGTCAAACCACATATTTTCTTTTTACATTACTCCTTCATTTTGATATCAGCATATTAAGTGCAAAGTTCATGTCTTATCCTTTTCACTGACACACATAAACAGGCTATTATGTTTGCACTAGGGTCAGCAAGAGAAGGATTTTATACATGTATATGTACGCCAAGAAAGAATCAATCACAAGCTTTTAAAAGTTTTCTCAGATCAATGTCTCTATCATCTATGGAGAGGCAAAAAACTGAAAAACAGAAAAATGAACGTTAGAAGGTCACATGAAAATGGTGGAAACAACAGCAGATAAACAACACATTTAGAGAATACAACAGTTGAACAATGCAACATTTGATAAACGTAACACTTGGTTAACATGGATTTGCTTATTATAACATATTTCCTGAATTATTTGCCAAAAAGTGTTTCTTAAAACTGTTCATTTCTGAAACACACATCTTCTTGATTAATAACAGCAAGCACATTATCTTACACGATTCAATCATCAGTCAAGAAGAAAGAGCAATACCATGATTTCAGATCATGTAGATCTCATCAGGTACTCCTAATTGGTCTTGGAGCTAATGGAGTTTGAACAATATTTCATAATCTTCATCAAATTTGCAAGACTGTCACTTTTTCACCTTACCAGCTAGAAAACTGTCAATTGTTTATCGTGAGTGACTACAAAGTGCTTGCTTAATGAAAACAGCTTAAGCTCCTTTGCACCAAGCAGTTGAACATTGATGTAAAACGGCCACAAAAGGAAATATTCACTCTAGTCTGGCAATAACTTCCAATTCCTAGAGGGTTGAATGATGACAAGTAAAACAGAAAATTACACACAGAACTTGCATTAGTTGCAGTGGAGACATTCCACACAAAACAGAGAAAGTACAGCAGATGCTACCAACAAGCAGTATCTACTTAGTCTCTGTAAATGAATTATTCAATAGGGGTCACAATAACTGCTGAATTCAGCATAAAAATTTCATTTTTACAACAGAGTACACATTTCAGAAATAGTCAGCATCCCAAGGACGCATTCTGAGATGGTCACTTTTTAACCAACAGCTTGACTAAACAGCCTGACTGCTGATTTCTTCTTGCAGTTCTTAACACTTATGTTATTTCTCAAACAGGTAGCCAGCCAAAGCAAACACCATCAATTTTGGACAACACTTCTTTACAAACTGATAGGTTTGGCCACTATGCTGGTGACAAGGCAGCTCTCATGAACAAGAACCGACTGCAAACTTTATTTCCATGATTCTGTGCGACACAACTTTCTGTGCGACACAACTTTACTAAAAGCATCTGGATGATTTTTTTGACAAGCATATCATTTCACAATCTTTTGTTATTGTGATGGCTTTCATGAGTGAGTTTTCAACACCTGCCAACTATGCACTGGTCTTACTAGTCAGTAATGTGCTATGTGAATAGGTCCTCACCTACTGAACAAAATATAAACTACCATGAGACCAGCCACCGTGGCGAAGTGGTTAGCGTCGCGGACTCCTGGCTGGGAGGTCATGGGTTTGAATCCCATCTGAGTCATGTGGGTTTTTCTGCCCCGACCGGCTCCTACCCAGAGTTGAGTTTGCTGTGGACTCAGTTGGGAAGACTGGGACCACACAGTCGAGTTTCATCCACTTAATGGATGCGTTTCTGAGAGTGTTGCTCAAATTTCTTGACCAACACTGCAGGTGCCTGTATCTTTCGGGCCTAGTTGACGCCAGGATATATTATGAAAGGAAGCGTAGAGTACAGCCCTGTCATGTAGTCTCAGACTGAAATGGAATTCCGTAGCATCATCTTCATCATCCTCATCGATCAGCATAAAAAAAAGTCTCAAATTCTGTGGCCCTTCATGCCCTGCTCTCATGGTGACCTCAATTTTGAATTCCTCTCCACGTCTGTGGTCTTGGTTTGGTTCCGTCGGGGTCACCGGTATCGGCGAGTCCATGGGGGCTGTAGTTGGACGGACGTGGTGGCGCCCTCCAGAGGGAGAGCTCACTCACGCCGGCTCCACGACCAAGCAATTATTGTCGTCAGCAGGGGGCTTAGTAGGTGGTGTCCTGCATATGTTAGATCAGAACAGGCGCCACTGAACACCACCGAAGTGACTCGGCAGCAGTGCAGTGTCTCCTCCGGTGGGTTGCCTCTTGACAACTTGACATTGACTGCTCCCTGTGGGTTGCCGGTGCTGGGGCTGCGGCGGGGCCGACCGGGCTGTGGCTGTGGACGGGGTGTCTGAATGAGCGGCGTGGGTGGACTGCCTCTGAGGTGGCGCAGAGGTTGGGACAGCAAAACAAACAAAAAAAAACAACAACAAAAAAACCTACCATGAGATCGTGCCTTGCCAACAGTTGCATGGACAATTAAACTGTTGAAAGGCTCCCCATTTTGCTTCTTCTGTAACTTCTTTTTTTAATCCTAGGTTACCATAATATCCACACCCAAGATGCTTATGATTTAATGACTTCACATGACTTCCTACACTTGAATTTGAAGATTGAGAATTCAAACTAACCGATTACTGCACAAAATGCTGCAAAGTTGGTGCCATATGACAGGGGGCCGGAATAGCTCAGTTGGTAGAGCGCTGGACTCGTAATCCAAGGGTTGCGGGTTCGAATCTCCGCAGGGCCGTTTCATTACTGGAGGATTTTTCCCTCGGAGTTAACATTAGTTCTGACTCCCATACAGTCCTTCGAATGAGACTATAGACCGAGGTTCTGCGTGTGAACACACGCATAACATCTTGCACACGCGTAAAATCCCATCACCAACTTTTGGAAGAGAAGGCCAGTTTGGCCGTTGGAATGGATGACACGTTACACATAGGATGCACCTTCCCTGAAGATGGAGTATGGCTGCCTTAATGGCGGGATAAAAAACGGTTATACACACAAAACTCCACTCCCTTTGTTGGGTAGATGGGATTAATACTTGTCTGTCCATATAGGGAGTGTCCGTAGGAGTATTAGCCTGTGTACGCAAAAGAAGAAGAAATTTAAGAAGGTGCCATATGACAGATGGCTAGCACATTTTTCCAGACAGAATCTACATGTATTCAGTATGTTCACATTTCAGAAGTACTTCCTTTGTTTGAACATATTTTCTTGCCTTGAACACATTCTTTCTACAAGCAGTGCATCCTTGGAAAAACCCCAGCAGGATTGTGATCACTGATTCAAATACCATTTGTCATCTTCATCACATCTTTTAGTCTTTTTGATCATTTATCTTTTATTTTTTCTTCAGAAGATTAGATGTCTTTCCAACTTTGTGTCACTAATTTTTATGATGATCTTCAGAGTCTTTCAATCCTTTTATTAAATAATAATAATAATGTATGGATTTTATATAGCGCAATTCTTGGGATCAACTCATTGCGCTCAGCACACACTCAAACACTCGCACTAACATGTGTTCACACACACACACACACACACACACACACACACACACACACACACACACCCCTACCGACACAGGCGCACTTATCAAGTTCATCGGTTCAAGCGTAAACAATACAGTTATGCATGCAGTACATAAAAAGTCAGGTCATAATAATAGACACAGCATTCAGATATTATGGTTGAAGAAGGCTTTTCTAAAGAAGTATGTTTTTAACTCTGACTTGAATTTAGATAATGTAGGCAGGTCACATAAGCTGTCAGGAAGAGAATTCCAAAGAGTGGGAGCACTAAAGCTAAATGCTCTCTCACCGACTGTCTTTAACAAGCGCCTAGGAATTTTCAGAAGTTTTTGAGAAGATGAGCGAAGAGACCGAGAAGTTTGATAGGTGGACAGAGAAGCAGAAAGATACTGTGGGAGTGTCCCATCAAAGAAACGATAGGCAAAAACTGCGATTTTGAACTGCCATCGATATTTGATGGGAAGCCAGTGGAGTTCACGTAATATGCTCATTTTACGCTTTTTGAGAACAAGCCGAGCTGCACTGTTTTGCACCCTTTGTAATCGTGCAAGCTGTTCTGAAGGAAGTCCTGCTAACACAGAGTTACAGTAGTCTAGTCGGGACATTACCATGGCGGTGATGAGTCTGATTGTTGCCTGTGTGGAGAGGTAAGACCGGATAGAAGCAATACGTCGCAATTCCAGGAAGCATGCATGACAAACATTAGATATTTGGTTCTGCATAGAGAGCGTTTGATCAATGCTGACACCTAAATATTTCACTGACTCTCTGAAAGGTAAAACAACACCATCAATTTCTGCTGACTCAGCTTTAACCATCTTGACACGAGAGGAGGTACCAACAGCCATGATCTCGGTTTTGTCACTATTCAGCTTGAGTTTGTTGCTGGTCATCCAGACTTTTGCGTCCCTAAAACATGCGGTAATATCTGATTGAGCACCTTGAAAATCGCTGGTGGTTGCGCTCTTAGAGAGTTCAGTGTCATCTGCGAACTTGTGGAAGTCACAGCCATGGGCAGAAATAATGTCAAATAAGGGCTGAGAATAAAGGGTAAAAAGAACTGGTCCAAGGACAGAGCCCTGGGGAACACCATACAGAAGAGGAGAAGGGGATGATTTAGCACCATTAATGATTACCGTCTGTGTCCTATCAGAAAGGTATGATGTGAACCATTTGAGAACCATATCGTCAAATCCAAAAGTAACCTTGAGTCTCTTGAGTAGGACAGAGTGGTCAAGAGTTTCAAAAGCAGCACTGAGATCAAGCAATGCTAGAAGGGAGACCAATTTATCGTCTGTTTTACAAAGCAGGCAGTCTAAGACACTCAGAACTGCAGTTTCTGTGCTGTAGTTTTTCCTATATTAGCTGCCCCCCACCGTTGTTGCGAGCACCTTCTACCCTCTCTTGCCAGAAATAAGGACATGGAAATCTCACATGGGTTGACTCCTTGTTGATCTTCTATGCATGTGACCAAATTGTTGATTGTCCGCAGCAAGCAGGGCCTGACAGGGAGTCATTGCTAATGAATCATACATAAAAGAAAAGAAATGACGGTAGCATGATGTAGTGGAAACTGGTTTCTGCAAGCTGCACTGCTCAGGCGAATTTTGTGCAGTGCATAGAAGTAGGAATTTAGTTTTAGTCTTCACTTCAGCAGCGCAACATTTTCAAAAAGGGGATGATTTTAAATCCTTTTAATTAAACATGCTCTGGGTTTTTCACTTTTGCTAATGTCTGCCCAGTTTCATGTGGTTCAAAACAATGCGATGGCAGGTCAGGTGGATGTAGCAACCATTGCAACTCAATCCGTTAGTCAACTTATTTGCTGATTTAATCTCTCACAACCTTACACTTGGGGGGGGGGGGGGGGGTACATGACCCTGGTGGGCTCTCAGAGACCTCGATTTGCAATTGCAGACCTCAAATACATTTCAACTGCTAAAAAAAGAAACTTTTTTTCTTTTTTTTTGAAGGGCCAAATTTCAGTCACTTAAAAATTCATCACTTTCTATTCTGATGTTTAATTGAGCTATAGTTTGCACCATGTAACTGCATTTTTTTTCTTTTGCTCTTTCTGATCGTTCACTTTTAGATCTAGTGATATCTTTTTTTCATAACGTCCCAACCTGCAGAAGATGCCATGTGAATGATAAATGAACATTGTTGAGTGCTGTCTCAAGCAACATTTGTACAAAAAACGGAACAAACAAAAACAACAACAAAACTCACAAAGTAAAACAACAACAACAAAGAAAAACAAAAAACGTTGATCTACATAGCAGACTGTATCTTGATCATTTACGCCCAGACGACAAAAACGGAAAGATGCCGAACATTAAAAAAGTAAAAATAAACAATAAACAGTAAACAAGTTGGGTATTTTTTGCTCCCATAAGAAAACCTAACACAGAGTAACTTTTATTCAAGACTGGCACAGCCTTTTAAACTTGAATAAAGTCAGACAAATACATAGACGAACAATCTAATGTGGGGGAAAAAACAAGCGCAGGCCAACAACTGAACTATCTTCATAGTAATGACTTGGCAAAGATTTGGACTTAGATTTGGATTTGGACCCCCCCCCCCCCCCCCCCCCCCCCTCCTTAAGTCCAAATCTTTGCCAAGTCATTACTATGAAGATAGTTCAGTTGTTGGCCTGCGCTTGTTTTTTCCCCCACTATTAGATTGTTCGTCTATGTATTTGTCTGACTTTATTCAAGTTTAAAAGGCTGTGCCAGTCTTGAATAAAAGTTACTCTGTGTTAGGTTTTCTTATGGGAGCAAAAAATACCCAACTTGTTTACTGTTTATCGTTTACTGTTCCCTGCCTCATTTCATTTCCGATAAAAATAAACAAACAAAACCCACATCTACTTTTCAGAGTAATTGCCCGGATATGTCTAAACCGACATAAAACTGACAACACATGCAATAATCACAAAAGTTCAAGAAAAATTAGACACACTAAAACTTATACAAATAATCCATACCCAAAGCAGCATGTATTTCTGCAACGAAAATGAACCTTGAAAGGGCCGTCGCGGCCATAAGACTTCTACCTTTATTGATCTTCATGGTGCAAGAGTTCTATTGAGTTATCTCGCCTTTCCATAGGCGCTTGTTATCTTACCTATTCAAAATCAAGAAATATCATTTTGTGCGGAAATTATTCCTATAAGTTTCAATTGAAAACAAACATTCAAAAGTCACTGAAAACCGCTGCCAATTTGATCTTAATCGTGCATTCAACTTCAGACCACTCGAATTAGTCAAAACGTCAAACAACAGAGTAGCACTTTAACAATCGTTGTGGAAGCACGGAAAAAATAACTTTCTCATAAGCCTATGAACTGGATCAAAGGACCAGGCTAGTAACGATACAATTTCTCTTCCAAGAGAGAGAGAGAGAGAGAGAGAGAGAGAGAGAGAGAGAGAGAGAGATTAACTGACCAGACAGACAGACAGACAGACGATTCAGATCAAGTCACTGGTGAGACATTCAGATCAGACATTTTGAGGCCATGATCTGGAGAAGTGTAGGTCGATGCTTTATCTGATAATGGTTGACACCCCCCCCCCCCTTTCCACATCCACCCCCACCCCGCCTACCAAAAAAAAAAAAAAAAAAAAAAAAAATCGTCAGCTTCGTAGCTTCTACGGGACTTTCAAAACACGTCTCTTAAGGAGTCACTGCGCCGTACCCTCTGTGTGTGTGTGTGTGGGTGTGGGTGTGGGTGTGAGTGTATGTATATATGTACGTGTGTGTGTATGTGTGTGAGTGTGTATGTGTTTGGGTGTGTATGTGTTTTAAAGCTT
>CM065727.1:64413126-64600626 GCA_033310375.1 Conus canariensis
TTCTTCCTTTCTTTGTATCCTTTACATACTTCAGTGACAGAAGTGACCGCGTTTCCGATGTACTTTTCCCTGTTATGTAGCCTCGTTGATTGAAAGGGAGCTATTTCCTGTTTTCAAGGTCTCTTGCAAGTTTTCTTGCTGAGAAGCGTTCTATCTTTCCTGCTATATTTTGCATAGTGAGGATGCAGTAGCCACTTAGCTATTAATGATCTTTTCCTGGTTTCAGCAGAGGCTTTTTAAGGTGTATATTTGGTCTTCTGAGACGTAGTCTTTATATCCTGGCAGGGACTTCTTCTTGTTCTTCCTTGTTCGCCATCCCGTTAGATGAGCAGCCCGGTGTCCTCGATGAAGGCTGCCGTCCGTCGCAGTTCCTCCAGGGTGCTGTACAGCTTGGCTTCCACTGCTGTCGGTGTTGGCCAGTATTTTCTCCTGGATGCTGCATACGTCGTACAGACTTGAAGGACGTGGTCGGTTGTCACTGGTCCCTCACCACAAGGACACTCTCCACTCTGTCCAATGCCAAATTTTGTGTGCATGGGGTGGAGCATTGTGATTGTATCCAGTCCTCAGACGGAAGATCTTGACCTGTTCCCGTCGTCCCAGCAAATGGTATGTGTCTTCTGGGTTGTATTTGGGATGCAGGAGGCGCCAATTTATTCCTTGCTGTGCCTTGATGATTGTCCTAATTTCATCGTATGACACCAGGTTGTTGTCCTGCTCCTTCTGTGCACCGTCTTTTGCCAGAATGTCCGCTTTTTCGTTGCCTCTGATGCCACAGTGTGCTGGTACCCACTGTATCACCACTTTCTCCACTCTGGCACTCAGGGCAACAAGGGCTGAAGTGAGACTAACATATGGGTTCTGTCTTCTTCTGAGAGCTGTTTAATATATGGATAACGGAATTCTGGCATTATTATTATAAATGGATAGCGCCTATTCAATGTCATGGTCTGGTGATCCTGGAGTCTAGATAGCTGGTACACGTCCGTTGAAAGCAGACAAGCATTTAATGCGATAATCACAATCTATCGCGCTGGGACTGCACGGCGTACTGAGGCGCGTTCCCCGGGTGGCGGATGGGGTGTAAATCGTGGACCAACGCAGTCTAAGGGAAGCAAACCCTGACAGAAAAACCTGGTCCTCCAAGTCTGGGGGTTGAGCAGGAGGCCAACTACCTCCTCCCGGAAAAAAGAATCAATTACAGAAACCGCAACTATAGACCTACAGCGCAACTTGGACGAGGGAGAGTCCTCTCTGGAAGAGCTTGTGACGCGAGCTGGTGAAAGCCCTAGGGAAGCCAGTGGGCCGACAACTCTCCTGACAACCAAGGCCACAGCCAGGATAGGGACCTGGAACATCCGAACCCTATATGAGGCAGGAAAAGCAGCACAAGTGAGTCGAGAGATGCACAGATACAACTTGAAGATCCTCGGTCTGTGTGAGACAAGGTGGACAGGAACAGGACGCACACGACTCATATCTGGAGACACCATCATCCACTCCGGACATGAAGAAGGCCTGCCACACACGCATGGAGTTGGATTGCTTATGACACCTGAAACAACACAAGCTCTCCTGTCCTGGGAACCTGTGTCACCAAGAATCCTGACCGCCAGATTCAACTCGAAGGGCAGGAAAGTCACCATCCTCCAATGCTACGCCCCCATCAACGTGGCGGTAGCGGAAGAAAAAGAGGACTTCTATGAACAGCTCCAAGCCGTCCTGGACAGAACACCAAGAAGGGACCTGAAGATCCTCATGGGAGACCTCAACGCCAAAGTAGGGACTGACAACACCAACAGAGAACTTATCATGGGCAAACATGGAACAGGGGTACAGAACGAGAATGGGGAACTCTTCATCGAATTCTGCACCTCCAATGACCTGGTCATTGGAGGCACCATCTTCCCCCACAAGACCATCCACAAAACAACCTGGACATCACCAGATGGAAGAACCGAAAACCAGATCGATCACATCACCATCGGCAGGAAATGGCGGAGAAGCCTACACGACGTAAGAGCAATGCGGGGAGCTGATGCAGCCTCAGACCACCAACTCGTCATTGCAACGATCAAGATAAAGCTGAAAGCCTACAGAGACCAGGCAGAAAGACCATCCTACAAATACAATGTGCACAGCTTGAAGGAAGATGTTAAGATGACAGACTTCAAATGTCAGATAAAGAACAGATTCAGCACTCTCGGCACACTGTCAGACGAGACAGTTGAGGAACACTGGCACAACCTACGAGACATCTGGATATCAACATGCAAGGAAGTGCTAGGGAAGAGAACAAGGAAGCATAAGGAATGGCTAACTACAGACACCTGGGACCTCATCACAGAAAGGAAACACATGAAAGACCAGATCAACCAGGCTCAAGACCAAGAACAGAAGTGTGATCTACAGGCACAGTACTGGGACATCAATCGGCAAGTCAAGAGGAGCGCAAGAAACGACAAGAAGAAATACATCAACGACCTCACAGAAGAAGCAGAAACTGCAGCTGGACAACGAAACATGAAAAGGCTGTATGAAATAACAAGAACACTCTCCGGGAAGAACAGCAACCCCACCCGACCAGTCAAGGACAAGAACGGAGACATCATCACGAGAGAGGAAGACCAAAGAGCAAGATGGGCGGAACACTTCAAAGAAACACTTAACAGGCCCCCACCACTAACCCCGCCAGATATACCACCAGCAGCACAGCTACTTAACGTCAACACCAATCCTCCAACCAAGACCGAGATCATGAAAGCCATTAAGACCCTCAAGTCTGGCAAGGCAGCAGGTCCGGACAGCATACCATCTGAAGCCTTGAAGGCCGACATCCAGGCCTCCACCGATATGTTGCACCCGCTCCTGAAGAAGATCTGGGAGAACAAGGATGTGCCAGACGATTGGAAGAAGGGACACCTGGTGAAGCTGCCAAAGAGAGGGGACCTCTCATCCTGCACCAACTGGAGGGGCATCATGCTTTTGTCCATCCCGGGAAAGGTTCTCACCAGGATCATCCTGGAGAGGCTGAAGACCACACTGGACAAGGCACTCCGGGAGGAGCAGGCAGGCGGAGCCAAGATAAATCCTGCACTGACCACATCGCGACAATGAGGATCATCATCGAGCAGTCCCTGGAGTGGCAGACCCCCCTGTACAGCGTCTTCGTTGACTTCCAGAAGGCGTTTGACAGCGTTGACAGGGAGGTCATCTGGAAACTGATGCAGCACTATGGATTTCCACCCAAGTTCATCACCATCATCCAGCAGCTGTATGGAAACGCCACATGCCAAGTAGTCCACGATGGAAAACTGACAGAGCCCTTCTCTGTACAGACCGGCGTCCGCCAGGGCTGTATCCTCTCGCCGACGATCTTCCTGATGGTGATCGACTGGATCATGAGGCAGTCAACAACAGGAAGGAGGACAGGGATCCAGTGGACCTTCGCCAAACAACTAGAAGACCTGGATTTTGCAGATGACATCGCCCTTCTCTCCCACAAGCAACAAGACGCACAGGCAAAGCTGGACCGAGTTGCTGAGGAAGCTGAGAAGACCGGTCTCAAGATCAACACCGGCAAAACCGAAGTCATGAGGATAAACAACAATCAGCAGGACCCCATCCAACTGCAGCAGGAAGACATCAAAGAAGTCGACAAGTTTGTATACCTGGACAGTGTGGTCAGCAAGGACGGGGGAACGGACGAAGACATCAGGAGCCGTATAAACAAAGCCAGACATGCCTTTCACACCCTACGCCCAATCTGGAGATCCTCAGCTCTCTCACTACACAACAAGATCAGGATCTCTCGGAAACATGGCGTACCACAAAGACAAACAACCACAGACTGCAAACCTTCATCAACAGATGCCTCCGCAACATTCTCAACATCAGGTGGCCAGAGGTGATTTCCAACCAAGACCTCTGGAACAGAACAAAGCAGACATCCATCGACCAAGAGATTAGAAAAAGGAAATGGGGATGGATTGGCCACACGTTGCGAAAGCCCACATCCAACATCACAAGGCAGTCTCTGGAATGGAACCCCCAGGGCAAACGCAAAGTTGGGCGACCAAGACAGACGTGGCGGAGAAGTACAAACACTGAAGCCAAGGCCACCGGAATGACATGGGCCGAGCTGAAGAGGGCGTCCCAGAACAGAGTGTGCTGGGGGAGTGTGGTTGCGGCCCTATGTTCCCCGAGGAACCAAGAGGATTAAGAACATTGATAGGATGTTTATTTTAAATTGTCGATTGTGAGTTACCGAGTATGTGCACCGGTGTTGTCATCCATGGGTAAAGTAATCGAGCGATGAAATCGTATTAGAAGATCAATCGCAGACAGAAACACATTGGTTCTGTTACATCTGTCACGCACCTAGATTTGTCTGGAAGTTTCTGTATTGTTATAAGACCAGTGATTTTATAAGACTAGGTTTACTACTTGCTGGTTTCCTTTTCCCTTTAAAATAGTGTTGTTCATTTTTGCAAGACACGATTCGTGTCAGGAAGCTTGATCCTTTCTCCAAGTCTCCTCAAACTCTGCACATTTGGTGCCCATGAGGAAACCCCTGCGGCACCCTGTGCGTAGCCTCCTCACTGGTTGGAGGTGTTTTCTGGGGAGTTTCTGGCCTAGTTTCCCCTTTCCGCGTACAGATAGGTAGAGCCATCCCCTTGTCTCACATCGGTCTTTGAGGGTTTCCTCTCGTTCTCTGTAAACAGCTGTTTGAGCATGGTTTATAACTTCGGTCACTGACAGTCCAAGGTCGGTGGGTGTGCCCTTCTCTATAGCTGCCTTGGCTGCTTGGTCGGCCATTTCATTGCCCCGTATGCCTGTGTGGGACGGGAGCCACATGAATGTCAGTTCTGTACCCTTGCATATGATTTGATGGGCTAAGAAAACGATTTCAGACTGGATTTCTTTCCTATTTTTCCTTCCTCCACCTGCTAGTGTCTGCAATGAGGATTTAGAATCAGGCAGGATGACGACTGCTCTTGGTGGCTGGGGCATTCATTCACTATTGTGCATGCCATAAGGATGACGTGCAGTTCAGCAGTGAAGATACTTACCCCCTTGTTTAGGTGATATTGCTTTGAGATCCCCAGGTTTGGAATCACAAAGGCGCATCCTGCCTCCCCGTTTTCTAGGACAGAACCATCTGTAGATGTGGAAGTAGTGGCTAAAGCGTTCGTACAGTTGGGTCTTTGCTATGCTGACTAGACGCAATGGGTCTGTTTGTTTTGTGGCACCTTTTCCGTAGGATGTTAGGATCTGTGGTCTCTCCATCTCCCAAGGAGGGTAGGGCATAGGTGGTGAGGGGACTGCCTAGTCCGGTCTGACTTGGCTCTTTTCCCAGATATTTGCTGTCTGCGAGTTTAGTGGCCTAGTCTTTTGGTATACCTGTTTTTTTTGTTGTTTTTTTTCCTGGCTAGATGGTGCTCCTTTGCCATGTCACCGGGAGTAGCGTCCACGTTGAGTGCTGCTTTGACAGTGTTTGGTACTATCGAGGCGCGGACTTCGAAGTTGGCACACCGGCGGCGGCATTCGTCTTTTAGGGATAACCAACCTGCTTCTTGGTAGACCAAGTCGTTGACAGCGCGTTGGGGGAGTCTCATGGTTTGCTTGAGAGCTGCTAGCTCGATGCGCTGTAGCTTTTCCCACTGTCTTTCAGAGGCGATGAAAAAGACTTCGTGTCCATAGATCAGTCTGGGGCGGACCAGGGCTCCTGTCAGGTGTATAAGGCTTTTTGGAGTTGTCCAGGTCTCTCTTGAAAGGGTTTTGATTGTTCCCACTGCACGCATGGCCTTGTTTGCCAGTTTTTGGATGTGGGCACCCCAGGTTAGGTCTTGGGTGATGGTAACGCCCAGAAATTTGACTTCTTTACTTGGTTTTATTTTATGTCCACCAATTTGTATTGAGTACCCTTCTCGGTTCTTTATTTTCTGGCAAAAAACCCATGAGGACCATCTTTTCTGCAGAGAGTTCGAATCCGTTTTTTCCGCATATACGTGTGGATAGTGTCTATGGCGATTTGGAGATTGCTCATAGACTTTATTTGTTGACGTGGTATGTGATCGACCCATACCGCCAGGTCGTCGGCGAAGAGTGATACTTTCACTTCACGTTCAATGTTTTGGTCTATTTCCCTTGTGATGTCATGAAGCAAGATGCTGAAGAGGATGGGAGCTGTGACACTTCCTTGTGGTACTCCCATGTCAAGGGTGTGGGTTTCCGATTTGGCCGATCCTACCTTGACTGCCATTTGCCTTGAGTGCAAGAATGCTTCCACAAATTTGTATAGGCGACCTGTTATGCCCAGTAGGTGCATTGTGTTTAGTAGTTTTGCATGCCACACCGTGTCGAAGGCTTTCTTGATGTCGAAGAAGGCGGCAACTGTTACCTTTGGGTAGCGCTGTCTTATGTTCTTCTTGACATTTTCGAGGAGTTGCACGACGTGTTCCATGCAGTTCCTACCTTTGCGAAATCCAGCCTGGCATACAGGTAGCAAGCCTTGTTTTTCTACTCAAGTCTGTGTTTGATCAATTTTGTTATACACTTTACCAAGGTGAGGAGTTAGAGCTATCGGTCGGTAGTTTGTGGGAAGTTCTGGTGGTTTGTCATCTTTGGGGATGGCTACCACCAGGGCTTCCTTCCAGGCTTTTGGGATCGTGCCAGATACTCATCATGTTTGGTAGAACGTGTGGAGTACCTTAATCATGGATTCTGTGAGTCGGCAAATCATGTGGTAGGATATGGGGTCAGAGCCAGAAGCCTTGCTGGCTGACCCTTGGCTACTAATTGCCAGGGGGCTGAGTTGTCTTCCATAACAGGTTTTGTGAAGTTTGCTTCGGCCTGGTGTCTGGCATTGATCATCTCTTCTGGGAGGTGATCTGTCTGACTCACTCTGGCGAAGGTTTCTGCGAGAACATCTGCCTTCTCCTGGACGTTTTGGGTTCGCTGGCCGTTGACTAGGAGGGGTCTTTCAGGTCGGCGCGCACCTCTCCTGAATTTCCTGATCTTCCTCCATAGTTTTGAGCCATCTGCCGGTTCTTTTATTTCTTCTCTGCAGAAGCGTTCCCAGTGTTTTCGGCGGCACATTGTAACTTCCTGGGGCCGTATTCATGAACAGATTTAATAGCAGTGATGGGTTGCTTTTTCTAGGGCTTCTCTGTTCTCTTCTGAAATGACTGGTTAGAATTTACGCAGTGCGTGTCTGTTGCCCGCGGTGGCCTTGTCACACTCTTCGTTCCACCAGTCACATGTGAATTTGTGCTTTCCTCCTGGTTGTGGGGCTTTCATGGGAATAGCAGTGTCGGCTGCTCTGAGGATCATGCCTCTGATGTTGTCATAGTATGTATCAATATCTAGGCTTACAGGGTTTGTCATTTCGCATTCAGTGTCTAAGCGGGTTGCGAACAGTTCCCAGCTGGCCTTGTCGAGTTGAAACTTTGGCTCATATCCATGTCTGCTGGTACTGGGTCCACGCTACCGATAGTGCACACTGATATGTCAATAATTCAGATCCCGTAGGATAAACGTGTGTAAATGGATTTTACTGCTTTATCTCATCATTCATGGATAGTACTACATGAAAATGAACGGGTTCCAATTTTGCGACCTCTCTACCCCCACCCCACCTCCCTCCTCTGTAACAACGTCCGGCGGTATCGGTGCCATTTCTCAGCATCTTACTCAAGCGCCTATTTTGGTATCTAGGGGTCTTTCTAGAGGTTTCTGGGGACGCTGGATTCATCTATAATATTGTTAGGTTGATCAGAAACCAAAGACCTATCACTAATGCACATCAGTTCAAAGATTAACTTTCACAGGCTTGCAATCTTCAAGATTTGAACACACTAAATGCACACATTTCAGTTAAGATAGAAAAAAAGGTGAAAACAATTCATATGATGAAACAATAAGATGAAGAATACAAATCAGTTTAAAACAACATGTCAAAAACTGCTGGCATATAATAGGGACATGCAGCAACTGCAAAGTCACTCAAAACGGATACATGTATCATATAACTGTGTTCACAGCGTTCTACTCTCAAGATACCCACAATGTTTCCTGTTACTCATCGACTTCTGCATTAGGTCCAGGCGCTTTGTTCGCGTTTGCACACTCCAATCAATAACACTTGCACAGAGGAGTGCATGGGAGACCATGCTTTGTACAGCTGCACGCATTTGTCACACATCCAGTCTTGCACGTCTTGCACCTGATCAGCTCAATGACTGCAAGTGGAGCTGGAAGAGCGAGACACCTCACGGGCATGTACACACCATTTTCGACCGTCTACCCACTCTCTTCAATAGGAGGCAGTACAGGATGGTTGAGAGAATACCATTTGTCACGCATGGCCACATAATTTGCACGTCTGATGTGTGGCATCTGGGCAGACCGTGTAGGGGGCAACATCTCTCCTTCCAGGTTCTTCGAGCGGAAGAGTTCCCATCTGAGTGCAGGCAAGGTTGTTGGACCTGCCGAACTGTACACCTGACAGACACACTGCCTTCAATGCCTGGACCTGGGGTGGTAGCTCCCCATTCACCAGTTGCCCTGGAACATGCTGGCCTTGGCCAAGCTGCTTGAAACACAGAACAGCTGGGTCGTCCTCGTCGAGCCTCAGGTAAGCATCAACCCAGGTTTTTTGCTTACACCAACAAACTTGCCACCACAGTCGGCGCCAGAGAAGTTGTGGAATCCAATCAGTCCCTGGCGTTTCTGACATCCAGTTGCTTGGACACGCTCGATGACATCGATTTCTATAAATTTAGTGCCCCTTCCTGTCAAGAATTTCAGGCGTGTCTGACTGCCAAGTGACACGATGCAACAAGGTGCAGAAGAAGGATGAGGACGTCAGTGTCGGGTGACCAGACTTCTCTCCAAGCATCTTCAGACACTGCAGCCAGGACTTGATGGGGAATCAGGGTGTCAGCTTCCTCATGCGAGTGATCTTCAAAGTTGAGCCATTTGATCTTGTTGCTGTATACAACGACCAGCTTCACAGCTGTGTTGCTGCGAAAGTAATCGAGCAAACCTTGAGCAAGCATGCAAGTTAGATATCTCTTTGTCTTGGACGCAGACAGAAGCTCTCTGATAGACATTGTCAGCTTCATTTCTAGGGATCTCAAAAACCGTTGATGTTGCTGCTCTCTTCTGTCTTGTCTTGTTTTTCAGCGATTCATCCAAGTATCGGTAAAAAATGATGCGACCTTCTGTGTAGCCCAGCATCATGGACTCGACGCGCTTGATGAAAGCTTGCTGCAGATCAGAGAGCGTCTTCATAGATGGCGTTTTCCTCATGCTCTGGAGTACAGCCATAGCATCAACAATGAGAACTTGAGGTACGCCAGGGTCTGTGCCAAGGGGAAGAGAGTCGTCTGGTTCTGTGCCAAGGGAAAGAGAGTCATCTGAAGGGGGCTTTACCTCTTCAATGCCATGCATGAGACTGGCCTTGGCTGCAGGTACGTACAGTGATCCATCCACTGCACAGAGGGAGCGTGGCACCACCGACATTTCAAAGTCCCCTATAGTGTCTTCCAGCTTTGGCACCAGCTGAGGTGTGCACTGCAGGATGATCAGGAATCTTCCAAGCAGTTCACGCTCCTCGCGCAACTTGATCACCTGCTGACCGACCAGAACCTTGGTTTTCTCCATCAGCTTTGAGAAAGCTTTCAGCTTCATCTTTTTCAGTGAGTCCCAAACACTTGCCTGTGAGGTATTGAGCAGTCTTTCCTGGACAAACTCCTGAAACCGCTTTTCACCTTTCTGTGCATAATGCAAAATGTCTCCTTTGGCATTTTCTTGTACAAGAGCTGACGAACCCAGGTTCTTCAGAGGGGTCTTGTCGGCAAAGGGGTTGCTGGCACAGTGCTTTCCGGTTTAGTGGCGGAGTTTCAGCGCGTTTGTGACAATCCTCACAGCCATGTCTCCATACAGCTGGTAGTGCTCGCATTGCGTGAAAGACTGGGGAAATCAGGGAAAGTCACTGAGGAACTGTTTCACCATGTGAGTGAGGCGAGGGGCTGTGGTGACGAGTCGATCAAGAGCTGTGTTATCTTGACTGAGGCCAACAATCCTGCCATGACGCTTCAAATCCTTGATCTCTTGTTCCAGGGCCTGGTCAGTGAACAGTGCAGTAAATGAGACTTTTCATTTTGCCACAACAAAATCTCCTGACTTCAGCGCTTGCCATGTGGCTGGATCATCTTTTTCCAAGGCATTCATCTGAGCTAGGTGGACTGGCATGAGGCGGGCATAGTTCAGGAGGTCATGTGCAAAAAAGTACTTGATGAGGTTCTCCAATGCAGCCAAGTAGCCTTCAAAGTCACCAGCGCGGCAGGAACTGATGAGATGCAAGATACTTTCGATCTGCTCCAGGTACTGTGTGAGGAACTGGGACATCACTCCATTCCCTTCACTGACTTCCAGTGGTTTCAGATTCTGTGAGTACCAGGACAATGTCGTCATAAATCTTGACCATGTCTGGGCTGCGTGCATGCACGGCTTTTTTTGAAAGCATCACATTGTGCACGAAGATGTTCAAGTGAAACGGCAGGAGAAACGGAATCAAGTTTCATCATCATATAATACCAAGGCTCAACATCAAATGAAACTCCACTCCTCGCTTGTAAGCTTTGCCACCGAAAATCCCACGTAATGAAAAAAAAGTGGAGAAGTTAGACATATGGGTTAAGGTCAATACGGTCGTCATACTGGCACATCCCATACATACAGGATGCAGGTGGAAATCAGTGATGTCCATTTTGGATTGACCTGAAAATGTCACAGTTCAACTCAGCACCATCAAAAACCCCTATAACGACTCCAAGGTCATGAAAATAGATAAACTGTAAAAAAAAAAAAAAAAAAGACGTTTAAGGTCGGTGCCGTCACGGGTTGTTTCGGAAGGGGGTTCCCGAGAGGGGTACGTAGATGGGAAAATTGGAACCCGCTGTTTTCTAGGTACTATGGTCCATGACCAGCCAAATAAAACAATAAACTTGCTTTACACATCCAAGTCCTACGGAATTACACACGATTGTGCACTACGAGCACAATGTGTAATGGCAGGCGGTCGGACTGCAGATGATCATGGCCCAGGTCTCACTTTGCTTCTTCTTCTTCCTAAATTACTGGTTCACTCAAAAACGAGTAGGTCACCAGCGCGCATGTTAAAAAGTAAAATAAAATAACATAAAATAGTCTAAGTAAAGTTCAGAAGAGGTCATTGAAAGGTCGATGGCGGAACTCCTTTGTCCTTTTTGTCCAATTTGGGTCATCCTGCCGTCGTTTAATAGTGTCAGGTTCGAGTCAGTGACTATGTTGGCCAGGTGAGCTCCAGCGTTCTGGGTCTGCCCAGCATCCCATAGTCTGTGGCTGACGTTGAAGTCGCTGGCCACAACCCAGCTACAGGAGTCTGTGTATAGTCCTTTGAGCCAGGCTACATCTTCCTCAGCGCTGCTTCCAGCAGGGTAGTAGACGTTGACCAGGTTGGTTTGTCTATTTCCCCTCGTAGGGATGCTGACTGCACAGGTTGAGTCGACTTTTAACTTAACCTGTGGGTACATCGAGTGTGCGTGCGGATGTCGGCCGTGGTGCGCGCGCGCGCGCGCGCGCGCGCGCGTGTGTGTGTGTGTGTGTGAAGTAAGTCTCTGTAGCCGTGATCTCGTGATCTCTGTGTTCTCGTCACATTTAATAAAAGAATGTATCTTGCACTCCCACTTCACTTCTCATGCCTAAATGTATGTGTATGAGTGTGCTGTTTCATGTGGGTTTTTTTTTGTTTCTTTTTTTAAGCGCAAAATAATTGTGAATTACTGAAGCTGTTATGCAGTGTATGAATGAAGTGGAAATATTGTGTTTATATATTTTCATTAAAAAAAAAAGGAAAAGAAGTGGATTTGATAATGCATCTGTAAAAAAGAAAAAAAAAGAGGGGGGGGGGGGGGAGGGGGATGTTATGCAGCATGTAAGTCAAGTTGTTTGTTGTATTTTTGTTAGTTTGTACATATTTTAGCACAAAATAGTTATGGATTGCTGAAGCATAAGAAGCTGTTATGCAGTGTATAAATGAAGTAGAAATATTGTGTTATATCTTAAAAAAAAAAAATAAATAAAAAGGAATCATGCATCTTAAAAAAAAAAAAAAAAGGGGGGGGGGGGGGGGGAGGGTGGCAGGCAGAGGAGACGGGGCTGTTATGCAGTGTATAAATGTAGTGAAAATATTGTGATCATATATATTGAAAAACAGAGAAGAAAAAGAATGGGTCATGGATCTCTAATGACAAAAAAAAAAAGAGGGGGGCGGGGGGGGGGGGGGGGGGGGAAGGAGGGGGGAATGGGGTAGCAGGCAGAGGAGGACACAGGAAGCTGTGGGAAGTTCAGTATCATTTTATAAAGGGTTAATGTTAGGGAGTGTTGAGATGACCAAGTTCAGTATCATTTTATAAAGGGTTAATGTTAGGGAGTTTTGAGATGACCAAGTTCAGTCAGTGCATTCCCGCCAGGACTCGCACCCAGATCTCCGACTGAAAACCAGTCAGCGTGTTGCCGTTACACCACAAGAATTAAAGCACTGTCTGAGTACAAGGCACATCTCTATCGTCATTAGCTTTTAAAATGGTGTGTGTGTGTGTGTGTGTGTGTGTGTGTGTGTGTGTGTGTGTGTGTGTGTGTGAGAGAGAGAGAGAGAGAGAGAGAGAGAGAGAGAGAGAGAGAGACAGAGAGAGAGACAGAGAGGGAGACTTGTTCATTAGGAAGAGAGAGACCTCAGAGTATGCTGTGCTTCTTTATTCCTTTTTTCTCACAAAAATGACAGAGGTACATGTATGTCAGTCCAAACATAACTATCAAAAGATCAAACAATTTGGAAGTATTATTATGATTTTTTTTCCTGTTCAAATTTCTTTCACTTTTTTTATTTTCCATCAAACAAAAGTAACCGTGATGTCAAATAAGAAACACGATGCGAAGCTTATAAACGTACTCCCAGTTTTCCAAACCGCTTATAAATCGGCCAAGTGCTTTGTGAGATAAGAAATAAGGGCAAAATAACGGTTTTAACGGTTATTTAACCGATGTACACTTTTGAAACTGGTATTTTAGTCCTCACTGGGCTAAAGCCTGTGTACATACCAAATTTCATCCAAATCGGACAATATGTCAAGAATAACAGTTTTTAACGGTCAGATTTTGAAACACTACATGGAAGTGCCATTTGTGTGTGATAACCTTTCCATACAAAATGTCATTAAAACCCACCAATATATAAAAAAAAATAAAGGCAAAATAATGGTTTAACGGTTATATAACCGATATACACTTTTGAAACCGACATTTTAGTCCTCACTGGGCTAAAGCCTGTGTACATATCAAATTTCATCCAAATCAGACAATATGTCAAGAATAACGGTTTTTAACGGTCAAATTTTGAAACACTATATAGGAGTGCCATTTGTGTGTGGTAACTTTTCTATATACCAAATTTCATTAACATCCACCTATATATAAGAAATAACGGCAGAATAACGGTTTTTAACTGTTGCTTAATCCATTTTCAGCATTACATCACTTAATATGGACAGAGGCTCCAATTTGTCACGAGATCATCCAAACTGCTTATAAACTGGCCAAGTACTTTCTGAGATATTCCATATAGAAGAAAAACCGTTATAGGCCGTTACAGCCGTTAGTAACGGCTATAGCGGTAAACTAAAACATCGGGCATCACCCGTGGCCCATAATGAACATACCTACAAATTTTCAGAAAGATCAGCCCAGTAGTTTTGTCTGGAGCGAGTGGAACACATTTTGACCACGGACACACAGACAGACAGACAGACACTGACAGACATAACCACAGACAGCATTTCTTCGTTCCCGTTCTAAAGTACTCCCTGTTCTATGAAAATTGAGAGTACAAAAAAGACAGACACTGACAATATGGAACCAAAGAAAAAAATAGGAAGAAGCTTAGCTTAACATAACATAACATAACATACATAACATAACATAACATAACATAACATAACATAACATAACATAACATAACATAACATTGTCACTTTTCACACACACACACACACACACACACACACACACACACACACACACACACACACACATACCCACTCTCTCTTTCCAACACACACACACACACACACACACACACACACACACACACACACACACACACGTGTGCACATATGCAAGCATGCACACACTCACTCACATACAAATAGTCATACTGAACAAAATATAACAGATATTATCATGTCCCATAAAAGGTGACAAAATCAATTTTAAAATCATATTTTCTTTTAAGTTATAAGCATTAAAAAAAAAAAGCCCATTGTTCTTCAGAAAATGTGCGATACAACAGACACCATTTTGGACCCAGTTTGCACAATTTATGTCTACCTACCAAAATGTAGTTGAAAATCACTGGTTCCACTTGTAAGCAGTTTATGAGACATTTTAAGTTCTACTTGATCGCAATGTTGTTATATGTTTTTAAAGTATGAATCCAAAACAAATAACTGGTCTCTGAAGAGTTTCCCATAACATTTAAAGTTTTGCAAAAATGGGCATACACTGGTGGAAAATGAATATTTTCTCCATAAATTCTGTGAGTTGTATAATTTTCTTGTTTACCTAACCAGGTCGATTTAAAGCCGAGATACACTGTTTCATATCTGGTATACCAAGCCCACCATCTTTTACACTCTTAACTCCCGTCTCTCTGCTGATCTTGTCTTGCTTTCTGCTGCTGACAAATCGATAAGACAGTGGATGAAGTTTAGTAATGAGATGATGTGGAGGATTAGGAAGCAACATTTAAAGATATCTGAGCTGAGACAGGACCAAAGATTTTAATATTGCAATTCTCCCAAGTAGCGTTATGCACCTTTAGGACCAGATTTGAAATAAATGGTGTAGTTAATGACATGGAGTCCCTCGACATGTAAACAAATGTAGTAGTTCAATCAATGGCACCTTTGAAACAGCACACATGTATGTTGAGGTCTGTTAAATAGTGACAATGGAACAAGTATGTATACACAGATATGTTGTTGACCATGACATGGGATTATCCCACAAAATGGCATTGTTGGAACCAGCACACATGACATTAAAATACTTGTCCATGGAATGATGTCACCGGAAGTAGAGGAAGTGAAAGAAACCCTGTAGTCCTTTAAAATGTCATTGAAATGGTGTCACTGGAAGAAGAACATAGCAATGCTGCAGTCAATCAAAATCTAATCCTGGAACAAGAACACAGATACTGTAGTCCTTGGAGTTATCAGTGATTGTAGTGCATAAAATGGTGTCACTGAAACAACCAGTACCACACGCATGCCTTGAAGTGCAAGAAATGCCATCACTGTTACCTCTGGCAAACAGATACCTTGAAATCCATGAAGTAGCATCATTGTTATCACTGACACACAGATGGCTTGAAGTCCATGGAATGGTGTCACTGTAAGTGTAACCAATGACACACAGATGGCTTGATATCCATGAATTAGTGTCATTGGACGAAAACAGTACCTGTGCTGCGTGACAGTCAAAAGCTCCGTAGACCGGACTCTGGCGTGGCGATCATCAGGAGAGAATGCGTCGCTGTTTCGGGCTCTTCCTCTCGACAGCTGTAATGACGCACCGAGCCCCCTCACCGATGTGAGGTCTCCTTGCCAGTTTGACTGTATGCCTTTTCTGTCAACCGTCAGGACTCGCACCAGCTTGTGTCCTCTCTCTTCAGCCAGATCCAATGATTTGCTTTCTCAACAGTCTCCTGTAGGGCTTTTGTCATGGCATTCCCTTTCTTCGGACCAAGTCCAGCCACTCTCATCCACTTTCTGACGCTAGTCGCGATGAAACCTCTTCTACAGCCAATTTCGACTGGGAAATGGGTTGCTTTCCATCCCGCCTCCTCGCATTCTTCAACAAGAGTCTCATAGCGATTTTCTTTCCGCTCGTGTGCCTCGCTGATATTGTCTTCGTGAGGCACAGCAAGTTCCACCAGGTGCACCTCTTTCTCTTCCTCACTCCGAATCACCAGGTCTGGCTTCTTCGTTGATGGGATGGGGAAGAATCTCTTGCAGCCCTCTAGATCTGCTGCTGCTCCCATTGACCACCGCTCTGACCTTCTGTGGCTTCACTCGCCTTCTTTCTGTCAGGAACCTTGCCTCCTTGCGGCCCAAATTCGATCTTGCCCAGTCCGTGTTTCTGCGGCCTAGGAGCGTATTTTCCCTCTTCCGCCTGCTCCTTCGCCATCTTGGTGAAATGGTGTCACTGTAAGTGTAACCAATGACACACAGATGGCTTGACATCCATGAAATAGTGCCATTGTAACCAGTGACACACAGATGGGTTGAAGTTCCTGAAATGGTGTCACTGTTACTTGTGGCACACAGCTGGCTCAAAATCCATTAAGCAGCGTCACTCATTCACTGTAACCAGTGACACACGGGTTGAAGTTCCTGAATTGGTGTCACTGTTACTTGTGGCACACAGCTGGCTCAAAATCCATGAAGTAGCGTCACTCATTCACTGTAACCAGTGACACACAGATGGGTTGAAGTCCCTGAAATGGTGTCACTGTTACTTGTGGCACACAGCTGGCTCAAAATCCATGAAGTAGCGTCATTCATTCACTGTAACCACACACAGATGGGTTGAAGTTCCTGAATTGGTGTCATTGCATCAATGACACTGGTGTGTAGACATCTACAGAAAGTCAATGTAACCACCACACAGATCTATCTGGAAGTCAATTAATTGTTGCTGTTATGGCCACTCAGATACCTTAAAAGTCAGTGAAATGGCATCAGTGTAAATGCACATATAATAAAATATCCTTGAAGTCCATGAAACGATGCCACTGGATCAAGGACACACTACACTGAAGTCAGTCAAACAGCGTCACGGGAACAGCAGAGAAATCCTGTATTCTATGAAATGGTATCCACTGGAACAAGCATATAACATGGTCCATGAAATAGTGGCAATGGAACCACTTAGGTAAGGTAATGTTGCCTATAGCCCAGCTGACCGCCAAGGGCCATATGATGGCTGTCACCACGTTGAAGTCAACTCACAAGTTGTTAAAAAAAGAAAATTAACCCAAAAAACACAGAAAACATTCACGCATCTCTTTAAAGTACACCTAAAAATGCACCAGAAACGTTGCTAGAAATCCGTCTTCTGTAAATCTGACATCAGATGAAATATGTTAATTTCTTTCAGAAATCAAAATATCATGTAAGGTGGAACATCTCTGATCAAAATTTTCATGGAGTCTGCTGTTAACTGTTTATGTCTCATTGCCATCCATTCCCTTAGGAAGCTGTCAGTAAACGCACTGAAGCAAAGTGGTGGTTTGCATAGTGGTCTTAACACCAAAGGCACTAGAACCAGTTGTCTGTAACTGGAACAACCTACTTACAAACACTGTGCTATGTGAAATTGTGTTGTACCCAAAACTTACAAAGCAACATAGCAATCCAAGAATTTCATGGCATTTACAAGTGAAATCAGTGGTTTAACCACTCATCCTAGAAACATCCTGGGAATAGAAACTGGTGAAAAATCGCTAAGCACCAAGCCAACATGTAATATCAACAGAAGGTGGGAAGGTGTTGGACTGACCACAGACTGCTCAGCACCAAGCCCACATGTAATATCAACAGAAGGTGGGAAGATGTTGGACTGACCACAGACTACTCAGCACCAAGCCCACATGTAATATCAACAGAAGGTGGGAAGATGTTGGACTGACTGCAGACTACTCAGCACCAAGCCAACATGTAATATCAACAGAATGTGGGAAGATGTTGGACTGACCACAGACTACTCAGCACCAAGCCAGCATGTGATATCAACAGAAGGTGGGAAGGTGTTGGACTGACCGCAGACTACTCAGCACCAAGCCAACATGTAATATCAACAGAATGTGGGAAGATGTTGGACTGACCGCAGACTACTCAGCACCAAGCCAACATGTAATATCAACAGAATGTGGGAAGATGTTGGACTGACCACAGACTACTCAGCACCAAGCCAGCATGTAATATCAACAGAAGGTGTGAAGGTGTTGGACTGACCGCAGACTACTCAGTACCAAGCCAACATGTAATATCAACAGAAGGTGGAAAGGTATTGGACTGACCACAGACTACTCAGCACCAAGCCAACATGTAATATCAACAGAGGGTGGAAAGGTGTGGACTACTCAGGCTGACTGCCTCATGTGTCGGGCAACTCAGCAGGTTCTGCAACATCACTGCTGGTGACAGTTGCAGAGGGTGGCAGGCGAGGCAATGCAGCAGTGTCTGCAACGTCACTGCTGGTGACAGTTGCAGAGGGTGGCAGGCGAGGCAATGCAGCAGTGTCTGCAACGTCACTGCTGGTGACAGTTGCAGAGGGTGGCAGGCGAGGTGGCAGGCAAGGTGGCAGGCGAGGCGGCAGGCGAGGCAACGCAGCAGTGTCTGCAACGTCACTGCTGGTGACAGTTGCAGAGGGTGGCAGGCGAGGTGGCAGGCAAGGTGGCAGGCGAGGCGGCAGGCGAGGCAACGCAGCAGTGTCTGCAACGTCACTGCTGGTGACAGTCGCAGAGGGTGGCAGGCGAGGCAACGCAGCAGGTTCTGCAACATCACTGATGGTGACAGTCGCAGAGGGTGGCAGGTGAGGCAACGCAGCAGTGTCTGCAACATTACTGCTGGTGACAGTTGCAGAAGGTGGCATTCTGCTTTTCTTGGGGTCAGGACTTGGTTCCTGTGGCTGTTGCCTTTTCCTTGCAGCCAGGGCTGCTAGCCTTTGCTCTGTCCACTCCTGTAGTGGGATGTCCTCCTGGCGACATCACCAAGCACCTTTTATCTGCGTGTGTACCAGTTTACCATCCACTACAGACAGGCGAGGCTTCTCACATTTCCTGCACGTGAACACTGTGACGGATCGTTTCCCATCCTGTCACAAATTTTCATACAACAGGTAGTTGTCTGGAAGCCGGTTGGACAGTTCAGCTGACTGCTGCTCACCTGCGTACTGTTGAAAGCCGGGTGAGTTGAACCGGTTAGGCAGTCTCTGCAGTGATTCCAGCAACGCAACAACACAGACGGCCGAAGAGGGACTCAGCTGATTTTTGGTGGCAGTCAGGTATTTATCACAACAATGTTTATTTATTAGCAAACCGAAACCGTATTCCCGTTTAGGAGCGACTGAAACTTCCTCAGCGCACTTGTGAAGGATTTGTGTAGAAAAGGAAAGTATTTGTGTGTTCTGTTATCCTATGACCTGATAGGGTAACAAAACGAAATGCTGTCGGAAAACAAATAGATGAAGTGAGTGTTAAAGGAAGTGGTCTTCAGAAAAAAGGTTTTGTTTATTCTGTGACTTAACTAGTTATGAATTCATGTTGAAAAAATGTTAATTATTTCAATGTGGATTAGCTAGACTTTGCGAGAAAAGGGAGAGTTTTGATGCTAGGGATAATAAGCTCCCAGAGTGAGCGACACAGACTTCTTGCTGGTTTTTATTTTTGATGTAAATGAGTATTTAACTCACTCTTGATATAAATATCAATATGTGTGTTGGTAAACAAGAGTGTTGTGAAAATCTTTCCCTTGCATATATTGAAGTAGATGAATCTTTTTGAAAAGAAACCTTTTAAAAATCTGGTGATTGTATGAAATGAAATGAACATTCTTGTCGTGTTACAAAAAAGGAAATGAACATTGTGTCGCGACGTTTATAGTTTGATGAAAAGTAATCATTAATTGTGTGTAATGAAAGTAATCATTAATTGTGTGTAATGAATTGTATTCATGGTTTATTGAAGAGGGTCTAGGTGGAAATCTTTTCCCCAATTTGGAAAACTAAATTCTGAAGGGTTTATATGGAAATCCTTTCCTGTGTTGTGTTATGATTCCGGAAAGGGAATGTTGTAGTGTTATGATTCCGGAAAGGGAATCTTGTGTTATGATTCCGGAATGGGAATGTTGTAATGTTGAAGAAAGAATATGCTGATGTTTGTCCCAAGTTGTGGCGGAATATGATGTGGCCAATGAATATAAATGTAGTTGTGATTGTAATGAATAGTAGCCATGATAATCAAGGTAGTTAATCAGTTTCCCCCAGGTAGAAGCGTTCCCTGGACTGAGGGGGACTGGCTGCCACTTTATGAGGGTCAGGGCCATAGCTGAAGTCTATGCCCCTGTTCTCCGCCCTGTGTCGGCGTGGAGAGGTTGGCCTGAGTGCCGATAACCACCCTACCTGCCACTGCGCCCGGGACTGACTACCCGCTGAGCCAGTTGGGCCAGAGACGCCGCTGCTGCCAAGCCAGAGCGCCGCTCCTGGGTTTGAACCAGCGACCTGTTGGCCAGACCGTCGCTGTGTTGTGTTTGTGTGTGAGCCACAGCTCCTGTGCGAGACTGTCACCTCGTCGTCGGCAGAGATGCCGCGAGTGTGTTAGTGTTTTTTTTGAGCCACAGCTCTGAAGTTTTTTGAGTCCTGTGTCGGACTTCACTTGACGCTGTAGTCATCGTCTTCATCATCTGCATCGCCTTCATCGTCTCGTCGCCTTTGTCGTCTCGTCGTCCTCGTCGTTGTCATCGTCTACGGCGACGTTGGAACCAGCAGCATAAATAGCTATTTATATTTTGATATATCTTGTGTGTACGCCTAATGGTTGGCATGCCGATCTATTAATATCATTGCGTTTGTTATATTATATGTTTGTCTGATGGCTCGGGCAGCATAAAAAACAAAAAGAAGTGTTGTTCTGTTGCCTGGCTGTCCATGTTCGGGTGAGTGGGTGTGTGTATGTGAACTAGAAAAGTCGTGCATGCATCCATAATTTCTGTGTGAGTCAGACAGTCAGACACCTGCAGACACCACCCATACCATCTGTAACAAACACATCAACACAGCGCTTGTTGATGCGCACAGGCTCCCCAGCCTCCTTCATCTTCTGGCACCTTTTCCTGTATGCGGCAGTGGATTTCGGCACATGTCTGGGACCGCTGGGGGGCAGAGGAGCAGCTGAAGCAGTATCCAGCACAACTGGTTGCACTGGAACTATGTGCAGAGGAGTGGTGCCTGCAGGAACTGGTGCTGGTAAAATGAAGGCGTAATGAACTGGTGCTGGTTCTATGCGCCGCTGCCTGGTGGTTGCTGTCTGTGCCCTGCATGGTGGTAGATGGAAGGTGTGCTGATCACCTGCATCACCTACATCTGGTCGGGAGGCCAAGGGAATAGCAGGGTGCACAGGCAGTTCAGCAGTCATGGCATGGGACTGCTCTGGCAGACCTTGCTGTAGAACCTTCAGTTCGTTAGCCTTCTCTTCCTTGTTGTTCCTGCAGAAACAGAGAGCAAGTTTAAGTGCAAGAAATCTAAACACTGTTTCAGAGAAACAATGATGAACAATCACTTCAATAACATACATGGATTCTGTGATGGGCACTGTACCTTACAAAGCACCTGCAGTGAGATCAGTGAGGCAGAAGGAGGATACAACTGTTGCTTACCAGTCCCGGAGTGTGGCAAAGTTTATGTCAGGAAGCTGTAAGGTGGTGTTGTCCAGCAGCGGTGGATTGTTGAGCACGGCAGAGCGTATATGGGCATAATCCCTGAGGATGAATGCCCAACGCTCAGACTGCTTCCCTTCCACCACCACTGCAGACGGGTGCAGAGCACACAGCTTCCTGACCAATGTCTCCACAATGCGGCTGCAGTCCACTCGGGTGGCAGGACCCTGACTGGAGCTCAGATGGCACCTGCTAACACATGGAAGTAGAAATCCAATCAACACTAGAACAGAACTCTACTTCAGTGAGACATGAACAAAGACCAACTGTATGTTAAACCTGAATTACAACAGTAATACAACAAATGTTTACCGTTGAGTGGCAACCACACCAGGCGAAGCCGTCTTGCCCTTTGCCTTGAAGCGGCCTCTGACTTTGGTCTGGAACCGCTCTGTCAGCTGCAGTGGCCGCTTGTCATAATCATCCAGGCAATTATACGCCTGAATGATTTCCTGCGCTTCCATGTTGGACACGGCCATCTTGGTGCGCAGGGGTAGCAGCAGCTGTACAAGGGCCTCAACCCGATCAAAGCCAGGGGCGCTATCTAGGCCGACACTCTCCTGCATCAAACATAACAATGCTGCCAAGTGTAAAGTATAATGTTACAGTTAAGAAGACTGGGTAGCACCTCTTTAAGAATGTGAATTCCTCCATAAAAACAAAATGTGCATAGGTAAGATTGCAAGAACAGAAATTCACAAACATGCCTTTGGATGAGCAGTCAATGAAGAAGTCTGGGCATGGCAGGTGGACGGACGCCCAGCCTCAGTCTGGCTGGTGGACGGACGCCCAGCCTCAGTCTGGCTGGTGGACGGATGCCCAGCCTCAGTCTGGCTGGTGGACGGACGCCCAGTCTCAATCTGGCTGGTGGACGGATGCCCAACCTTAGTCTGGCTGGTGGATGGACGCCCAGCCTCAGTCTGGCTGGTGGATGGACGCCCAGCCTCAGTCTGGCTAGTGGATGGACGCCCAGCCTCAGTCTGGCTGGTGGATGGACGCCCAGCCTCAGTCTGGCTGGTGGACAGACGCCCAGTCTCTGGCTGGCTGGTGGACAGACGCCCAGTCTCTGGCTGGCTGGTGGATGGACGCCCAGACACTGAAACAGGGAAAGAGTGCCATACACTGAAATAGTAGCATGATCAATATTCATATGTATGTTACCATGTTATAAAAAGTCATGAACAAAAAACGAGCAGAAACACAGAAGGAGAAAAAACAATATCAAAGTAGTCCATGGCATGAACAACAGGAAACTCACCACTTGTGGATGGATGACTTTGTTCCATGAAGGCTCGATCAACCAGTTCCTCGTGCTTGGTAAACATGGTTCGATCCACATCTGGGTCTACCCCAGTGTCCTCCTCAAAGCCCTCACCAGGCATATCTTCTTGGACCATCTCGGATCTCAGGTCCAGATCCTGCCTTGTGACAGCATCCAGCTTCATCATTAAAGATGAAGAATTCTGCCCAAGAAGATATTCGTAACCGATCTTCTCACCTGTAAAAAAAATCATGAGCTGAACACAAGAAGAATGCATGCATATTTTAAATTCTGTCTATAAATGCATTAGAAACTCTTGGATGTAATTGCAGTACACACCAGCTAATAATAGTACCCTTTCGGGGCTGTCATCAGACAGGAAAAAGAAACACCTCCTGGAGAACAGCACCAAAACAAAACAAACAACGTTAAAATAAACTACAGGAAAAATAAGAGAGAGGGAGAGAGAGAGAGAGAGAGAGAGAGAGAGAGAGAGAGAGAGAGAGAGAGAGAGAGAGAGAGAGAGAGAAGGTGGGAAAGAAATACAATGACAAAAAAGTGTAAACATGGGAAGAACAGAGATAAAAACAGAGAGAAAGGAAAAGCCCAAAACAAGAATATAGTTATAACCTGTGTATGCCCGTGGAGCCTTGAACCATGAGAACATGGGGCAGTCCACTTTCTCCGAGCCCTCCTTAATGCTCTGCATCAGTTTGCCATCGTACAGTCTGGGCTGGTCGTGAGGCCCAGTCACCCCTGCAGCAGCTCCCCTGTCTTGGTTCCAGCGCATCAAGCCCTCCACCAGATAGGCCTGGTAATGCACATGGCTGGTGCTTTTGCCTGAACAGACAACAAGTTGTCATTTAACACATTTCCTGCTGCAATATTATCCTTTTATTTCTTTTCTGATATACATACGTACATACACACAGAACAGAAGAATATACAAGAAGACAGGAAGGCGTTGAAAAGAAGCAAAATGTGAAAGTATAAAACAATGAGTAAGTCTTTTGTAAGGATTTTTCACATCCACACTAATATCTCTCAGCTGGAAACACAAAAACCATTCACCTGGGATGAACCGGTTCAGATGGAGATGGAAGTTCTCCAGAGACGTGGATCCTCTGGCACATCTGAACGTAGGCAGACAGACACCGCCCTTGGTCATGGTGCCTGTCTGGATGTAAAGACCACATCAAGTGGATCCTGGATGCAGGGGATGTGGCACTCCTGCTCACTCCAGATCTGCCAGGCATGGTCCTTGTTCAGGACTGGAACACCCAGTGTGTCTTTGGCTGCAACCATGCATGGGGTGTTCAAATGTAAAACAGAAAAAGACACACAAACTATACAGTATGGTACGAGCATAAGAGAATGTGAAGCCTCACCTTGTTCAGACGTGTACACGTCCAGCAGCTCCTTGATGAGGCGCTTTGTCTCTTCCGTCCCTCGTGTAGTGCGCCTGCAGTGAAGGGCCATGTCCTTGCGACTAATCCTCTTGAGGACGTCACTGTCTGAGGGATGGGAGAAGCCCTCTTCATGCAGCTGTGCTCTCCTGGCCTCCATCAGCTTCTGAAAGTCGCCCTCGTCCCACACGAATATCGCTCTGGACAGGCCCCTCATGAAGCTGGGGTAGAGCGGATGGGACTCTGTGGTGACTGCTGAAGCCAGCCTCCGCATGAAGTGCCAGATGTTCAGGCGGAGCTCGGTGCTTGACCAGTGCGGTTGGAGCAGTCTGCGCATCCTGCCGGTACAGCAGTCACGGTTCACATACACGAGCTTAGGAGCAGGAACCTTTGCTCTCTCGTAACGAGACTGCAGGCCCAGCATCATGTCCTCCAGTCCACTGCCTTCCTGGGTGGTCAGGACACTCAAGAGCACTTGTCCGTACTCATTGCCGACATTGGTGGCCCATGATGCCGTGCCTGCACCATGGCCCTGCAATTTCTTGGCGACCTGTGTGGAAAAACATCATTGAATGTAACTATTTTCCTTCATTTCGTTTCGCACCGTTACCAGATCATACACACATGATAAAGCACTTCGGAGTGCAAACTACATACAAAGTACCACAAATGCAGCGTGTTACATCAGAACAATAACCAAAGGTTCCTGTACTCACTTTCTTGGTCGAGTCTACTTTCAAAATGGACCCGTACACAGAAGTGATGGCTGCCAGGTTGTCCTCCAGCCGTTCACAGGTGTCCTGAACGTAGACTGCCTGAAGCCAATGGTATGTCGGAATTCTTTCCATGGCGGGTGGCTGAACATAAGTAGCAGCCGTGATCATGCCACTCTTGATGGCACTGGTAAAGTTTACGAAGTCGTGTATATATTGATTGACACGAGTCATGTGGTGCTTCGTGTGCTGCTCCTTCAGTGCCTTCTGGAGCTGCATGGGCGAGTTTCCTAGCCGCCGTTGATTCATGAACTCTACTACCTATTTTTTAAAAAAAGGGAAAAAAGCATGTTGTTATTCATCATTCTCCTTTTCTGATTTTCGTTGTTTGTTAGGGGCAACATTTCTTTGACTGATACAGACTATGGGAGAAAACACAACACAACATGAATAATAAAAACATATTAAGGTACCTTCATGTCACATGCCAGGTGACAAGTCAGAATAGCTGGGAATTCTGACCGAAATGACAGATCCATCTGTCTTAGTAAGGGAAGGCTCCAGCTTTTCAGCTTCCCTGTACATCTGGGGCACTGCAGGTATTCTCCAGCGAGGTAATAAAAATCGTTGACATCCAAGACTCTCCGCACATTGCGGTAGAGCCCAGCAGATACCAAGTTGCAGCCCCGCGTGCCTCCTTCGGACACCTGTGGAATCACACAGTTAATCAAACATAGCATTAACCTTGACGATCACATCATACATTCTGTACATGTGCAAGGGTATCTGAAGCATACAGGGATTGCTGTAAAAACTTCAAACAGTTATATTACCTGAAAGAATATTTCCAAATTTTCCTTGGCATCCATATGCACAGCCTGTGCGTGAAATATGTGCCTGGCTTGGGTGGCTTCTGGAGGTGTGGCCCTCGTGGAGGAGAGGGAGGGGAAAACCAGACGTGATCTAGACGAGTTTCGTCTAGCTGCGGCTTCCCCTTATCTGACCACTTGAACAGGGCGTTAGACACCCATTTGTGTTCTTGTTCCGCCATGTCAGCCCGCCAGCCCGCAGGAAGTGGGAAATCATCTGAAACGTTAGTCACAACATGGAACTGCTGATCACTGGAAAACCCGCAAAACATTACGTCATTCACATACCACAACAAATGCATCATAACAACACATACTGCAGTGATTACAAATCCTGTGTGTACTACATTAAATTGAATACCAGCCCTCATCTCACCTTCTGCAAGAGTCAATGACAAAACAGTCTTAACACAGTAATGCGTCTGTATCTATCACACCTGAACACACTATTACAACCCAATACAATTTTTCACCCTTTTCAAAATTTAACACAGAAAAGATACCACCATGGCCATCACGCGCTTTCACCCATCATTGTCAAAGATTTGGACTTAAGGAGGGTGTGGGGGGGGGGGGGGGGGTTGATGATGGAGAAACTGGGAACATGAAATTCAGAAAATATATTACAGATATGAAACTCTTCACTAGCTGCATAAGGGAACCATCGTAATCCCTTTTGAAGGCAGATATATTTGTATTGCCTGCTCCGAGGCCTTTCGTCCGCTGGATCGGACTTCCTGCTCGGAGGCCTTTCGTCCGCTGGATCTGACCGTTCCCAGTTTCTCCATCTTCAAACACCCCCCCCCCCCCCCCCCTCCTTAAGTCCAAATCTTTGACAAGTCTTACTATGAAGACAGTTGAGTTGTTGGCCTGCGCTTGTTTTTTCCCCCCACTATTAGATTGTTCGTCTATGTATTTGTATGACTTTATTCAAGTTTAAAAGGCTGTGCCAGTCTTGAATAAAAGTTTGAGTTGTTGAAGCAAATCAGGTTAGAAAAATTCAACTATGTCTGTATTACTGGTGATTTTAACTTCCCAGACATTGATTGGCAAGGTACTTGTTCTGGTGAAAGAGGACAAAAGTTCAGAAATTGCTTACAAGATGCATTTTTGAATCAAATGGTGAAACAAACAATAAGACACAGAGACGGACAAAAAATCAAATATGCTGGATTTGGTACTCGTTAATGATGAAAACATGATATCGGACACTAAACACTTAGCTCCTTTAGGCAAAAGTGATCAGAATGAGGTTTTAATGTTCTCTCTGTACTTAGGGGAGGACCAAGATCAAGAAGAATCAAAGCAGTCATACAATTTTAAGAGAGGGAAGTTTATACAAATGAAAGAAGAACTGAAGAAGATTGACTGGAACAAACTCAGTGATCTTAGTGTAGAACAATGTTGGAGGGAAATTAAAAGTATGTTAAATTCTTTAATAGAAAAAAATGTTCCAAAACAAATTATTAAGAATGATAATAAAAAACAGAAACCAAAGTGGATGGATGCAAAGACAATGAAATTTGTTAAAAAAGAAATATGATATGTACCCGAGGTTTTTAGTCACTAAACAGGGGAAAGATTATCAAAATTATATTAAAGCACGAAATACTTGTAACAAAAAAATAAGAGAAGCAAAAAAAGTAATTTGAAAAGAAGCTATCAAAGGAATGCAAAAATGACCCGAAAGCTTTCTGCAGATATGTACAATCTAAAACAAATATGAATACAGGAGTGAGTCCTTTAGTAACTAAAGAAGGTGACACAGTAGAGACAGATAGTGGAAAAGCAGATATTTTGCTAGTGTATTCACAAGGGAAGATATCAATAATATACCTACTCTAAGTCCAGCTTCAAGGTCAAAAGGTATTATTTTGGAAAATGTAAACATTTCTGTGGAATCAATAAAAAAGAAACTTCAATCTCTGAACCCAAATAAAGCATGTGGTCCTGATGCCATTCTATCAAGACTGCTAAAAGAGCTGAATGAGGAGATTGCCTTCCCACTTTATATACTTTTTACTAAATCTGTTGAAGACATGATAGTACCTTCAGACTGGGAAACTGCTACAGTTATACCAGTACTCAAAAAAGGTACGAGAACAGACCCAGGGAATTATAGACCCGTGTGTTTAACATGCATTATATGTAAAATCTTAGAATCATTTATTAGAGAGGCTATTGTTAAACATTTGACAGTAAATAAATTATATGCAGAGTGCCAAAATGGATTTCGTCAAAACAGATCTTGTGTGACTCAACTCCTAGAAGTGATGGAAGACTTTACAAGGCAGATTGATAAAGGAGAGAATGTAGGTGTATTTAGATTTTAGAAAAGCGTTCGACTCTGTTCCACATGAAAGACTACTAAAGAAATTGGAGTCTTATGGAATAGTAGGCAATGTACTTGGTTGGGTTAGAGACTTTCTATCAAAAAGAACTCAAAAAGTAAGGTTTGGTAGTTCTTTCTCTCGTAGTGCTGATGTCATTAGTGGGATACCACAAGGCAGTATTTTGGGACCAATATTACCTGTGTTTATAAATGATCTCCCTATTGAACTAAAGAGTACATGTAAAATTTTTGCAGATGACACAAAACTTTATAATTCTCCAAAATTGCATCAGGAATTACAAAAGGATATTGAAATATTAGTAATGTGGTCTGATACTTAGAATCTATACTTTATATGCAGAAAAATGTAAAGTACTTCATATTGGTAAATCAAACCCACAAAATGATTATGTAATGAAAATTGGGGACAAGGAAATAAAAGTGTCTAAATGTGAGCAAGAGAAAGACCTAGGTGTGACTTTCGACAAAAACTTGTTATTTGATAAACACATTGCAAATATTATTAACAAGGCTAACAGAGTGATTGGAATAATAAAAAGAGCCTTTACATTTAACTCTCAACAGTTTTTGAGATTTTTGCATGACGGATGTTCTTTTTTTTCGTAACATTCTGCGCATTATTTTTAAAATGTTAATATTTCTGTGATGAATGTGTCTATTTCGGGTTTTTTTTAGGTGATATATTGCTTCAGATCACAAAAATGTTGTTTTAAATACCATAATTCCAGGAAGAAAACCGTCGATCACTGGTGATCGAAATTCAATGGAAAGAACTGAAGAGAGTTAAAGAAAAGGACACTTTCTTACAATTGTATAAGACATTAGTGAGACCCATTCTTGAATATGGCAATACTGTTTGGTATCCAATGTTAAAGAGACAATCAGAAGCTCTAGAACAGGTTCAAAGAACAGCAACAAAGATTATCCATAGTATAAAGGATTACTCATACCAAGAAAGATTAAAATATTTACAACTTCCATCACTAAAAGCAAGAATAATAAGAGGAGACTTGATTCAGACTATAAGATATTTAATGGTTTTGATGATATTGACAAAGCATGCTTTATTGTACTCCACAGATAAATACTACAAGAAACAGTGAAGATAAGATATTCAAACAATGTTCCAGAACTAATTTGAGAAAATTTGCATTTACTAACAGAGTAACCAATTATTGGAATAAATCAACAACTAGCATCAAACGTGCACCAAGTACAAATACATTCAAGAACCTCATAGATAAACATGAATTAATAATCAAAATTAGATATGACTTTGATGGTTAAAGAAGACTGAGGTAGTCGACAACCGGACCAATAAGACACCAAAGTAGAAAGAAACTCGTGGAGAGCGTGGCAGCAGAGAGTCCTCAGAAGAGAAGCCCCCTTCAAGCAAGTGTTTCGGCCCTTATCTCCTGACACTCTAGGGGGGTTGGGCCACACCCGGTTCATGACTCCGGATGTCCCTCTGCTGCCCCCTTTTTTTTTCCCATCTTGGGACGAGCCATGGCTGGGATTCGAACCCATGACCCTCTGGACATGCTCACTTTCCACTTAATGACTCGCGCTTTAACCACTGAGCCACAGGGACACCTGATATTTGTAGGGAAATTAAGCCTTATGAAGTTCACTTTTGTTCCTCCTTGACCAGATCCAGCTTGAACACCTCTCTGCTGCTTCTGCCATTGCTTTCAGGGCTCTGGTTTTTTCCTTCCCTGCAACTGAGAGCTGTTTCATGAGTCTGTATGCAGACGTTCCTACAAACCCCCTAGCTCCAATTTCTGCAGTGAGGACTTTGACCTGATAGCCTTCTCTCCTCAGGCTGTTTGCCAGATCAGCATACTTTTCAGTCTTGTAGATTTGAGCTGCCTCCATTCTGTTCTCATATGGCACCGTGAGCTCGATCATGATCAGCTGCTTGGTTGACTTAGAGTGGACTACTATGTCTGGTCTCATGCCACTCTTGCTGATGATCTCTGGGTGACTCTTCCATTCTGGGAGGTCTGCAGTGCACTCCCAGTCATCTGCCCCGTCCAGCAGACTCTGCCTGCATGTTTCGAGTGGCACTGTTGTTCTTGGCCATGATTTGCTGCCTCCTGCCGTGAAGAATGTTGCGGGTGCTTTTGGAGTCCTGATTTTCCCTTTTGTGGTGTTGGTACTAGCCCAGACTACTTGTACAATCTCTTTGAGCACTTGGTTGTGCCTCCATGTGTACCTTCCTTGAGCCAGAGCTACTTTACATGAGCTTAGGACATGCTCCACTGTTTGTTTTTCATGGCAGAGGGGGCATGCAGGATCGTCTGTTTTCCCCCACTTCACCAGGTTTGCATTTGAGGGCAGAAGGTCATATGCAGATCTGAGAATGAAGCTGATCCTGAGAGGGGCCATGTGCCAAATGTCATTCCAAGTGATACTTCTTTGGAGTGCATTCTCCCACGTTGTCCATTGCCCTTGCTGGCTCTGCTGGACTGCTTTTTGGAGTCTTTTTTGGTCTTCTTCTTTTCTCATCTCCTGAATCATCATGTCTCTTTTGGCTTTTCCTTTGGCATTTGACCACCATTCAGTTTTGGTCACCCCCAGTCCTTGTCTGTTGGTCTGTGTGTGTCCTGTTATTTCTCTGATCTTGAGACTTTCTTTTGCAGAATCCATCGCCTCTTGAACTTTCCATTTTCTGCCTGTCTTCAGCTGGGGCTTGATTGCTTCTACCACCTTGTCTCCTGAGTCCTCCAGCATGCTTTGAAGTCTGATCTTCCCTGCTTTGTATTCCTCCAGGATGGATTTCAGTGGTAGTTTCAGCTTTGCTTGGCGACAGTACAGCGCTATGTCAGTCAGACAGGGTGGGACACCAAGCCATTTCCTTGTGAACTTGTTGATTTTGGCTTCCATTGCCTCCACTATGCTGGTGCAAATGTCGTATATCATCAGAGGCCATAGGAGCTTTGGTATCAGCATGAACTGCAGACACCAGACCTTGTATTTGCCAGGGAGCCCACACTGGTCAATGGTCTCCAAGCCTTCCTCCGCCATCTGCTTGGTTTCTTTTGCTCTTTGTGTGTCTTTCAGCGTATCATCATACCATCTTCCAAGGCTCTTGACTGGTTCTTCTGTGACTGTTGGAATGGCCTGGTTGGCAACACTGAAGACCACAGATCCGGCCACTTTTCCTTTCCTCAGTGAGAGACTCCGTGATTTCTTTGGCTTGAACTTCATTCTGGATGAGGCAACTATGTCGTCCAGCCTCTCCAGCACATGACGTGTCTTGTCTTCTCTGGATGAAATCACTGTAGTGTCATCCATGAAGGCCTTGAGAGGAGGCATCTTGTATCCATCGCCAAGGTCTGTTTGTCTCGCGTTGTTTGTTACTGCTTTCAAGATGAGTTCCATTGCCAGCACGAACAGTATTGGGGAAATTGCACAGCCCATTGCAATACCCGCTTCCAAGTTGATCCAGTCTGTTGTGTACTCCTTGGTAGAGAACCGCATTGAGAAGCCATTGAAGTACTTCTTGAGCATGTCGCGGATGTTCTTTGGCACATGGTACATCTCAAGAGCCAACTGTATCATCTCATGGGGCACAGATCCATATGCGTTTGCCAGATCAAGCCACACTACGTCCAGGTCTCTCTTTTCCTGTTTTTGCTTTTTGGATTGCGTCCCAGATCATTGTGGCGTGTTCTACACAGCCAGCCACGCCTGGGATGCCACCTTTCTGGACTGACACATCCAAGTACTTGTTTTCCATCAGGTACTTGGTCAGCCTTGCTGCCATGACAGAGAAGAAGATTTTCCCTTCGACGTTCAGTAGTGATATTGGCCTGAACTGGCTGATGTCACTTGAATTTTGCTCTTTGGGGATGTACACACCATCTGCCGTCATCCACTGGCCGCTGATCTTCTGGTTTCTCCAAGCCGATCGCAGCAGCCTGTGGAGCCACTCCAGCACCTTGGGACATTTCTTGTAAAGCTGGTAAGGTATTCCGTTTGGCCCTGGTGATGATTTGGCTCTGGCTTTGTCGACCACCTTCTTGATTTCCGCCAACGTTGGAGGCTTGCCATTGAACTGTTCCTCAGGGTTGGTTGGCCACACCAGACCTTGAATGTCGAGTGGTGCTTTGCTCTGTGGGTCAGAGTATGTTTTCCTCAGATGCTGCTCAAGAACTCCTTTGTCCACACTTAGGGTCCCAGATTTTGGCTGCTCAAACAGTGTTCTGGCAAACTGGAAGGGGTCTCTGAAGAAGCGCTCTTGTGTCTTCTTCTTTTTGCTCTTCCTCTTCCTCACAGATTCCGCTTTGCTGAGGGCGCTGTGTTTTTCTTTCAGGTCTTTCCACAGTTTTTGCAAGCCTTGTTTTTCAGCTGGCAGTGCGGTCTTCATTTGCTTCTTGAGGTTTTTCTTTTGGACCCTGATCTTGTCCATCTTTTCTTGGCGTCTGGATTTCTTTGGAGGTGTTTTCTCTTTGGGTAGTTTTGCTCCATAGGCGTCTCTACATGTGGCATACACAATGTCCCCATATGTGGCTAGTTTGTGTTCCAGGGTGCTTTTCCCTATCAGTGCATCGAGTCTTTGGACGATTTTTGCATCCAGTTTCTCCCAATCTTCAGTTTCGTTTGCTCGTGGCAGGTTGAGTTTCAGGCGCCTGGCATCGAGGGCCTGTGCAAATTCCTCATCCGAACCAATAGCGTGGATGTCCTTGGCACTGTGGTTTAAATCCTGGCCTTGGTCTTCCGACGTCTTATCTGCTGATGCAGTGCGCTGCTGCTCATTCAGATGAGTCTTCACACATCCCATCTTTGTTCTGTGGATCTTCATGCCACGGGTGGTAGCGAAACGCTTTCCACAGACACATGGATATTCCATTTGGTCCATGTTCATAGTCCGTTTGGGATTTGCAGTCATGATTGGTTGAGCACCGATGGATTCATCATTCTCTCCCCTTTCGGTGAATCCTGGGAGCATCTTTTCCTTTTATTCTTAGTAGCCACATGTTTAAGGCAAAGTGGGGAGCCAGCCCACAGAGCCCTTGGTTCTGGTCTTTCCCAGAAGGGGCATAAAAAGCCTAAATAGGCTAAGTTGTTTTAACACAACACCCCGATCCTGATCCTGATCCTGATAACGGATTGGTTGACAAGACCGAACGATCCACCGTGAACTCGTCTTTTCTCATCGTGTGTCGGTGGCATTTCCCCTATCAGCAGCAGCAGTATAGCACAAGCCAACATGTTAGCGGTGGAGGAATAGCATATTCTGACATAATTGAAACAAAAGCGTTCTGCAGACTCTGAGCAGGCGACAGGCAGGTATTTGGGGTTACATGGGTTATGTTTGGAATTCACCATGTTCCAAGGGGCCTCAGCTGATAGGCGTTCATCTCACCTACCTACAGCTTGCCTATAGGCGTTCATCTCACCCTACCTACAGCTTGCCTATTGCCGCCAACCTTGACTCGCCATGTCCCGGGATTGGATTTGTTGGCCATACAAAACTCAGGGCTAATGTTGTTAGACTATCTCATCATGGGAGATATTCTAGATGCGTGTTGTTTAAGATCGAGCACTGTGTGAAATGAATGAAAATAGATCACATTGACACAATTACACAGTTGTTGTGGAAAAAGGGGGGTGGGGGGTGGGGGTGGGGGGTGGGAGGGGTGGGGGGAGGGGGGGGGAGGAAGTATCAGTCAATCACATGTTGCCTGCTATTATTTTTCCTCCTAGGAATCATCACTTCACGAATAGACTTAGCTTAAAAGAAAAAAAAATTCTTATATTACAAGAACTTTCTCTGCAGTGCATCAGAAACAGATGATGTTTATGTTGTTTTATGTGGTGATATGAAGGTGAGAATTGGGAGAAAACAGTCAGAAACACAAACCTTGATGAACTATGTGCCTAGCTTTTAATTCTGATGACATTAGTGAGGAGAGAAATGCATGGTACTTTGCAGATTTAACTGTGAATAAGAAGAAATTAAGACACTCTTTACATGATTAGGCTTTTTGCTTGATCGGTTGATTGCGAATGGATGTTGTCACAATGATGCGGATGGTGTGAATGGTGTTTACTTTTGTGTCACCAAACTGACAAAATGTCATGGACTATGTTCTTGTTCCAGAAGACCTGTGTGTATATTCTGACCTTTACAGTGACAATTGTTTACATTTGTGGTACTTACCTGTTGTTTTGAAATGGAAGAATGGTAGTTGAAATAGTGAAAGTAATGCTCCAAGGATGGGTTGGTGGTGGTGAAAAAGAATTATTTGAAACAAAGAGAAATCATTAATATAAAGTAGAGCTCAACAGTAGTGACTTTGAAGACGTTTTAGCTAGAGTTTACCAGATAATAGGTTATGATGTTCATCGTGGAGTACAAATTAAAGATTCGTATAGGTGACTGCATGTTTGGTGCGAGTTGTCGGGAAAGGAAAGGAATGTAGTGACTGGTTTAACAGAGTGTGTCAACTGAAGGGGAAAAAAACCCCCCAGGTCAAGAGGCTTCTGGACAGATTTCAAACGTGTAAAACAGAAATAATTAGTAAAGGAAAAAAAAGAAGAATGTGTAAATGAGAAAAGAAAGGAAAATTAAAGAAGAGAAAAAAAAAGAAGTATGGAAAATTAAAGAAGAGAAAAAAAAAAAAAAAACAAACAAAAACAAAAACAAACAAAAAACCAACAACATAGATATGAAGAAGAAAGATGACAAAAGTTAAGAGAGTCTGTTCATGATCCAAAACTTTTTTGGTCAGTGATAAGGTCAGTTGACATTTATGACGACATATTTCACCACAGTGGTATGACCACTTTTTCTCCCGCATTTCCAATGAATCAGATAATGACAGTGAATTGGATGGTTGAAGTGAATGGAGATTGTGGATGAGGAACCTTTGTTCAATGACCCAGTATCTGAGCTGGAAGTTATAACAAGTATTAAAAAATCTTAAAGCTGGTAACAGTGCGAGTCCTGACTTTATAGTTAACGAAATATTAAAAGATGCTAACATACACTTCAGTAGTGAAATTTTTTGTCGCTTTATTCAGCCAATTATTTGAAAGCGGGACATTTCGTTCTGAATAGGCAAAGTTTATCATCATTCCTACCCACGAAAAGGTGATACAAACAAGCCTGATGATTACAGAGGAGTTGCATTAACTAGTGCATTAAGTGAAATTTGAAGTGAGTTGCATTAACTAGTGCAGTAGGTGAAATTTCAAGTCACATCTTAAACTAAAGCTTTAAAATGTCGGCCGAAAACAAGGGGGAAAATTATTGAAGAACATGCTGTATTTCTATCTAATTATAGCATAGTTGATCACTTATTTACTTTACACGTATTTGTTAAAAAATATCTTGTACATTATAGTGACCTGTATATGGCCTTTGTGGGCCTTAAAAAAATTCGACTCGGTGAAAAGAAAAAGTGTTGTGGAGTATCTTAAGAAAAACAGGTGTAAACGTTAGGATTTCTATGATGCTTAAAAGAATTTAAGATGCTGTTCTTGTGTGCATGTATGATAAAAGTGTGTTTCCCCCACTTTTTGAGTGCTACAGGAGATAAAAGAGTGCTGCCTGCCAAGCCCTTTGCTATTTTCCTTTAAACAAAATTGCTATTTAAGTTTGAAGATAGAGGTGGAATTCAAATGACTCCTGAGGTAGTTGGAATGTTTTTGATGCTGTTTGCTGTTGATGTTATTCTCTTATCAGATACCACTATTGGTCTTCATAATCAACTGACAGGTATTTAACATGAAGCAGAAAGGCTAGGCTAACAGCAAATCTTGAAAAGACAAAGCTTACAGTTTTCCACAATGGCGGTCATCTTTCAGCATGAAAAATGGTTTGATGGCATTAGGGAAATTAAACTCATAAATGTTTAGGAATGTTATTCACAGTGAACTGGAGTCTACTGCCAACATGGGCTGAATCATACAGGAAAGGTAAAAAGAAAAGGTATGACTGACATTTTAAAATCTTTACAAAAGTCACATTCAATGACTCCATCCCTTTCCTTGAAATCTGTTGATGTATACACATTGAGCCAGTTTTGATATGCAGCTAAGTAAGCACGGTGTCTTACAATCAACAGTACCGTGGAAAAGATATGTACATTTGCCATGAAGCATTACATTGGTCAAATACCAGCGTACATGGTGAATCGGGTAGATCCCGCTGTGTATAAAGCTGTTTTTTCTGTTTTTTTTTTGTCTTAGAAAGAACCTATTTGATCATAGTTAAAATGCAAGGTCAGGTGAAAACTATCGGGGAGAAGCAGGTCAATAATAGTCAACAATGACGGCTGACCTACAATTTTGAAGATTGAAGATTGAAGCCTCTGCAGAGTTGTTGCAGGTGAAAATGAACGTTCCCCCCCCCCCCCCCCATCCCCGTTCTGCCCGCTTTTACAAAAATGTGTACACGCTCATGGTAGAAAATAAGCTCATTTTGGTCACAGAGTATACCAATGCAGTTTTATTAGTGTAAATAAGTCTGATAAGAATTTAAAAGGAAAATTAGTGTTCCGCCGAACGAAAAAAACAAATTACTTCGAAACAAACACGACACGTTTCAACCATTCTTCCTTCTTCCATTGAGTGGCCGCCATCAACTGGTTGATGATCTAGTCTGGTCAGATGTTCTTCTTTGGTTGATCCAGTAATTTCAATGTAATCTTGGTAAGCCACCACTCCCTCAATGCCCTGAACAATTGTTTCATGTTCTGCTGAAATATGGCAGGAGCTGAACAAATTCCAAATGGAAGATGACGATATGGACACAGTTCCTTGTGAGTGTTGATGGTCAACAGAGGCTCAGCCTGTTCTTCTCCTTCCATCTGGTGATAGGCCTGCTTCAGATCTACTCTGGAAAAGAATTTTCCTCCGGCCAATTTAGCTAAAAGATCAGTGGGCTTGGGAAGTGGATAATGTTCAACATCCATCATGGGATTAATGGTTACCCTGTAGTCTCCACAGATTCTAACCTTGCCATTGTTCTTTGAGACTACAACTATAGGAGATGCCAACGCACCATGCATTACTTTCTTTATGACATCTTTCTCCAATCTGTCCAGCTCCTCTTGCACCTTGGGCCAATTTGCACAAGGAACAGGTTTTGCTTTGTAGAACTTGGGTTTGTTCCACCCTTCTTACAGTTGGAGTGTGGCCTTGATCTTCCTCATAGTGCCTAACTCCTTTCTGAGGACTTATTCATGCCTGTTCATGACTGCATCCAGCATCAATGACGACAGCCTGTTGACTTGACAAATGGCTTGCCAGTTCATTCTTACTGCTGACAACCAATCTCGACCCAGTATTGTTGGTTTGTCAGTGACATTTGCTATCAGGAGTTTCAGGTCTGCTGTCTGTTGGTTATGCTCAACTGCAACATCTATGGCACCCTGCAAAGGTAACTGTGCACCTGAGTAAGTAGTAAGCTTTACAGGTGTTATCCTGAGTGGCTTCTGGTTGCATTTCCATGGAAGGTGTCTTTCCCTATGATGTTTCTTCTGGCTGATCCTGTATCTGTCTCAAATGTTTGACTTTCATATTCTACTTTCATGGTGACCGTCCATGGTTTCTTCCCTTTCTGAAAGTGATGAAGCATTCCTAGTTGACTATTTTCTTGTTCATCTTCCCCTCTGTCAGTAACACGCTCCTGTTCAACTTTAATATCCGAGAAATGACTTGGATTTTGAGAACTTCTGCACATACTTCGTAAATGACCGCTCCTGCAGCAAACATAACACAGGCCCTCGATGCCAGGCGCCTGAAACTCAACCTGCCGCGAGCAAACGAAACTGAAGATTGGGAGAAACTGGATGCAAAAATCGTCCAAAGACTCGATGCACTGATATGGAAAAGTACCCTGGAACACAAACTAGCCACATATGGCAACATTGTGTATGCCACATGTAGAGACGCCTATGGAGCAAAACTACCCAATTCAGTCATGTTTGTTGGTGACTAACATTACCCTGCATAACTGAAATACAACACAAACTCCTGGAATTCAACTGGATAGATTATCAGGGTTTTTCTGCTATGAACCAACCAAGGACGGGGGAAATCTCTGTCAGCACTGGCATCGGTCACCAAGCCTGTATCTGCTAGGCGGAACCTTCCCCTTTTCTTGATGGGTCTTATCATAATATATGACATTACCAGGCATGCCTACTGAAACAAGATAGCATTGTGTATTGTTTGCTTCATGTCCAGAGCGTTGACTGTTGGTAGATGCCGTATTGGAAGTTACACAATTGTCATGGAGACGGTTGGCAAATTAAGCAAGGGAGTTAACTGGGCATAACTCTTATCGCCGAGTCCAATGCCACAACATCTCCCCTTTCACAAGATAGTGGAATTTTGTCTAACTAGTGATTAAAGCAGGAATGACGTTTTCACAAAGTTTTGAACAATAAAGAAATTAACCATAAATAAAACAACACTAAATATGAAACTTGCTAAAACTATATCACTATGGCTCTTCCACAATGAAGGGTCAGTCTCTATATCTTGCTGGTGTTTTAACAAGTCGTCCGGTTTTCATGTGTTTAGTAATTTGTGGTTGTTGGAGATTGGCAGGATAGCGTTCGTTTGGTGTTTGGTGAGTGCTACACTGTGCTGTTGGTCCGGGCTGGCTGGTGTATCCTGACATCGTTTGGATGGACAGTCATCTGGTGTTGGTTGTTGGGTGCTGTGTCGTCGGCATTGTACCGGGTAGTTCACATTGTACTCGATCTGCATCCAGAATTTGTTACTGATGGTCGGCTGGTAAGCAAACGGCTTCGGTCTCATCCGCAGGTGGATTCTGTTTCTCCTCAAGGTGACACCTGTGTCAGTGGCCATTACATGTGATTGAGGTTCGTTATGTACTCAAATCACTGTTGCTGGTTTCCGCCCTTTGGTGTCATGGTCGAGGACCCACACAGGTTGACCTTGATGTAGAGGTGGAAGTGTTCCTATTGCAGTCATCTTCTCTTGTCTCTCTGCCAGAGCATCTCGTTGAGACGAAGGGGCAGGGTCGGTTCTGGAGGGAAGGACTGTTTGGATCTTCCCTTTCATCAGCATCTCAGCTAGAGATGGTAGGGTACGTGTGGCTGACAGGTGTTGCTGTCATAAGAAGGAGTGCCAGTTCCAGGTCCTGTCCTGTTCGTTGGCATCTTTTCATGGTGGTTTTTGTTGCTTCTACTTGTCTCTTAACAAAGCTGTTTGACTGCGGGTATCTTGTGGATGACGTTACATGTTGAATTCAAGTTACTTTCGAAGGGGTGGGAGAACCTGACTGGGTCTGTCGTCGTCCATCATGCCTCCTGCCTCTATATAGGTGCCTCTCCTCATCACTGTGATGTCAGTCTGATCTCCAGCAAAATCTCGACGCCTGTGGTCAGTCGGTGCTGGCAACCTGGACCTACTTGAGTGGGAGAAAAGTGTCTGTAATCTTATCTCTAATGTCCCCATCATGGTATCTGTGCTGTCGTCTCTGTGACCTAAAGGGTGACACTGCTTTGGGATTCGACTGCTTCAGACTTCTTGCTTGTATTCTTATATTCCCACGACAGAGACTCTGACCTAATTCTGTAGCAACGCTGTCTGCCAGAGGCCGATCTTGACGACGACACAGACCTCCTATGCGATCTGCGTCCGCACCCTTGATCTGAGAAATCAAGTCTGAAAGACTTGCTCCTTCCTGATGATTGCTTTCACATCTTTTTGGAGGGATGGGGATCCAACTTTTCAGTGAACTCAGGAGAGCCCACTTCCAACTCAATCAGGGTGTTCACAATTGGTGGACGAGTTGGAACTGGCGGCAGCTCAGCAAGCAAGAACCTGGCATCACTGGGATCAGCAGCTTGATGTATCCTCTTGCTTGCCCTCACGTGGAGAGAGATCTGAAAATCATCCATGGACTGCTGTTCATTCTGTGTAGGAAAGGAGTACTTTTTCTTTTCTCTCCTCCCCCCCCCCTCCCCCAATGCATTGGTCATTTTGGGGCTCTAAAGTCTCCCATGCTCCCCCCAGCTGCTTTCCAACATCAATCAGTGCAAGCAGGTCGTACTCGATACACGATATTTTATTTGTCCTCATAGAATACAAGGAAAATTTGTTTGTGGTGCCATCATCAAAATTCACATATTATAAATAAATTATAAACAAGTATATCATTAAAAATATTCCACTCTTTCCACTGTGCTCGGTCATTCCTTGTCAATTCATTTATCCATCTTGTGTCAGTCTGTACATATATATATAAATATCAACACATGCACGCACACATCCTACCACCCCTCCCCCACCCCCCACAAAACAAGTATATCATTAAAAATATTCCACTCTTTCCACTGTGCTCGGTCATTCCTTGTCAATTCATTTATCCATCTTGTGTCAGTCTGTACATATATATATATATATAAATATCAACACATGCACGCACACATCCTACCACCCCTCCCCACCCCCCCACCACCCCAGATACACACACCACACCAATACAGAATCACACGCACACACCCCGCCAAAATAGAGTCACACACACACACACACACACACACACACACACACACACACACACACACACACACACAGGCGCGCACACCACCACCACAAACCACCATCACATATGCAATATTAACACCACACTTAAATAAACACTCCAACTGTAAAACAGAAACGCTCCAAGATAAGCTCAAGTTAAGTATAAAAAAGAAAGAAAACAAAAACAATAGCACCATTCAAAAGGTAAATAATACTGCAAATGTATAATTACTTAAACTGTAAAAACAACCTGCAGAGTTAAATACAAATCAGGAATAAAAGATTTACTGCTAAGTAAGATGTTTTACGTGGGGTGAAGAGAGAGAGAGAGAGAGAGAGAGAGAGAGAGAGAGAGAGAGAGAGAGAGAGAGAGAGAGACTGAACGGAGATAATTCATAAGGGTGTGAAAATTGGAAACGGACTTGTGTAAACATTTTAACTATAAAAACATAACATTCCCTATGAAACCAAGTACGGAATAAAAGAGAACAAAATTTCAATACCAAGAAATTATATCACAGAAAGTATTGATTGTTTAAACAGTAAAAAGAAGACAATCAAAGTTAAAGATATTTGTAGTAATGGCTTGGATGGGGAGAGCGGGGGGGGGGGGGGGGGGGGGGGGATCCTTCACACACACACACACACACACACACACACTATATATATATATATATATAATTTAACAATACAACATGACATTCCCTCGTCACTGGGTTTGCCACACGAAATGGACATCATCATGGATAATGTAAATTCCCCCTCCTTTTCCGTAAACACACAAGCTGCACTGCTTAATCCAGAGGCTGTGTTTATATTCAGCCCTATGGTCTACCGAATAAATCTTTCCCCCTTTTATCGATGGAACAGCTGGTAGTTCTAGTGCTGAGTGCAGTTAGTAGGCTATCTGGTCTGTGTAAAACACAACCAACGCCCAATGCTATTAACAAGTCCTGTTACCTTTTGTTGTCAACTTACAGCTAGGGTTGTACTAATTGAAAGTGCTAAGTATATCCACTCCTGACACCAAGAAAGTGTTTTCCCTACACTTTGGAGAAAAGTTCTTAAACACTTGCACATTCACACATAATTATGCGCTCTACCTTACCGGGTCAGTCCAGACACTGGCTTGGTGATTTCGTCTGGATTCTTTTCAAGCCCTTCAATGGCACCAACTACTAAGTCGAGTCTGAGTCTCTTTCAAAGTCCCCGAGTCTAGTAGTGGTACTGACCGTCAAAGCCGTCGTATCCGTCTACAGCTGTTCTGTCACAGTGCCAGGGCTAAACTATCTCTTAAGAACTGTATGCCCTAGCACTGGTCTGTCACTAGTGTCACTGTCAGCGCGACCTATCTCCTTTAACTAACTACAAGTTAAATCAGAAATGAAATGAGGCAGGGAACAGTAAACGATGAACAGTAAACAAGTGGGGTATTTTTTGCTCCCATAAGAAAACCTAACACACAGTAACTTTTATTCAAGACTGGCACAGCCTTTTAAACTTGAATAAAGTCAGACAAATACATAGACAAACAATCTAATAGTGGGGGAAAAAACAAGCGCAGGCCAACAACTGAACTGTCTTCATAGTAATAACTTGGCAAAGATTTGGACTTAAGGAGGGGGAGGGGGGGGGAGTTTGAAGATGGAGAAACTGGGAACATGAAATTAAGAAAATATGTTACAGATATGAAAACTCTTCACTAGCTGCACAAGGGAACCATCGCAATCCCTTTTGAAGGCAGATATATAAATGCATTGCCTGCTCCGAGGCCTTTTGTCCGCTGGGTCAGAACCCATCAGGGAGACATGGCTGGTTGTGTCTGCGCTCCTGGCGTCAAATAGAGACTGTGGCGAGATGAGTATGTGTTAGGTGGGTCCTCTAGGGGAAGGACTGGGGATAATTTCTCAATGGGAATTCACCCTTGCGAGTGGGGTGACGAGAGTGGCGCTGCCTCTTGAAGCATGCAGCTAATGTTGGGTCAGCTCGCTAAAGCTGCTTTCATCTCCTTTTTAGGAGGTTTGAATTGCTTTGGGGTCTTCACCTGCAGTGTGGATACAATAACAGGTTCAGACGGGTTCCCGAGCGTGACATAATGGCCTCTAAGTAGGAGATCATGGATCGGATTGTCCATGACGGCTGCCTTGATCTGTCCCTTGACATACCTACTGTCAACCATAATTGTGGCGACAGGTAAGGTAGCAGGTGGCAAAGTCAGGTCAGCCCCTTGTAAAGGCACAGTCTCCTTGGTGATAGCAGCGGGCTCCACTAGGGAAGCTCTTACTACTGCATCATATGACAATCCTGTGTCATACAAACAGGTGGCAGGTTTGTTATTTACTAACACCTGCTCACTGATGGGTGGTGCAGTGATGTTAGGTACCATAGATGGTGTGTCACCGCTTTTGGGTGTAGACACTACCTGGTACGCAGCAATTGTTTGGAGTCTTGGTCCAAAGAATTTTCTGCATTCTGCAGTGTTGTGAGAAGTCATTTTGCAGTGCACACAGTAACGCTTCTGTGCACTGTTTTGACTCACAGGGACCGAGTTACCACCTTGTGGCTTACCAGTTTGTTTCTCACTTTGTGGTGGTTTCCCACTTGGTGGTGGGTTTTGGTTTTGAGATTGCTGTGACTGTGGGGGGTTCGAATCCTGGTTTGGCTTGTCATGCATCTTTTTGAGTGAATTTGCTTCATTGACAGGATCTAAAGAAAACAGCATGGCTGAAGGCTGGAGAGGAGGCTGAGAATTTTGGCTGGCCATCTCTGAATAGCTATCAGTCTCGGCTGATTTTTCAATCTGTTGGGGAGCCAGCTCATGTTCTCTGGCTTTATCGCGCTTGGCTGCTTCATGTTCCAACTCATTTGTTTTGCTTCTCTCTTCCGCTTCATGTGCATTTTTGCGCGCGCAAGCTTCTCAGTATTTTGTTTGCACTGCCTGTTCCATCTCTTTAAATTTCCTGGCCCTTTCTGCGGCCCATTTGGTTTCTTTTTCAAACTGTGTAGTCACAAAGGTTTCTAAACTTTGACCAGAGAGGCCCATGGATTCTCCCCACTCTTTGATCTCCCGTCTAAGTTTCACTGATTCAGCCATGATAATGAACTGTTATACAATTCTAAACAATCAAAGATCACTTCTTAGCAATCAAACATACACTAAGTACAACAAAAGCAAATAATCACACAAAGTAAATATCAAAATGAATTGATTATAACATCAACCACATACACTCTTATTATTTGCTATGTAAGATAAGTATTCACACAACAAACATAAAAAGTTTCCTCCTGGACTCAACTCAATCAACCTATTTGCTCTGAATTCTGCTCTTTGTCCAAATTTTTTTTTTTTTTTTGGACTAGCCAAAGGAAATAAAATTTTGAGTGAATTGTATTTAACAATCCAAATTGTATTTTACAATCCCGGACGAGCCCCCACTTTGATGTGACGAGATGAGTATGTGTTAGGTGGGTCCTCTAGGGGAAGGACTGGGGATAATTTCTCAATGGGAATTATCTTAACAGTTCACCTACACTCTCTCTCTTACTAGTGGTGGAAGGAGCAACTTTCCGGTACTAGTCATCAAAGAAATTTTTATTTTGTTCTGGGACTGGGTAAAATACTTAACAGTGGCTCTGAGATAATTTTCCTTAGGCCTGTACTCTTATAAGTACTTATAGCTCCGAGAGAGAGAATTGAAGAGAGAAGTTCAAACATTCAGCATGTGATTGAACAACAGAGAACTGACACAAGTTAAGTGCACTTTCACACATCAACTTTTATTGCTTACACATAGGTAAGTATGGGCATGTCAAGTTCATAGGCTAGGGTTTAGTTCTCATTGGACTACCACAATGAGGGGGTCCTCCCTCACTCCTACTTTACTCGCTTGCACTCAGTGCAGCAAGCTTAAGTTGGCATACAGGGGGTCTGTCTAAGTTACACTGAATGTATCCAAAGAGGTACTCATAGACTGGGTCTCCCTGTCTCATCATAAAGTGAGGGCAAGGGTCTGATGGATTTGAGTCCAGGTGGTAAGCTAACTTAGCTTTGCTTTGGAGAGGGTAGCTGATCTCTCCTGTGGTTGGTGACTGCCCCACTGGTGTTGATTGGTTGTCTGGTGTCGCCCTGGTGTTGGGTGAAGTCCCAGCTTCTGGTCCAGCCGCAATGTGTAGCGTGACCAGGATAGCGTGACCAGGATCCCAGTTCTGCGATAAAGAGAACTTGGTCTGTAGGTGAGAATCTGATGGCTGGTTTGTTGAGTGCACACATTTACCCTGGTTTACTTTCAGCACAGGTGTGAGACTCAGCCAGCAAAGTTTTCTCTATGGTAGAGTTTCTGCTATAACTATTAATCTCCACTTTTGTTTACAGACTAAGTTAAGCTTATAAAAGGGTAGGAGACAGTAATACTATGTTACATAGTTTCAGTCACACAACTCTTCCATGTTTCTTATGAATTAAATCACACTGACTTGGGCTACACTTAGTCCAAGTACACATGTGATGTGGACTAAAGTCATACACTACAAATCATTCCAACAATCACCAGTATTTATAAATCAGAGTAGCAGTTCTTAACCTAGCACAGGCATACTGTTTCCCTGACCAAAATTACTCATTTAATTATTATCTTAACAGACAGAATTGCCCATTGGCAAAAGTCAGGGTGAACACAAAGAACAATGGTCAGCTAGTTAACAAAGAATCATAACCACTGGGAGAGAGCTTTTGCCCTATGATGGCAAGCAAACTCTTACACAGAATAATCATTCATCAGTTTGATACATGTTGCTAAGCATTTGTACAAAGTTACAATGTTAATGCACACAGCATACATGAAATCCATACATAGTTTCAAAAATGTAAAACAGAGTTCCAACTCACTTTTTCCTGGGAATGAACAGTGAATGACTGGAGATCAAAGAGTTTACCCGGATCTTCCTAGGCCTTCTCAAGTTGTCTCTTTGTCTTCCTCTGGTCTGGTCTACAGGCAGTCTTGAGGGGTCAGTGAAGTTGCGCTCTGTGTGTCTGGTATATATGAATTCTAATTGCGGAATTCGGTTGTGACAACCTGTCACTCACACATCAGGGGTGAGAGGGGAAGGGATCTAGTCTTAATACCAGTCGCCTCGGAAACCGTTTGAACTTAATCGGCACCGTTCACCGACATCCGCGGCCAGTTTAATTTATGCGTCCGTATAGACACATACTCTCGTGGAGCGATCCGCCAGCGCACGGACTGTAGATATGAAGGGGGGGGGGGGGGAAAGGGGGTGTGAGTGGTGGTGGAGGGCTCGGCAGTGGCCTTTGTTTACCGGGATAGAGAGGGGGGGGGGGTTGAAGATAGCGCCGGGAAGGAGGTGGGGAAAAGGGGGGGGGGGAGGGGAGAGGGGGGAGGGCGGCAATTGTCACAATGAAATTGAAATTTCACTGCGTCGTAGCTATTCAGAGTGGGGAAGGAGAGTAGAGAAAGGGGGGGGGGGGGTTAACAGGAACAACAGGCATCACTCATTTCCCGTGACGCAATTTTTTCCTTCGTCATAGATCGTGCCGGCTGGGCGGCCTGCACCGTCCTAAGTGAGGAAAGGGGGGGGGGGGGGGGGGGGGTTGAGAGAGGAGAGTGGGCATAGATTTGAAATCTATTTTTTGGTTCGGGGTTTTAGTGGGACAATCGGATGGTTTTGTCAAGCGTTTCGTCACAGAGACACACCACAGTCCATAATACTGTGGTGTTCTCACCACCAAGGGTGCAAAAAAGAATCCAATAGCACCCCCAAAGCAGCCAGCAAAGAGTAGTAAATGAAACCAAACAAAAGTGTGGGGAGGAAAAAAGTTGCTGAAAAACAAAAGACATTATGCAAATAGTATAAAATGTAGGAGACAATCTTTGAGCCTACGCTTGAGGATCCACCCAAAGATCCAAGGGAGATCAAAAGACAAACACACAGACGGACAGAAACAAATACAAATAACCTCACTTTAATCAAGACAAAATCGGAAATGAAATGAGGCAGGGAACAGTAAACGATAAACAGTAAACAAGTGGGGTATTTTTTGTCCCATAAGAAAACCTAACAGAGTAACTTTTATTCAAGACTGGCACAGCCTTTTAAACTTTTATAAAGTCAGACAAATACATAGACAAACAATCTAATAGTGGGGGAAAAAACAAGCGCAGGCCAACAACTGAACTGTTTTCATAGTAATAACTTGGCAAAGATTTGGACTTAAGGGGGGGGGGGGGGGGGGGGGGGGAGTTTGAAGATGGAGAAACTGGGAACATGAAATTAAGAAAATATGTTACAGATATGAAAACTCTTCACTAGCTGCACAAGGGAACCATCGCAATCCCTTTTGAAGGCAGATATATCTGTATTGCCTGCTCTGAGGCCTTTCGTCCGCTGGGTCGGAACCCATCAGGGAGACACGGCTGGTTGTGTCTGCGCTCCTGGCGTCAAATAGAGACACACCACAGTCCATAATACTGTGGTGTTCTCACCACCAAGGGTGCAAAAAAGAATCCAATAGCACCCCCAAAGCAGCCAGCGAAGAGTAGTAAATGAAACCAAACGAAAGTGTGGGGAGGAAAAACGTTGCTTAAAAACTAAAGACATTATGCAAATAGTATAAAATGTAGGGGACAATCTTTGAGCCTACGTTTTTTCCCCCACTATTAGATTGTTCGTCTATGGATTTGTCTGACTTTATTCAAGTTTAAAAGGCTGTGCCAGTCTTGAATAAAAGTTACTCTGTGTTAGGTTTTCTTATGGGAGCAAAAAATACCCCACTTGTTTACTGTTTATCGTTTACTGTTCCCTACCTAATTTCGTTTCCGATTTTGTCTTGATTAAAGTGAGGTTATTTGTATTTGTTTCTGTCCGTCTGTGTGTTTGTCTTTTGATCTCCCTGGCATCTTTGGGTGGATCCTCAAGTGTAGGCTCAAAGATTGTCCCCTACATTTTATACTATTTGCATAATGTCTTTAGTTTTTCAGCAACTTTTTTCCTCCCCACACTTTCGTTTGGTTTCATTTACTACTCTTCGCTGGCTGCTTTGGGGGTGCTATTGGGCTTTTGCACCCTTGGAGGTGAGAAACACCACAGTATTATGGACTGTGGTGTGTCTATTTGACGCCAGGAGCGCAGACACAACCAGCCGTGTCTCCCTGATGGGTTCTGACCCAGCGGACGAAAGGCCTCGGAGCAGGCAATGCATTTATATATCTGCCTTCAAAAGGGATTGCGATGGTTCCCTTGTGCAGCTAGTGAAGAGTTTTCATATCTGTAACAATTTTCTTAATTTCATGTTCCCAGTTTCTCCATCTTCAAACTCCCCCCCCCCCTCCCCCTCCTTAAGTCCAAATCTTTGCCAAGTTATTACTATGAAGACAGTTCAGTTGTTGGCCTGCGCTTGTTTTTTCCCCCACTATTAGATTGTTTGTCTATGATTTGTCTGACTTTATAAAAGTTTAAAAGGCTGTGCCAGTCTTGAATAAAAGTTACTGTGTGTTAGGTTTTCTTATGGGAGCAAAAATACCCCACTTGTTTACTGTTTATCGTTTACTGTTCCCTGCCTTATTTCATTTCCGATTTTGTCTTGATTAAAGTGAGGTTATTTGTATTTGTTTCTGTCCGTCTGTGTGTTTGTCTTTTGATCTCCCTTCATCTTTGGGTGGATCCTCAAGTGTAGGCTCAAAGATTGTCCCCTACATTTTATACTATTTGCATAATGTCTTTAGTTTTTCAGCAACTTTTTTCCTCCCCACACTTTTGTTTGGTTTCATTTACTACTCTTCGCTGGCTGCTTTGGGGGTGCTATTGGATTCTTTTTTGCACCCTTGATGGTGCGAACATCACAGTATTATGGACTGTGGTGTGTCTCTATTTGACGCCAGGAGCGCAGACACAACCAGCCGTGTCTCCCTGATGAGTTCCGACCCAGCGGACGAAAGGCCTCAGGAGCAGGCAATACAAATATATCTGCTTTCAAAAGGGATTGCGATGGTTCCCTTGTGCAGCTAGTGAAGAGTTTTCATATCTGTAACATACTTTCTTAATTTCATGTTCCCAGTTTCTCCATCTTCTAACTCCCCCCCCCCCCCCCCCCCCCCCCCCCCCCCCCCTCCTTAAGTCCAAATCTTTGCCAAGTCATTAGACAGTTCAGTTGTTGGCCTGCGCTTGTTTTTTCCCCCACTATTAGATTGTTCGTCTATGTATTTGTCTGACTTTATTCAAGTTTAAAAGGCTGTGCCAGTCTTGAATAAAAGTTACTGTGTGTTAGGTTTTCTTATGGGAGCAAAAAATACCCCACTTGTTTACTGTTTAACTACAAGTTAGTCGGTCTGCCCTCTTCGAGCCCATGTGTCGTACTCCCGGAGTTCGTCTGCTTGTCTACGTGACTGTCAGTGGACACTTCTCACGCGAGGCGCACTTCCGCTGAGCTCGCCTGTGTGCTCGGAATCCTTACGTCACTGCACCTCCACCTCAGCTAGAGGACCCATGCGAGTGGCACCAGCGTGGAGCACAACCTGAACAGCGTTCCAAGGGGGGTTTACTGGTCCGAGTGGGCAACCCCGTGTGACGTGAGCAAGAAGGACAGGTTGCACTCAGACCAGTATCGAGGTATGCGTGGTATGGTTGCGTGCGAACGTGAATCGGATGAGCGAGAGGATTTGATCATACCTATGACGATATTTGTTATTTTGATGATGAAGACATTTCTTCTTTTTGAGTTCACTCTAGCGTGTTCTGCAGGCGATAATGCTCACTCAGTGATCATTAAGTAGTACTCTTGCTGATTTCAATTTGATTATCCAGCCCCCGCCTCTCAGAAGACTAGGTTTTCATTACTCGACTATTTTATGTGGACAGTATTGAGAATCCATGACTTCGGCTCTTCTCGACCTCCCGCTCCGCTCTTTGTGGGGTGCCGTTGTTGTAAACTTTTGTTCAGAAAACATTCCGATTAGCAAGAAACTTATCTCATTTTCAGACGGAACGCGCCGATTGGATTACCGTTACCTACCGTTTACGACTCCATCTCGCGTGATCGTGTTTCCGATATTGGTTGTCACCCATCCGTGCTGAGAGCGTGATCCTGCTGATTTGTCAGTCGTCTTTACTCTGTTCGACTGGGACATTTTTCGGGAATTCACAAGATCTTTTGTCGCCGAATCGGATGGTTTTGCATTTACGGCGAACATTTATATTTCAGGGGTCAGTGAAATAGTTGAGTTTTACGTCCTCATAGCGAAAGCTTTTAGGGACATGTCTTTCATTCACGGTAGTCTTTGTTCAGGGGTCAAACTACCGTCTCGATTTAAATGCTGCGGACGGCTATTGTTGCAATGGCCTCTCGTTCGAGAATTCCCGCATCTGTTCCACATTGTAGGAATTTGTTCGGACAGGTACTAGTTTTAGTAGGAAAAATCCTAGTTCTTGATTACTATCCCTGGCTTTTTGCAGTAACTGTTTTCAGCGTTTGAACCATTCTTTCTGCAAATCCATCTGATTGTGGATGCCTAGGACTAGATGTGATGTGTTTGAATTCCCATTTCTGCGCAAACTTTGAAACTCTTCATTTGCATATTTCAGACCATTGTCAGAGACATCTTCAGGTATGCCATGTCTGCTCAGAATTGATTTCCTGTATTTCATTATTGTTCTGCTTTTTGTGTCTGGCAACAGTTCAAAGAATTTTGAATGATAATCTGCGACAAGCAGATACTCATGTTTTTCCCATGCAAACAGATCTGTTCCTACTTTTTGCTGTGGTTTCTCAGGTATTTCATGATTCAATAATGGTTCTTTCTGTTGTCTGCTTCTGTATTTTCTGCATGTTGCACATGATGTGACTTTTTCTTTCTTCTATTTGTGCATTCATTCCTGGCCAGAACATGAGTCTTCTGGCTCTGATTTTATATTCCTCTATGCCTTGATGACCTTCATGAATTCTGTCAAGCACTTCTCTTTGCATTGATTTGGGGATCAAAATTCTATCTGCTTTGAATATGAGATCATCCATGATACTGAATTCTTCATTATATTGGAAGTAATGTCTCATCTCTGTAGGGGCATTCTGTTTGTTTGCAGGCCATCCAGTTTTTATTTAATCTTTGAGCATGACCAACTCACTATCTTTCTTTGTTTCTCTTTTCATTTCTTCTAATTTATAATCTTTTACTTTCAGATTTTCAAGAAATGTGTTCACATGAATTCTGAGAATTTCTTCTTCTTCTGACTCATTTGTTTGAAGTGTCTCTGTTGTTGTTTCCCTTGATAGTGTGTCTGAAACATACATCTCTTTACCAGGTTTGTATATGATGTCTAAATCATATCTTTGGAATCTCAGCAGAAGTCTCTGTATCCTGGGTGGACATTTGTTTAATGGCTTATACCAGCTGTTTTCAATTGGTTTATGATCTGTTTTTACCTTGCATTGTTTGCCATATGTACTGATGAAATTTTTCACGTACAAAGACGATTGCAAGTGTTTCCTTTTCAATTTTTGCGTAGTTTTGCTCTGTTTCAGTAAGTGATCTGGAAGCATATGCAACTCGACTTTCATCTTGCATCAGTACACACCCTAATCCAGTTGAAGATGAGTCTGCAGTGATCTTTACTGGTTTGTTTGGATTGTAATGAGCAAGAATGGGAGTTTTTGTTAACATTTCTTTTTTGTTTTGAAATGCTTCTTCCTGCTCATGATTCCATTGCCAGCTTGCTTTCTTCTGCAAAAGAGTGTGCAGTGGCAAAGTGTACTCAGTCAACTATGGAAATTTTTTCCAAGATAGTTGACCATCCCCAAATATCTTTGCAAATCTTTTTTGCCTTTGGGTGTAGACATTTTTGTTCTGGCCTATCTTTTGTGGATCTGGTGTGATGCCTTCTTTGCTTATGATGTGACCAACATATTTGATTTCTTTTTGTGAAAATTCACATGACTTTTTCTTCAGAGTGAGACTGTTTTCATTTGCTCGGTTTAGAGTTGCTTTCAATGCATCATCATGTTCCTTTTGTGTACGTCTTGTGATCAAAATGTCATCAACCCAGTTGTCAACTCTTGGTATGTCACTGAACAACTGTTTGATAGTTCTGTGAAAAGCTTCACTTGAACTAGCAAGACCCATTGGTAATCTTATATATAAATGTATATGCTAAGTGGTGTCTGCATGCAGCATAATTTTTAGCTTTCCTCTTCTAGCAGCTCGTTGCATCAAATTTTGTGAAGAATTCAGCTCCATCAAATTGTGCTGTAACTTATTCAACTGTAGGCATGGCAAAATGCTCTCTTTCAATGGCTCTGTTCAAATCTTTGGGATCCATACAGCCTGTGGTCCTTGTTTTTCTATCACACCTAGCTTTTCCATTCTGTCAAGTTCTTTGATTCTGCCTTTTAATGCAAACGGAACTTTTCTTGGTGGCTGTACGGCAGGTTTGACATTATTTTGGATTTACCTCAATATGATGTGGTTAATTTAGATAGCCCAGTTCTTGGAATACTTCAGGATATTCTGAGTATACCTTTTCAGCATCTACACTCAAGATCTGAAATTGAATTATATTCAATTCTTCAATTGATTCCAGACCTAAGAGTGGTGATTATTTCATGTATACGACAAAGAATTTCAGATCTTTACCCATCACATCAAGTTTGCAAGTGCCAGCAGTTTTCAGTGTCTGACCTGTGTAGCTGGTCAGTTTTGTTTTGGTCATTTTCATAACAGATTTTGTGTCAAATTTCTTGTATGTCTTCATTGGAATGATGTTTGCCTGAACACCTGTTCAAGTTTAGATTTAATGTTTTGATTATGAACATTTCCAGTGACAAATAATTCTTTTCCTTCAATTCTTGCCATTTTTTTTCACTACACTTTAAAACTGACTTCATTTTCTGAATCTTTATCATACTCAGGATCAAGATCGGGATTTGGGGCGTTGAACCAAAACGACTTAGCCTATTAAGGCTTTTTACGCCCCTTCTGTATACATATATTTTTTTATGTCTGTTGGTCCAGTCATAGACTAGCTCAGTCTAATTTATCCATCAAATTCATATGTTATTTTAGTTATTATTTCATGTTTATCTATGAGGTTCTTAAGTACATTAATACTAGGTGCACGTTTGATGTTAGTTGTTAATTCATTCCGAATTTGGTTACTCTATTAGTAAATGTAAATTTTCTCCAAATAGTTCTGGAATATTGTTTAAATATCTTATCTTCACTGTTCCTTGTAGTATTTGTCTGGAGTACAAAAAGACATGCTTTATCAACATCATCAACACCATTAAATATCTTATATGTTTGAATCAAGTCCCCTCTTATTCTTCTGGCTTTGAGTGTTGGAAGTTGTATTTAAATTTTAATCTTTCCTGGTATGAGTAATCCTTTATATTATGGATCATCTTTGTTGCTCTTCTTTGAACCTGTTCTAGAGCTTCTGATTGTCTCTTTAGCATTGGATACCATGCAGTATTGCCATATTCAAGAACAGGTCTAACTCTTGTCTTATGTAATTGTAAAAAAGTGTCCTTTTCTATAAATGTAAATGTTCTTTTTATTATTCCAATCATTCTGTTGGCCTTGTTAATATTATTTACAATATGTTTGCCAAGTAGCAAATTTTTGTCGAAAGTCACACCTAGGTCTTTTTCCTCCAATTTAGCTACTTTTACTTCCTTGTCCCCAATTTTCATTATATAATCCTTTTGTGGGTTTTATTTTCCAGCATGAAGTACTTTACATTTTTCTGCATTAAAATATAGGTTCCCAGTATCAGAACACTGTACTAATGTTTCAATATCCTTTTGTAATTCCTTATACAGTATCGGAGAGTTATAAAGTTTTGTGTCATTTGCAAAAAAATTTACATGTACTCTTTAATTCTACAGGGAGATCATTTATAAACACCGTGAATAATATTGGTCCCAAAATACTGCCTTGTGGTATCCCACATATAACATCAGCACTATAAGAGAAGGAACTGCCAATCCTTACCTTTTGAGTTCTTTTTAACAGAAAGTCTCTAACCCAACCAAGTACATTTCCTACTATTCCATATGACTCCAATTTCTTTAAGAGTCTTTCATGTGGTACTGAATCGAATGCTTTTCAATGTCTAAATACAATACATCTATATTCTCTCCTTTATCTATCTCCTTTGTGAAGTCTTCCATCACTTCTAGAAGTTGAGTCACACAAGATCTTTTTGCATGAAATCCATGTTGGCACTTAGCATATAATTTATTTTTTGTCATATGTTTAACAACAGCCTCTCTAATAAATGATTCTAAAAGCTTGCAAATAATGCATGTTAAACTCACTGGTCTATAATTCCCTGGGTCTGTTCTCGTACCTTTTTTAAATACTGGTATAACTGTAGCTGTTTTCCAATCTGAAGGTACTATCATTTCTTCAACAGATTTAGTAAAAAGTATATAAAGTGGGAAGGCCATCTCCTCATTTAGCTCTTTTAGTAGTCTTCATGGAATGGCATCAGGACCACATGCCTTATTAGGGTTCAGAGATTGAAGTTTCTTTTTATTGATTCCACAGAAATGTCTAAATTTTCCAATATTATACCTTTTGACCTTGAAGCTGACCTTAAAGTAGGCATATTATTGATATCTTCCCTTGTGAATACACTAGAAAAAAATGCATTCAAAATTTCTGCCTTACCACTATCTGTCTCAACTGTGTCACCTTCTTTAGTCACTAAAGGACTCGCTCCTGTATTCATCTTTGTTTTTGATTGTACATATCTCCAGAAAGCTTTCAGACTATTTTTACATTCCTTTGATAGTTTCTTTTCAAATTCCTTTTTTGCTTTTCTTATTTTTTTGTTACAAGTATAATGTGCTTCAATATAATTTTGGTAATCTTTTCCCTGCTTAGTGACTAGGAACTTCTGATACATATTATATTTCTTTTTTCACAAATTTCATTGTCTTTGCATTCATCCACTTTGGTTTCTGTTTTCCATCATTCTTAATAATTTGTTTTGGAAGGCTGTTTTCTATTAAGGAATTTAGAATACTTTTAATTTCCCACCAGCTTTGTCCTACACTAAGATCATTGAGTTTATTCCAGTCAATCTTCTTCAGTTCTTCTTCCATTTGCATAAAATTTCCTCTCTTAAAATTATATGATTGCTTTGGTTCTTCTTTCTCTTGGTCCTCCCCTAAGTACAAAGAGAACATTAAAACCTCATGATCACTTTTGCCTATTGGAGCTAAGTGCTTAATGTCTGATATCATGTTTTCTCATTAACAAGTACTAAATCCAGTATATTTGATTTTTGTCCCTCTCTATGTCTTGTTGGTTGTTTCACCATTTGGTTAAAAAATGCATCTTGTAAGCAAATTTATGAACTTTTGTCCTCTTTCTCCTGAGCCAGTACCTTGCCAATCAATGTCTGGGAAATCCCCAGTAATATAGACATAGTTGCAATTTTCAAAACTTATTTGTTTCAGCAACTCAAGCATTTTCTCTTCGTTTTCAGTTGTTGTGTTTGGACTTTTGTAAATAGTTCCTATCAGTATTTTCTGTCGATCCTTATTTGAAAAGCTAATCCACAAACTTAATCAAAGTCATTACCTTTCATAAGCTTGTATTCTTCGGCATTTATAGAATCCTTCACATACAAAGTTATGCCTCTTTTGGGATTCTCATTGAAGAATAGTTCATAACCTGGTGTAGTGTCCAAGCCAGTGACAATCCATGTTATATATTTACAGTCGTTGTCATGGAGACTGGTCCGGAAATGAGGCATGTTAACTGTAGATTAACAGTTTTACCAGAGATCTGCCATTAGTCGAGTAAATGGTGCTCTGCAGGCTCAAACACATGGGCTGTGTTTCTCATCTGTTTGTGTGTGCTATTAGTGAAATAGACACACTGATAATACACCTGGTATTGAATATTCAATAAAATTGACCTTTTTCTGTTGTTGTTGTTGTTGTTGTTTTTTAAACTATAGATTCTGTTACTATTACAATATGTGGTTTATTTTCTTCAGCTAATGCAAGTAACTCATCTTTTTTATTTAACAGTCCATCTGCATTATTTTGTATACAAGAATGTGTATGAAAGTTCCTGTACAGGTTTTCTATCTACATACCTTTTAAAGCTATTCACGTTTGTTTGTTTGTTTGTTTTTTCTTGTAGTTTGATTGTCAGTTTTCTTCTTGATCACCCTGGCCAGGCCTGGGTTTCCACTGTACACGCACAATTTTCCCACCTCTGATTCCAATGTCTTTTTCTCCCTTCTCTATCCTTTGTCAGAGTTCTTCCCTTAGTTCCTTGTTCTTTTGTCTCTCTTTAGATGTATAATCCGGGTTTATGTATTCCCTCTTTTTCTGGTCTGTCACCCCTGCACTGATTTAGCGTGCATTTCTCAAAATTTGTTTTTTTTTACTTCGTTTCTGACGCTTATTCTGAGCAGTCTGAGTTTTGTCCCTATGTTGAACTTTCCAAGTCTTACTGGCTCCTGTAAAGTCTCCTCTTTCAGGTGAAGACATATATATCTTTTCAACTACTTTTTGTACATATATTATCCTTCTCTATTTTCACTCTTCCTTCTCTATTCTCACTACTAGTCTCTGGAATGTTTGTAAAAATTATCAGATTTAACCCTCTTTTTTCTTTTTCAACTTTCTCTTCCAATAGTTCTGACACCTTTTTCTCTACAACCTCCTCTATCTTCTCTTCTAGAGCCTTTCCACTACACCCTTTTTCTAGTCTCTCCAGCCTTTCCTCTACCTTTTCCAACAGCCTGATCAATCTGTCCATTTTTGCTTCCATTCCAGTTTTCTTTTCCCCCTCCCCTGCATAGCATTTTCTGCAGATCCATTCTATCTCTTGTATCTCATTTTCGCTCAGACAGCTAAAATCCCGGTCTGTAAGTGTCGTGCATTCTTTGTGAAACCATTGTTTACAATCGTGACACTGTATATTCGTTTGTTCTTCTTTTATCCCCACCTCACATTTCAGACAGACGAAGAACTTTGCCCTTTCCTCCACTGCACCTCGACTTTCAGTTTGTGTGTGTGTGTTTTTTTTTTTTGCTTCTTCTCTTTAAGAGTTTCTCATATCTTTCTCAGTCCCCCCAGTCGATCCCCTTGTGTTAGTCCTCCCCGCTCCTTCTTCTTCCTAAAAGACTGGTACACTCAAAAACGAGTAGGTCACCAGCGTGCATGTTAAAAAATGAAATAAAATAAAATAAAGTGCGACTCAGCCTGTTGGCCCCTGGAGCAAAATTTGGCAACAAGGGGTCGCACACGATATTCAAAAAGTTAAAGGCAATAGCCAGGTTCAGGCCCAGGTAACCATAAAATATCTGGGGAAGTTAAAATAGAAAAATCAGTCCATCCATGACGTAGATGCGTGGTACTGCCGTTACGCGCCAAGGACCCAGTACATCCGTCTTCGGTGTTGCCGACCAAGGCTAATGAGCATCACCTACCCTGGTTTGTTTCTCAGAGGTCTTCCTTCCCCGGGGCTAGAGGTTTTTATGCGCCTCTTACTCGCATGATGAACCCGTCACAGGACACATGGGGAATTTGATATGGTGTAACAGTGCCACCTGTTACCCCGCCCCGTCCTGGTAGGAACATCACCAGTTGGTCCGGGACTGCTTATTCGACCAGGCAAGCCTGACTAATATCGCAGCTAACCCTCATATCTGGGGGCCGACCCCCTACCCGCCACCCGGGGACCCGCCGGGTTGGGGATAGTCGCCCCACCCGGTCAATATGCAGATCTCAAGACTGTTGTATCAATTTGATTTTTAAATGAGACTGCATTTGTGGCAATCTTGATGGCACCCGGCAGTGAGTTTCACAGCCGTACAGAACTAGGATAAAATGAATGTAAATGGCTGTCAATATTTGATGCAGGTATGGCATAAGATTGACCGCCACTCCTGGTGCTACTTTTATTCAATACTAGTTGTTCCATTGGGATATCAATTAGTTTAGCTCTGCCTTTGAAGAAGGTACTAAGTTTGATAAAAGCTCTTCTCTCTTCTAAGGGTTTCCATTCTAATTTCCTCATGCTCTTCCTACTATTCCCTCTCTCTCTGATATGGTTCCCTGTTACGAACCGTGCTGCTCTCTTCTGAATTTTTTTCGAGGTTATCAATGTCCTTTAGAGTGTAAGGATCCGAGACTGAGCAACCATATTCCACTACTGGTCTAACCAATGTTTTGTAGCAGTCGTCCTTAACCTTTTGGGGGCAGTCGTTGATATTCCTGTAAAAGAGAGCTAAGATGTTGTTTGCTTTCTTACTAAATTACTAAATTGTAATGTTATTTCCATTTGAAACGACTATCTATAATCATGCCTAAATATTTTGCAGCATTTGTTTCTTTAAGAATAGTATTGTGAATAGAATATTCTGATCTAGTTGGTGAGCGTTTATTACATATAGGCAACACTTGGCACTTCTGGGGATGAAATTCCATTTTCCATGTTCTTTCCCACTCTTGTAAAGCGTTTAGATCTTCTTGTTGAATGCGTGCATCATTCTTACTTCTGATTGTTCGATATACTAAGCTGTCATCTGCAAAAAGCCTTATAGTAGTTCCAGGAGAGAGATTTCAACTTATGTCATTTATATAAATTTTTAAAAAAGGGCCCCAGAACAGTTCCCTGTGGTACACCTGACAAGACTGGTTTACAATGGGATGACGACCCTTCCACAATAACTTTCTGCGTTCTCCCAATGAGGAATGATCTAGCTTCCTCTAGAAGTATGTTTTGACATAGTTTGTTAAGGACTATTACTTTTTGTTTTATGTTCTGATAATAATTCTCGACAGTTTTAGTTTACCTTACCTGTACGCACAAAAAACAAACAAACAAACAAAAAACACAAGTTGCTGGGTTAGATTTCCGATTTTCTGCATCTACAGAAGTGGGCAGAGTTCTGAAGAAAATAAACAGAAATTATTTCAACTCCTGAAACATGATGAAATTAAAAAGTTCCATAAAGTCTGTATTATGGGCGACTTTAACTTCTCATCTGTAAAATGGAATGGCGAATGGACAAATGAGAAGGATAATGAAGTGATTGAAAGCTTTCATGATGCTTTTCTCATCCAGAATATTTCACAACCCACTAGACATAGAGATGGACAGCAGTCCACCATGCCTGATCTCATACTGGTTAATGAGGACAGCCTCATTTCTGACATAGACCATAAAGCACCGCTTGGTCCAAGCGACCATGAGGTCCTTATCTTCCAAATACATGTGGCTGAAGCTAAGCTTCACCAAGAAGACTGTTCTAAATATAGTTTACGGAAAGGCAATTACAATGATTTCAGACATAAAGGAAGTGAAGTAGACTGGCGCACTCTTGATGAAATGGATGTTAATACGTGCTGGATCCATGTAAGTGACTGGATTCAGTCAGGAATGGACAGACATATACCAAAGGTGAAAACTAAAAAGTCAGCAACTACTAAAGCCAAACCAAAATGGATGGATAGAAAGAACTTCAGGCAAATCAAGAAAAAGTATAATGCTTTTAAAAGATATCTTGAAACTAAATCTGGAATAGACTACCAGAGATACATTGTTGAGAGAAACCTCATGAAGAGGATGATTAAAAAGGCAAATAAAAGGTATGAGAAAAAAATAGCTGGCCAAGCAAAGAGTAACCCAAAAAACTTCTGGAAATATGTGCAAGAAAAATTGAAGATAAGCACTAGTATTAACGCTTTAAAAAGGGATTCAGGTGAAATGGCAGTCACTGACTCTGAGAAAGCGGAAACGCTCAATGATTTCTTTTCAAGTGTATTCACCTGAGAGAAGGTAGACAATCTACCTAATATGACCAAGTCTCCAAATTTAGAAGGCATAACTCTTTCAGAAATAAGAGTCACCCTGGCAGTGGTGGAGGCTAAACTGAAAAAACTTGACCCCTCTAAGGCTCAGGGACCTGATAGAATTCCGGCCAAAGTCCTAAAAGAATTAAGTAAGGAACTCTCAATTCCCTTCAGCATACTGTTTAATAAATCGTTAGAGATGGGAAGTATCCGGGATGACTGGAAAACTGCTGATGTTGTTGCCATATTAAAAAAAGGCTCGAAACAGGACCCGGGTAACTATAGCCAGTCAGCCTAACTTGTGTTACATGCAAAGCACTGGAGTCAGTTGTGAGGGATGTTATTGTGACATATTTTAATGATTTCAAACTTTTTGCAGACTGTCAACATGGTTTTCGAAATAAAAGATCTTGCATGACCCAGCTGATCCAAGTCATGGATGATTTAACTGCACTTACTGATGACAAAAAATCAATAGATATAGTGTATTTAGATTTCTGAAAAGCTTTTGACTCGGTACCGCATAAAAGACTACTGATCAAGTTGAAACATTATGGAATTGACGGCTCCCTCCTAGACTGGATCGAGGACTTTCTGACTGACCGAAGACAGAGGGTGAGGGTAGGGTTGGCAAACTCTTCAGACAAACCAGTTTTAAGTGGCATACCACAGGGAAGCATTTTGGGCCCAGTCCTTTTTACTATATTTATTAATGACTTACTGGACGTGATATCGAGTACGTGTAAAATTTTTGCCGACGATACGAAGATTTACGGTGACTCTGTCAATTATCCTGATATATAAAAGGACCTTGACAACGTGCAGGAATGGTCGCATTTATAAGTGGAACTTATATTTCAATGTCCAAAAGTGCAAGGTTATGCACATAGGTAAAAAAATCCAAAAACTGACTACACAATGAAATTAGGTGATTCAAATGAAACGATTCAAAAATGCTCAGAGGAAAAAGACCTTGGCGTTACCTTTGACTGCAATCTTAGTTTTGACCCACACATACAAAAAGCGATTAGTAAAGCCAACCAAATGATTGGGTTGATTAGACGATCTTTCTCCTTTATTGACAAGACATATTTCTGAAACTGTACAAAGCGCTTATCAGACCACAAGTGGAGTACGGAAATGTTATCTGGTACCCCTGCTTAAGAGACAATCGGCGTCGGTAGAAAAGGTCCAGAGAAGAGTGACTAAGATATTACCATACTGCAGAGACATGACTTATGCAGATAGGCTAAGATATCTTGAGTTACCATCTCTAAAAGCCAGAAGGGTAAGAAGGGACCTGATCCAAGTATATAAAATATTTCACCAAGTGGACGATATTGATTTTAACTCTTTATTCCAAGTGAGTGAGTCTGATATCACAAGAGGCAATGAAGGCAAATTGTTTGTTCATTTTTCTAACACTAACCTAAGGAGAAATTCGTTTGATATCAGAGTAGTTGGCAGATGGAATTCTCTTCCGACTAACATTAAACTTACTGACACTCTTAATGTTCAACTTTAAAAGCCTCCTTGATGCAGATCATGTAAGTTGACATAGAATTTGACTTTGATGACCGAGACTTTTCTCATACCAATGTATATATATATAAACTGATGGAGCACAAGAAAGCCGCTCCTACCTACCTACCCTACCTAATCCCTTAGTACTGAAAGCAAAACAAAGCCGCCATTTTTTTTTCAGTGCAGTGAGTGCCAACTCCTAACTTGAAAGAACCTCTTTTCCTGGATTTTTTTGACTGTGACAAGTATTTGTAACTTCAAAATTTAATCCAGCACAATATTGTTAAACCATATACCAATTTTTTTTATGTCCATGTGCAAAAAAACTTCTGTAGAACACAAATTAATCAGACTGGACCGGTAGAACCCACCACAGAGCCAGCCTTGACCTTGACCATGTCTCTGTGTGTGTGTGACCTATCAACATCAAGTTCAAGTTCAAAATAGGGGCGATGAAATACTTTCATCATAGCCTTTCAGCTTTGTATGGCCCTTCGTTGTCGTATATTGTTTTTGGTCAGGTCTTAAGCGAGCCCTTTTTTTTTTTTTTTTTTTTTTTTTGCATGCTGCATACTTTTTTCTTCCTACAGCATTGCTTGAAATTATGAATTTTGAACACAGTGTACATTTTTTTTTTTAACCAAATGCAGGACATTTTCATCGATCGGATCGTGAGTGTATTCGCATCTTGTAGTCTTAATTTCCGTGTCATCCTTTTCGTTTCTTTTGTCATGATGCTCTTTTTTCTTGTACTTCCATGGCTGCTTTTGTAACTGTGGGATTTATTTTGTGAATGATTTCATCTGATTTTGTCATGATCTGCACTTTTTATGTAGAGCTTTCATGCGCCCTGAAAATTTCAATACATTTAAAAAATATTAGATCTTTTACCTCAAGCTATTTCTTCTAACATCATATTCTATCATACCATAGATAATTATTTGTATATGATTCCGGTTGCCAGATGCACCGGCCAGTGTTGCAACAAACGTGCACGGAATTAATGTTCTTCATCAAAATGACTAGCTGTTTGCAGTATCATTAGAATGAATGTTTTCATGGTGACAGAAGTGGTTTCAATTCAGGTGCCATCGCTTCTGCTCGCTCCAAGACTTACTACTGGTAGCACTAGCAGCACTGGCTTTGGTAAGCCAAAAGGCTCGGCATCGGGCAATGGTGGCGGTACATACCAAAAGAAGAATAGTAGTCGCGGACGGTCCAAAGTGGCCATGTCTGCATGGCAGTGCAACTACTGCGAAAATGCAGTAGAAGAAGAGGAGGACTCCATTGAGTGCTTCGTGTGTAAGAACTGGTGTCACTTTCGATGCACTGACCTGAACAAAGACACTTTTTACACACTCACTGACCCTCTGAATGCCAACATCCAGTGGGTATGCCAACCCTGCATGGATGACCAAAAGGAAATCCAATCGAAGCAGGACGCTAGGCTGGATAAACTGCTGGATCTTATTCCGTTGGTTCATACTCTCAGTGCCAGGATCGAAATGATGGAGAAGGGGATGGGTGAGAAACTAGAAGAGAAGATTGAAGAGGTGGTTGAGAGAAAACTAGAAGAGATGATGGAGGAAAAAATGGAGATAGAGAAAAGGAAAAGGAACATAGTGATCGTAAATCTGAAGGAGAGCGCAATAACGGACACAGAAGAAAAAAAGGAAGGATGATCTGAAGGCTGCCAAAACTCTGCTAGGTAAGGTAGTTGACCTGGAGGAAGAGGAACTGGAAGAGCCCATAAGGCTGGGGAAAGAACAACTGGGGACTAGGCCGAGAATGCTCAGGATCACAGTGAAAAGGGAAGAGTTAAAAAAGGAAATCATGCGAAAAGCCCCTGAGATAAACAAGGGCAAATCCCAAGGTGATACAAAGATCTATATAAACCATGACTACAAAAAGAACCAAAGAGACAAAAACAGAGCACTCAGAGAAGAACTGAAGAGTAGAAAAGATGCAGGAGAACAAAACCTGGCCATACGAAATGGCAAAATAGTCACCATCAAATCAGGCCCCAAACAACAGCAACACGCAGGCGGGGGCACTGAGGCCACCCAGGAAGTAGGTTCCTCGGGACATTGACTCCGAAGAGAGCATGTACATAGTGTAAATAAAGAAAATTCAGATTTATTTCAAGTATTGTACTCTAATGTTGACGGATTACTAAACAAGAAAGATGAACTGCTTTCTAGAATTGATGATACTCATCCAAGTGTTATTGCCATAACTGAACTAAGTAGAAAGAAACTCGTGGAGAGCGTGGCAGCAGAGAGTCCTCAGAAGAGAAGCCCCCTTCAAGCAAGTGTTTCGGCCCTTATCTCCTGACACTCTAGGGGGGTTGGGCCACATCCGGTTCATGACTCCGGATGTCCCCCTGCTGCCCCTTTTACAAAATTTTTGTGAGAAAGAGTGCTGTATTCCAAATTATGACATGTTCATCAATAGGGACCATCAAAGAGGTGTAGCCTTATATGCAGACAACAATTCGAATGCGCGTGAATGTAAAGATTTTGATGCACATAAATATCAAGAGAGTGTGTGGATTACTTTTGAGTGTGAGAGTAATGGTAAAGTATTGATTGGATGTGTATATAGAAACCCAAATACTAGTACAGAGGAAAATAATAAGAAATTATTTGATATTTTAAAATCAGAAAATATGTCAAAGTACGACAGGATATGCATTATGGGAGATTTCAACTATCCAAATGTTCATTGGGATGGAAAATGGTCAGGTGAAAAGGCAAATGAGATAATAAAACAGATACATGATGCATATTTAATTCAAAAAGTTATCAACCCAACAAGAAGAAGACCAGGGCAAAATCCTACACTCGATGACTTGGTTTGGTAAACGATGACAGACTCATTTCAGAGATTGTCCATCTTGATCCAGTCGGAAAAAGCGACCATGATGTCTTGTCATTCCATCTGAATTTAGATAAACAGAAAACTAAAGATCAAACAGTATATTATTTCAATCTGAATAAGGGAAATTATTCAAAATTCAAAGGTATACTGAATGAACATGATTGGTCAGCTTTATCAGATATGAATGTAGAGGAAACTTGGAAGTATATAAAAGATGCCATATATGAATGTATGGAAAAATGTATTCCCAAAATAAGAAAAAACAACAAAAAAAGATATACCCCAACTTGGATGAATAAGAAAGCAATGAGAAGTATTAAAAAGAAACATAACTTATATAAAAGGTACCTAACTACTAAATCAGGAATTAATTATAGGAAGTACATATGCGAGATAAATAAATGTACAAAATTACTGAAAATAACGAAAAGAGAATATGAAAAAATGATTGCAAAGGAGTGCAAGGACAATCCTAAATTATTTTGGAAATATATTCAAAACAAGTTAAAGATAAATATTAATATTGGTGCTCTAAATAATCCTGATGGCTCTTTAGCAACAAGTGATAAAGAAAAAACAGAAACTCTAAATAAATTCTTTTCTAGTGTATTTACACAGGAAGACAGGTCTAATATACCAAAATTAGAGGAATGTACATATTCAGATGGTATATCTTTGGCAGAAGTAACAGTTACCCCCAAAGCGGTCAGATATAAATTAATCAATTTGAACCCAAAAAAGGCGCAAGGACCAGATCAAATTCCTCCAAAAGTCTTAAAAGAACTAAATGTAGAATTATCACTTCCCTTATGTATACTATTTAATAAAACGTTAGAAACGGGTATCTTACCTCAGGACTGGAAATTAGCGGAAGTAAGAGCCATATTTAAGAAGGGGTCAAGGGCTGAACCAGGAAACTATAGACCAGTCAGCCTAACGTGTGACACTTGTAAAGTACTGGAGAGTATAATTAGAGATTCAGTGGTAACTCATTTTACAGATAATAACTTGTATGCAAAATGCCAACATGGATTCCGTAAGAAACGTTCTTGTGTAACACAATTACTTGAGGTAATAGACAACATGACAAAGTTATTAGATGATGGTCATAATGTTGATGTTTTGTATCTAGATTTTAAAAAAGCTTTTGATCTGTACCACATGAAAGGTTACTAGTTAAACTGGCTGCTTATGGCATAACAGGCAATCTACTAAAATGGATACAAGGTTTTCTATATGACAGAGTTCAATATGTAAGAGTGGGTGAGGAAAGATCAGGTAAAGCTAAGGTTCTAAGTGGTATACCTCAAGGGAGTATCTTAGGCCCAATACTATTTACGGTCTTTATAAATGACATGCCATTACCATTAAAGAGTACTTGTAAAATATTTTCTGACGATACGAAACTTTATGACGATACATCCCATTCCGTAGACTTACAAAATTATATTTATAAACTCCAAGACTGGTCAGAAGTATGGAATCTGTATTTTAATGTATCAAAATGTGGTGTTCTACACATTGGTAAAAATAATCAAGAGCACACTTACTATATGAGGTATAATGATGGCTTACAGGAAATAACTGCACTAAAAGAAGAAAAAGATTTGGGAGTGACTTTTGATACTATGTTGTCTTTTGACTTACACATAAATAAAATTGTGAACAAGGCAAATCAAATGTTGGGAATAGTTAAAAGAAGTTTCTCCTATTTAGACAAGGAAATATTCTTAAAACTATATAAATCCTTTGTTAGACCTCATTTGGAATATGCAAATGCAATATGGAGTCCACAATTGAAAAGACAGTCTAAACAAATAGAAAGTGTTCAAAGACGTGCAACAAAGTTATTAAAAGAATGCAAAGATATGTCATATGCACAAAGATTGACATATTTGAATTTACACTCATTGAAAGGTAGAAGGACAAGGGGGGATCTTATCCAGACATATAAGATATTTTTAATGGTATTGATGACATAAGTATTGACTCACTGTTTATTCCTTCAAGTAACAAGGAATACTGAAGGTAAGATTTTTATACAATACTGCCGCACTAACAAAAGGAAAAACATTTACTCACACAGAGTTGCCCCCTTGTGGAATGCACTTCCTACTAACATAAAATTTGCACAAAATACTAACTATTTCAGAATTTTTTGGATGAAATGCCCAAATTTAAAGAATTATTGATTATGACGACTGAGGCCCATTTGAGGCTAAATATGAGATAAAATGCGCACAACACATTATGAAGTCAAAGAGGGGACGTGTATAGGCCGTGAGGCCTAGGCAAATAGCCTGTCCCTATTACTACTACTACTACTACTACTACTACTACTACTACTACTACTACTACTACTTACAAAGTGGGTGTGAATTGACTTTCCATTGAAAAAACTTTCGTTGTGTCTTGACTTGATTCAACGTTTCAGGCCCTTTTTGGGCCTGTTCGTTGGTCCTAGCTTTACTGGCTTAAGTTTTCAAATGCGTGGGAATATATACATGTCCCTAACTTAAGTCAGACACTCTGGCTCGTAAACTGTCTTTAGTTGTTTCCAGTGTTGGTCCAAATGACTTTTGAAAGCATTCAGCGAAGGGGCTGAGACCACCGTGTCTGGCAAACTGTTCCAGCAGGAGACCACTCTGTGGGGGAAAAAAATTTGATCTGATATATTATTATATATCTCTGCTTCTGCAGTTTCAGAGAATTTCCCCCAAGGTCAGTGGTAGTAGCTAATTTGAAGACAGGAGCACTTACTCTGTTCCCCATGAGAGGCTTTTAGTGAAATTATCATCATATGGAATTACAGGTAGAGTGCATTCATGGATAAGGGATTTTTTAAACTAAAAGACAGCAAAGAGTCGGAGTAGGAAGTTCATATTCAGATTTTACAGAAGTTCTAAGTGGTATACCACAAGGGAGTATTTTGGGTCCCGTATTATTTACAATATTTATAAATGATTTGCCAAACTCAGTGGAAAGTATTTGCAAAATATTTGCAGACGATACAAAAATTTATAATACAACTTGTAATCATAATACATTACAAAATGATATTGATAATTTATCCAAATGGTCTACCACATGGAATTTGCATTTTAATGCGGACAAGTGCAATGTGTTACATGTTGGACGTAAGAACCCAAGATACCAATATACAATGCTAAACAGTAATACTGGTGAGCGTGCAGATATTTCAACATGTGATTATGAAAAAGATCTTGGTGTCACTTTTTATTCTGGCCTGGTATTCGATAAGCATATTCAAAACTCTATAAATAAAGCTAATAAAATGATTGGTATAATTAAACGTACTTTTATTCACATAGATAAAGATATTTTTACAAAAGTATACAAGGCCTTCGTTAGACCACATTTGGAATATGGCAATACAATTTGGTATCCTCGATTAAAGAGGCAGTCTGTTGCTTTGGAAAGAGTACAAAGAAGAGCAACAAAGCTTGTAAAGAATATACAAAATCTTCCCTATGAAAGTAGGTTAAAAGCTCTTGGACTGCCTACCCTAAAAACAAGACGAGTGAGGGCGATTTGATCCAAGTCTATAAAATATTTAATTGTGTTGACAATATTCCTATTTCAAATTTTTTTACTGCATCAAGAGTTGATATTACCAGAAATAGTGTGGATAAAATTTATCATGAATATTGTCGCACTAACCTAAGGAAATTTTCTTTTAGTAACAGAGTAACAAATTTTTGGAATAAATTGACCCCTAACATTAAACGTGCACAAAATACTAACCTTTTCAAAAGCTCTATCGATGATAGTGTATTATTGAAGACCATTTATTTTGACTATGATAAATAAAGACTTGAGCGAGTTAAAGACCTGACCATATAAAGACCAGATAACATATAGAAGGGACATGTAAAGCCAGTTCTGGCTATAATTGCTAAAGGCAATTGTCCCTATAAACCTGAACCTGAACCTGAACCTAGTAGCCGTTCAGATATTTAAAGACTTCAATGATATCGCCTCTGAGACGTCTGTGTTCTAAGCTTGGTAGTTTTAGTACCTTTAGTCTCTCTGAGTAAGGCTTGTCTTTCAAATGACTGAGGAGTCTGGTTGCTCGGCGCTGCACATCTTCTATTTCTCTGCAAAGCGTTTTCTGGTATGGCTGCCAGACACAATGCCCATACTCTAACAGTGGACGTACAAGACTTTTGAACAGCTGGCTGAAAGTCTGTTCTGAAAGATAATCAAAGGACCTCCGAATCAACCCCACTATCTTGTTGGCTTTGGCTGTGACTTGTGCCACATGATCTTTAAATGTGAGGCTTTCATCTATTGTTACTCCCAGATCTCTTTCCAGTTTGCTTTCGGCCAGTACTCTGCTCTCCTTCTTCAGCTTTTCCATTCATGCTGTATGATGCTGCTGATTTCTTATTGCCTAGTTTCAGAACACTGCATTTTTGTGGATGGAACTTTAGTTGCCATTTGTCTGACCATATTTGGAGTTCATCCAGATCAGCTTGCAGTTCCTTTGCTCCCATCTCAGTATCTGTTCTTGTAACCTTCGTATCATCTGCGAACATCTTTACAGAAGTCTTGACTTTACGTGTTTGCCAGTTGTCTTGATCTTGATGCATAGTCAACAGGGCCACACTGTGGCATAACGTTGACGGAAGAACTTGGGGAGAGCACCACAAAAAAAAAAAAAAAAATCCTACATGTATGATGGTCTGACCAGCAGCGCACGTTCAGCATGCACTGACATGATGCTGAACCTCAGCAGCAGTCAATATGATAAATAATTTAGATGATTTAAATTTTAATAAATTTTTCAGTATTAATACTGCACGATTAACAAGGCACTCTGATTTCAAATTATTTTTTAATTACAGCCGTACTAACCTTCGAAAATATAGCAATAGAGTTGTTCAACATTGGAATGCACTTTCGGTAACTACTAAAAATGCACGTCAGATATTAATCAATTCAAAGATCTACTAGATAGAGACCCAAACTGCTTCGTTAGGAAATTTGATGTCGATTAGTATTGGAAAATTTGCGTGCATAAAGCAGACCTGATACATTTGTTATGATAAAGATGGGACGTATAAAGGCTCGTGAGAGCCTAACCTAGAAAACATATGAAACCAGTAAGAAGATGAAATTGCTATAAGTGCCATGCACCTACAAACAAAGTTGGATATTAACACAGTACACACACACACACACACAGACACACAGACACACAGACACACACACACACACACACCATGCGATCTTACACACACTGTCTCATAACAGACACAACAGCATGCGTTCACACACACACACACACACACACACACCACACACACACACACACACACACACACACACACAGTCACACACACACATACACATTAGTCGTAGAATCAATTTCATGGGCAAGGGAAGAGGGAAAAAAAACCTGCTACTGATAGGTGAAGAGGGTTGTTTTAACTAATTTAAGAGATGCCTTGAAGGAAGACAGAGAGTTTGAACTACACAAAGTCATTGGGAGTTTATTCCAAGAAACCGGACCCTGAAAAGAAAAAAACGATTGCCATCTGGACATACAGATACATCATGGATGGTTTACGCAAACCCCAACGACTTTCTTTTGAGGGCAATGTGGCCGATAATTGGAGGACATTTGAAACAGAATTTGACATCTTCATTGAAGCTGCATATGGCGACAAAGATGATCGTACAAGGGCATATATTCAGCTCAGTTTCTCTGGTATACCTGTAAAGAAGCCATTGAGAAAGAAAGAACCTTCACGTGCGCTTCTGAAAAATAAGATATGACAACAAACAAGACTTAGTCATACAAGCTGCAGAAAATCATGAGAGTGTTGCTGTACAGAAACAAAACGTTCAAGTGCTGTGCAGTCTTATGACAAACATTATCATTGGAAAGACACAATTTCAGCACCAGGTATAAACAGCCTGGTGAACCTGTGCAAAACTTCATTACGCCTTTGAAGATTGTTGCAGACACCTGTGAATTTCATACACTGAAGAACTCTCATCAGTGACCGGATTGTCTGTGGAGTCGCATCAGATGCCTTTCAAAAACAGCAGTTGAAAGAAAGAGATAACCTTACACAAAGCCATCCAGCTGTGCCAGCTACCAAAGCTGCAGAGAAATACAGTGAAGAAGTGTCTGAAAAACATAAGGTCAATGCCATTTCACACTAAAAGGCATTCAAAGGAAAGACCATATCACAGAATGGAAAAATGTTTATTTACTGTGGCTCTCCACAAAAGAAGGTTTGTTAGAACTGCATATGGGAAGAAATGCACCCGCTGTATGAAGCTTCATCATTTGCGAAGGTCTGCAAGTCAGTTCCGAGAAGGACAGTCATGAGAACTGTGAATGCTGTTTGTGAAGATGTAAATTAAATGAGAGCCACAATAACTCTGAGAATGACTGGGAAATAGCATCCCTGTCACAGAATTCCGCAAAGAATGAAAGACACTGCACAAATTCAGTCAACAGCAAAGACATTTCAAAATTGATGCAGTTGCCAAGTGCAGCGTTCTACCTTTGAACCACTTCAGACAAGTAAAGGCCAAAGAAGGGATCAACAAGGCAAAAGCTGTGAATCTGGTGGCCTATGTTGAAGAACGCTTCTCAACATTAGGCACAGTGAACCTTCGAGGCAAAATCGGCGATGTTTTGAAAGTGGTCAGTTTTCAGGTCACTGACAGGCAAGCTGCACCTTTTCTTGGTCTAAATGATTCTTTGTGGTTAAGACGCATTGAGCTAGACAACAAGAACATCCATGAAGTCGATACAGATGCAGAGGGGAATTTCAGAGAAGGGATTCTCCATGAGTTTGCTGACTTACTTGATAACCAACTGGGAACGCTCCCTCCTACATATGCATGAGAAGCAACCCCAGTGTACCCTCTGTCATCAAACCTGCAAGAAAAATTTCCAAAGCCATGGAGAAGAAGGTCAAGTAGGAGCTGGACAGCATGGTGCAGAAAGGTGTGATCATCCCAGGAACTGAGCCAACTGAATGGGTATCCCAGATAGTTGCAGCAGAAAACAAAAATGGTGATATCAGAATTTGCCTGGACCCCAGGGACCTGAATAAAGGCCTGCAAAGCTGATGACATGGTCTCAAGGATTGGGTGCAAAAGTGTTCTCAACACTTGATGCAAAAGCTGGATTCTGGCAGATCAGAAAGGAGTCGTCATGCAAAACCACATTCAGTACACCATTTGGCAGGTACATGTTCCTTCACATGCCTTTTGGAATAATTAAACACTGCCAGCAAAGTTTTTCAGCAAGCTCTCAAACGACTGTTTCAAGGCTATCCGTGCACCATCATCATTGATGACATCCTGATTTGGGGCTCCACCATTGAGGAGCATGATGCAAACCTCAAGAAAGTCGTCAATCAAGCATGAGAAATAGGCAAGAAGCTGAACCTGAGCAAATGTAAATTCATAACCAGGAGTGTCACATTCGTGGGACACAAGTTCACGGCAGAAGGATTGAAACCAACCCAGCAAAGACAGAAGCAATCAAAGCCATGCCAGCACCAGAAAATCAAGCAGATCTCCAGAGATTTTTGTGAGATAAGATAAGATAAGATAATGTTGCTTATAGCCCAGCCGACCGCAAGGGGCCATATCAGGGCTGTCACCACGTTAAAATCAACTCACGTCAATAAAAAAAAAAAAAAAAAAAAAAAAAAAAAACCTTTCACACATCTCTTTAAAAGACATCGTCTAGAAACGCACCAGAAACTTCGTTAAAAATCTTTCATCCGTAAAATCTTAAATCAGATGAAAAATGTTGATCTCTCTCAAAAACTCAAAGATCACGTCAGGCGGGACATCTCTGAACAGGATTTTCATGGACTCTGCTGTAAAATGTTTGTGTCTCACATCGTGCAAGTCCCAACACTCTAAAAGAATATGTTTCATTGTGAGTGGCACATGACATGGAATGCACCACGGAGCTTCCTCATTCTTTAAAAGGTACGAATGGGTAAAATACGAATGGCCGGTCTGCAGCCGGCACAGAACTGTTTCTTATTTACGACCACCAGACGTAGACTGGAGGAACTCCTTAAGGTTTGGACGGATCTGAAAGAGTTTGTTATCCGTCTGTGTGTTCCAATCCTCCTGCCAGAGGTCTCTCACATAATCATTAATTTTGGGTTTCAGATCTGAGCAAGGGATATAAATGTTGGACAGTTTCTCTCTTGTGGCATTCTTGGCTAAACGATCAACCATTTCATTCCCTCCGATGCCAACATGACCAGGAACCCAAGCCAGAATAATGTTGTAACCATCTGCTTTCAACTTGCTAAAAAGCTCAAAGAAATGTAAAAGTTCTGGATGCTGAAGGTTGCGGCCAGCTATGGCCTCCAAAGATGACAGTGAATCCGAAAGAACCAGAAAGTCCCTCTTCTTAGAAAGTGAAATTATCTTTAATGCCAGAACCAGAGCAGTAATTTCAGCAGAATAGACAGAAGCATCTGGAGGTATATGCTTTAACAGTATCTGAGAAGGAGCACCAGGGCAATAGGCTGCACAGGCCACTCCATCCTCAGACTTGGAACCGTCAGTGAAAATTTTTTGATAAGACGGGAATTTTGAACAGAGGTCAGCATACAAGGCCTTGTATGCCTGAGAGCTGGTAGACTCTTTACGAAAAGCTGCAAGATCAAAACAAATCTCTGGTGTGAAAAAGGTCCACGGAGGCTGATCTGGAAACTTGGAAAAATCCGACACAACTCCTAGGTCTAGACCTGCATTCCGCACGTGAGGCTGCATACGAAGACCAAACGGCGGAATACAGTTAGGGTTGGTTTCGAATTTGCTTTGAAACTGGGGGTCAAAGACACAGTCATAGGCAGGATTCTGCGGTTCTGAGAACAGTCTGATATAGTAATTTAGAGACATTTTCAGCCTGCGGTTGGACAGTGAGGGTTCACCTGCCTCTGCGTACAGGCTGTACACAGGGGTGGTGCGGAATGCTCCAAGACAGAGACGAAGCCCTTGATGGTGAATAGGATCCAAGAGTTTCAGATAAGAGGGTCTTGCAGAGCCGTACACAGCACAACCATAGTCCAGTTTGGAACGGACCAGGGCTCTGTAGAGATGCAGCAAAGTTTTCTTATCAGCGCCCCAGTCAGTGTGCGCTACGACCCGCAGAATATTCAGAGCTTTCTGGCAAGAAGTTTTGAGATTTTTAATGTGGCTGAGAAAGTTGAGTTTTTGATCAAAAATAACTCCTAGGAATTTGGCTTCTTTTACAGCTGGAATGGTGGACTTGTCCAGACGAATTTCAGGATCAACAAAAAATTGACGAAAATTGTGAAAATGGATTGACTGAGTTTTGGTACGTGAGAAGGTAAACCCGTTTTCCTCGGCCCACTGCTGGATCTTGTTGACACAAAGTTGGAGTCGACGCTGTACGCTGGGGTAAGAAGCTCCAACTGCGTACAGCGCGAAGTCGTCAACGAACAGAGAGGACTCGGTGCCCTGGCTTACCGATTTCACAATGTCATTAATTTTAATGCTGAAAAGGGCAGGAGAAAGGATGCTCCCCTGAGGTACACCCAACTCCTGCCCATGGATGTCAGAAAGTGTGGTGCCAACACGCACCTGGAACTGTCGATCGGCCAGAAAGTTCTGGATAAACAGAGGCAGGTGACCACGAAAACCAAGTTTGTGCAGGTCCATAAGGATTCCTGATTTCCATGTGGTGTCGTACGCTTTTTCTAGATCAAAAAAGATAGCGACCACATGCTGCTTATTGACAAAGGCGTTGCGGACGGTGGTTTCCAGACGGATTAAATGGTCAACTGTCGAGTGGTACTTCCGGAAACCGCACTGTTCACTGGCCAAAAGGCCATCGGTTTCCAGCTTCCACATCAGACGGGAGTTGACCATCTTCTCCATCAACTTACAGAGGCAGCTAGTCAGAGCTATTGGGCGATAGTTGGAAGGGTTGGTAAGGTCCTTTCCAGGCTTTGGAATTGGAATGATCAGGGCTTTCCGCCAGGAGGGCGGAAAGTACCCTGTGGTCCAGATATGGTTGTATACTTTAAGAACAGTCTGGAGACAGCTTTCTGGAAAATGCTTCAAAACCTGATAATGAATATCATCCAGACCAGGGGCAGAATCAGTGCAGGTTTGTAAAGCTGTTTTCAGTTCATTGATTGAAAAAGGGAGATTGTAGGCTTCAAAGTTGTCTGATGTGAAATTGTATAAAGATTTCTCTCTGACTTGTTTGTTTTTTAAAAAGGCTGCAGATTTATTTGAAGATGAGGAGTTCTGTTGGATGGTGGAGGCCAACAGATTGGCAACAGCTTCTTTGTCAGTGATCAGAGCATCGGCAAGTTTCAAGTGATGAATGGAGGGGTTGGTGTTTTTCCCTTTGATTTTTCTGATGATGTTCCAGACTTTTTTCTTTGAAGTTTTTGATGTCAGCCCGGAGCAAAGTTTCTCCAAGACTGACGTTTACTGATTTTGAAAGTGTGTCTCGATTTGGCGCGGAGTTTCTGATGGGCTCGAGCGTTGGGACCTGAAGGTCGTTGGTATACCTGACGCTGAGCCCGTTTGCGAACTTTTGAAATTTGTTGGCAGTCTAAATTAAACCAGGGTGTTTTTGGCATTTGGAGTTTATTGGAAGACATTGGAATACAGGTTTTAGCACACTTTATCACAGTGTTCGTCAGAGATTCAGCTGGGTCTGGACTCTGAAGAAAATCAATTTCCTGGAATTCTTTCAAAATATTGGTGGCAAAAAGATCCCAGTTGGCCTTCTTATAATTAAGGTGTTGTGAGACAGAGGCGTTTTCAGTTAATACGGGCTGTAAAAGAACAGGGAAATGGTCACTTCCGTGTAGATCATCATGGACAGACCACTCATAGTCCAGGACCAGCGAGGGGTCACAAATCGACAAATCTAAACACGAAAGTGAACCTGTGGAAGAGTGGAGGTAAGTTGGAGATCCATCGTTAAGACAACATAAATCAAAGTCAGAAAGGACATCCTCAAGAAGCAGACCTCTGGATGACGAACTGACACTACCCCAAAGAGGATTGTGACCATTAAAGTCACCCAACAGCAAAAAAGGTCGAGGAAGTTCTCCGATCAGACCGACAAGGTCCTGACGACAAACCGGGACAGAAGGTGGCAGATACAGTGAACAAATTGTTATAGTTTTATGGAGAGTGACTCTCGCAGCTACAGCCTGAAGGGGGTAGTCAGAGCGACAGGACTAAACAGCAAAGTTTTATGTAAAAGAAGGGCAACACCGCCCGACAGTCCCAATGAGGATGGTTGTGCAGGTTTGGAAAGAACATTAAAGCCAGAAAGAGTGAAGGTCTTCTGGCTTTGAATTTTAGTTTCCTGAAGAGCCACGACGGAAGGTTTCATAGTTTGACACAGAAGCTGCAGCTCCTCAAAATTTGAATTTAGACCACGGATATTCCAATGGATTAGTTTGCTATCCATGGTGCAGAGGACGAATAGGAGAGAAATCAGGTCATCTCCTCATCCACGTCTGCATCCAATGGAGCAAATTTATTGCTTAGTTTCACTGGACTATGTTGGTCTTCAGACCTGCTGGCAGACTTGCCCACAGGTGAAGAAGGCCTGGATTTTGGGGATGGTGGAGGTTTCTTTCTCATCTCCACCATCTCCACACTTGCTTGAACTCCCTTGCCCGCACGGGCAATGCACACAGGAGTTCGAGGCGGGAGGGCTGGCTTTTTAATCTGCCCAGCAGCAGATGGAGTAGACTGCTGGGCAGTCTGAGGGGCGGCGGATTTCTTGCCTCCACCAGGGGCACCCACTCTGGGTTGGGAGGTGGTGGACTTGCCTCCACCAGAGCCCAACGTTCTTCCTTGCAATGACTTTGTGAAAATAAATTCATCAGTCTGGCAGCAGACTGATCGGGTCGACACTTTCTTTACAGCAGAAGCATAGGAAGACGCTGTTGGCGTCTGACTGCCAACAACCTGTTTACGGGCCTCAAAAAACGAAATCTTCTTTTCTGTTTTAACCTTTTGGATGTTGGACTCCTGAATCCAGACAGGGCAGCTGCGTGAAGAGGAGGGGTGGTCGCCACCGCAGTTCGCACAGTGCGCCGGGTCTTTACACGGCCCATCATGGGTTGCCTTGCAACAAACGCCACACACCTCCTGCCCAGAACAGCGGTCTCTGACATGACCGAACTTCTGGCATTTGTAACAGCGCATTGGAGACGGAACATACATTTGTACGCGGACATTCAGGTATCCTACTTTGATGACAGGAGGCAGCACAGGGTTGCAGAATGTCAGAAAGAGGGTGTTGGTGGCCACTCTTTCTGCACCTTTTTTGACTGTCACCCTATGCACCTCTGTCACACCCTGGGATGCAAGTTCCGCCTTGATCTCTGCCTCTGAGACACCTCTAAGATCTGGGCATCGAATCACTCCCTTAGAGGAATTCAGCTGTTTATGGGGAGTCACCCGGATCTCTCGGTCTGCTAGCTTTGTAGCTTTCAGCAGCTGCTCGGATTGTTTCTTACTTTTACATTGGATAAGAAATGTACCATTTCTGAGACGTTTAATGGACTGTGGGTCTCCTGCAATGCCTTGAAAGCCCTTCTGTATAGCAAATGGGCTTAGTGCAGAAAGTGGTTTGTCCTGCTCCTTGCTTTCCATAATCAGCCAAGAGGACCAAAATCCTGACATCTGCCTCGTTTCAATATCGGAATCAGAGTCTGGATCAGATTCCTGCGGAAACCGCCGTGAAATTAAATTAGCCTTTCTTTTTTTGGGGGGAGGATTGTTTGGTGAAAAAGCCATATTTAGTGTAATTATATTTCGTCTCTCCCTTACCCACCCACCTTGGAGTCCAACTAAGGGGCCAGGGCCAAGAAATCACTGTCTTGACCCCTTCCAGGTTTCAGGAGAGATATACAACAGACAGAAACCTACCAACCCTATCCACCCTGATCATGCCCAACTCCCGGGAACAGAGAGCTGAGCACTGCAGGGGTTACCCTGGCCAGCCGGAGAACTGCCTGTTTTGACCCAGCCCCATGAAGGGGAAGCCGATTGACACACCCGGGCCAGAGTGTACCTCCTGTCTAGGAGAGGTCCGAGCCAAAGTGATGTGTTGAGGGCGTTGGCCCTCTCAATCACCAGGATCTCATTCCCCTCCGACACAGGTCGCACCGCACGGCAAACGCGGCGGATCTTAAGAAGACCACAGAGAGAAAAGGAGTGTGGAAAAGAAGACTTGAAGGGGAGACGAAGATAGAAAAGAGCCAAATAAGAAAGGCAGAAAACAAGAAAAGGAGAAAGGCGGGTTACTATTAGTCAGGATCCTCACCCTTAGCCTATCTGACATGGGAAGCCCTACCAGGGGCATCAACTCCTTACCACGTTATGCTTAGGCCAGACAGCATCTTGACTTCTCAGGCCTAGAAGCAGTTTTAAAAAACCAGCCTATCTTCAAGTATTGATGCCCCCGCCAGCAAAGCCCAAGGATCACAGGACCACGCGAGATTTTTGTGAATGATGAACTACCTGAGCAAGTTCATCAAAGACTACAGCAAGAAAATTGCCATTCTCCAGGAGCTTCTCTGAAAAGACACAATTTGGTGCTGGACTGATGCTCATCAACAGGATTTTCGAAAGCTGAAGGACAATCTCACAAGCCCATCAATTCTGAGGTACTTTGATCCTGCAAAACCTGTTGTCTTGTTAGCCGATTCTTCTGCAAATGAAAACCCATCCATTAACTCCGCTGCTGCTTCTCCAATGCAACACAAAAACACGGCACATCTATATTGAGGAGTTTCTTGCTGTAATCTTGATGCAGTTTCATGGTTCTTCCATGATCTCTTGAATCTTTTCCATTCATTGATGGAAGACCGATTATTCAAGGATAATTTTGATGGTAGAGGAACGTGGCATATCGGTTTTCTTCTCGATTCCCTTATTTCTGTCCGATGGTTTCTTTCGCTCGACATCTTCCTTCACCAGTAGTAATTCTTGGCAACCATGAGCGTCCATAACGTTGACCAGTTTACAACTTCGTTTCAAGATTGAAAGTGTTGATAAGCTGTTTTAAGGCTGTCGATCTTGTTACAGGATCTCTTTCTGACACCGTGTTTTGTTTCTGAACTCTCTTTTTCATTAAAAAAAACAAACAAACAAAAAAAAACAAAAAACAAAAAACAATATGAATTTGAACATGTTGGTTATTATTCAGTATTCAGTTGGGTTCGCCATCTTCATCTTTACAACCTCGCAACCAATCACAAATCAAATGAATAAGAAGCAAGGGAAATACACCTTACATACAAATGTTACAACCTTGATTGGTGTTGTCAGTGTTGGAGATACGGCACTATACCTCACGCCACTGCCGAAAGAAAAGCAAAGAAGGAAAGAAATTTTTAAAGGAAAAATATGATGAAAATGTATTAGTAAATAAACTGTATGGGGGAAAGGGAAAAGAATCACAATTTCAGATTACCTTCACAATGCAATTTAGGTCAGAGGTCAGATGCATCTGGGATTGGGGCAGCAGCGAAGAAGGAACAACGAAGACCTAGTACGATGGGAATCGACCACTTCTTCTTCTTCTGTTATATGGCCACAATCAACACTCTGATTATTTTGCCTCAGAATAGGGGGTTTCCACGAACCGGCTGTCTGACTTTTTTAATAATAATAAAAAAAAAACTTTTCTTTTTTCTATGTCCACTTGAAATCGCTCTTCAGGTTGCATGAGTAAATCACAACATCTGCTCCGGATCGCATTTACACACTCCCTGCCCACTAACTGGATCAGAGGGGATGAGAAGTGATGGCTCCCGGCACCCCCCGCCGCAGCGGCCCTCCTACCAGCACACCCCCTATCCACTACCTACCTAACCAAGCACTCTCACATTCATACAGGACAGTTTGTGTTTGTTTTGAGCATACTCCTGAAGTTTCGCAGCAGCAAGACTGTCAAGAGTGTCAGCACTGAGGTGGGAGGTGACTCTGTTTTTGAAACTGTCTGGGGAGTCTGCCTCTTACAATGTGTGCTGGGAGTTCATCCCATTCACGGATGGCTCGGGGGAAGAATGAGAAGAGCCTATATTGCTGTTTATGGTTTACCTCTTTCTCTTCAGAGCCTATTATTTTATGTGAAAAAGAAGACCTAATCTCAGGATTTGGGGTTTATGAAGTAGTTCATTGCTGGATGTTAACAAGGACAGTGAAAACATGGAGAAAGAAGGCTGTGAAAATTGGGAATAAAGGCCAGAAATCACCCCCAAACTCTGCGGGAAATTTGGATTGCCTCAGTGGTTTGTTCCTTTGATAGCATCCCTCACATCACCGATGACGTTGTTTGGCTGTGGTTAGTGAACTGGTTTGTGAGATGGAGAACCGAGATTAAAAAAAAAAAAATGGAGCTGACGACCGGATGGATTACCCGATTAATGATAGTGAAACTGTCATCATCATGATCATTACTGGTATCATGATGGTACGAATTGCTGCACGTGCACTGGTAAAGAGAATCAGTTTGAGACAAGAAGCAGCCAAGAACATTGATGAGCCAAGATCTCCCAGTATCAGAGAGAGTGGATAAGAGGAAGAGTTACTGTCACCATTACCTCTTCTCCAGACGGTTTCACTGGAGAATATGAAATTACATGCTGGAAACGTCCTGCTTGCAGAGGAAAAATATGGCAATTACTTTCTTAAACCTGAGCCCCCTGCACTTTCCCTCTGCTGTCAGTTCCAGAGACATGATAAGTTTTGGCAGATGATCACCGCATATCCAGCCACCAATCACTCTAGAGTTACATTTTGTCAGTGCGCCCGATCACCAGCCTGGCTCTAGTCATGAACTGCACAAGGAAGGTGTAAGACTGGGAACCTTCAAGGACTTCCCGTTTTCTGAACCTGTCTTTGCACATGGAATCACCCTCTTTCTCCTCAAAGCCTTTTATGTGAAAAGGAAGACTTTATCCTAGAATTTTGGTTTTAATGAAATAGTTCAGTGCTGAATGTTAACAAGGACATTGAAAACATGGAGAAAGACATTGAAAATGAAATGAGGCAGGGAACAGTAAACAATAACAACAAGTAGGGTAACTTTTGCTCCCATAAGAAAACCTAACACAGAGTAACTTTTATTCAAGACTGGCACAGCCTTTTAAACTTGAATAAAGTCAGACAAATACAAAGACGAACAATCTAATAGTGGAGGAAAAAACAAGCGCAGGAAAAAAATGGAACTGAAGACTGAATGGACTAGTGATAGTGAAACTGTTATAATTGGAGGTGAGCACTGTTAACCGTCCGGGGCCGACGTCTTTTTGAAAGTGGCGTATAAATTAACTGTTTTAGTTAATTATCGCGAGACTAGCTGACCAAAACGCAGCAGAATTAACAGTGCGACCGCTGCCTACCTCCACACGAAAGTTTGGAATACTTGCTTTCGCCGATGATGTGAAACCAGAGTGAGAATGAATGGCGGAAATCGAACTGAAAATGGTCGGCCACAAGTGGTATCGAAAACGTAAACAGCGTGGACGAGGTGGTGTAGAGACAGGATCCAGCTCAGCGACTAACTCTAGTGTGCAAAGTGGTGATGGTGAACAATCCAACTTTACGCCCAAGAAACCAAAGGCTATGAGCACTCCATTAGCTACGAAAGAGACTCTGTCTAAGTTTGTTTACAAACCACAGGAGGAAAACATGGACGACAGTGCGTCCAAGGGAAACGACTTGCCCCTGTTGACATCTGAGGCTCCCGATGCAGTTTTCTCCCCTGTAGACGAGGTTGCGCGACAGCAAGAAATTTCAAAGGCGGATCTTATGCAGAAACTATGTGCCAACGGGGCGGACATTGCGAAGCTGACACAGACTGTGGAGGAGTTGAGAGCTGCACTTTTCTCGGTCCAGGCGGAGAACGATCGACTGAGAAAGGAGATCGAGGACGGCAGGAAGAGGGAACAGCAGATGTCTTCCCAGCTGGCGGAAGTGCGGCATCCTGCCGAACTTGCAGACCGCCGTGCAGAGGATCTTTCTGCTTATTCCGCAGGAACAATCTCCGCATCTTTGGGGTTCAAGAAGACGAGAACGGGGCTGAGGAAACGGGCCTGCAGTGCGAGGAGAAGGTTCTCTCTCTCATCTGTGATAAACTCAAAATCAAGGTAAGGAGAGAGGACATAGAAGCTGTGCATCGGGTGGGCCCGAAACAGGAAAGGCTTAAAGCCGGAAAAAAGTGTTCCGAAAGCCTCGGGTCGTGGAATTATTGTCAGGTTTGTTTCGCGTCGTGTTCGAGACTCTACAATGGCAGAAAAATCAACATGATGATTGAGGCCATTCAACTGGATGATGATGACTCTGCTATACGCTCGTAAGAACTTGAAAGGCACAGTGTTGAGAACTGGCTTGCATGGTCTATCGATCGTCGGCTATCAAGGGAGGACGCCACTCTGGTGTTGTTATGTTAATGAATCCGTTGTCATGTCAATACAGAAGATGGATTCCACCAAACGGCTGTTGGTTTGATTATTGCTTGTTTGCTTGTTGTTAAGCCTAAAACATAACATATTTTGGCGACGAGGATAAACTATCTTGTACTTCATGCAGAACTGAGTGAGGTTTAAACAATGGCAGGTATACTGGGGCATTTACAACCTTTTAAAGAAGGGGAAAATTGGCAAGAATACGTTGAAATTTACGAACATTTTTTCGTTGCCAATGACATTGTTGATGATAAGAAGAAGGTGTGTATTCTTTGTTCTAATGTGGGATCAGGTACGTACCACATTATTAAGAACCTTTGCCTGCCTGCTAATCCAGAATCAAAGACATTTGCTGAAGTTTCAGAGCTACTTAGCAATTATCTCAAGCCCAAACTGTCAGAAGCCAGTGCAAGTCTTCAGTTCTATTCAAGAAGCAGAAAGAAGGAAGAAAGTGTTCAGATGTTTCTGGCTGAACTTCGTCGACTTGCAAGTCCTTGTAACTTTGGTCAGTTTACCACTCGGGCACTACGTGATAGGTTTATTGCAGGGATCAGCAACGAGCAAATTCAAGAGAAGATATTATCTGTACCAGATGCTGAGTTGACACTTGATGAAGCATTTCAGATTGCTGAATCCCATGAAGCAGCATGCCGGAATGTGAAGGAGATGCAGGGTTCAGTGGAAGATGCAGTAGATGGTGTGAATAAAGTCACACTGGGCAAGGTGGAGTCTGTGAGGCCACGCCATTTCCAGGACAGGTGGAAAAAGAGTGGTCAGCAACAAGACAGGTGGAACACTGGATGTTTTCGTTGTGGAGCAGACCATAGTCCGAGGATGTGTCTGTTTAGAGAAAAATATTGTTTCCGTTGTGGAAAGAAAGGTCATGCTAAGTCAGATGTGATCAGCCACAGAAAATGAAAGGAAATGTGAAGAATATCAATGACAGTGATGAAAGTAGTGAGGAGATTGATCACATCATTCTGTGTAGTGTTCAGAGCAAAAGGAGTGTAGCACCTATGGTGTGTGAAGTCAGAATTCAAGGAAAGCCTGTTGAGTTCGAAATTGACACAGGTTCTCCATACATCATTTTGTCAAATAAATTGGTGAAGAAGCTGTTTGGAACCACCAGCATGGGAAGATCTTCGGTGAAGATTAAGTCATTCACAGGTCATACTGTTAAAGTGCTCGGAACGTTAGATGTCAGAGTGACATTCAGAAATCAGGATGTTGAAAGCAGAGTGCTTGTCACAGAATTCAAACACAATCTGCTTGGTCGTGACCTAATTGAGCAATTAGGGGTGCTGACAGTCAATGTTGTGAAAGAAATTGAAACAGACAAATCAGCACAGTTGTTGACAAATACAAAAATCTGTTTGAAGAAGTCTGGGCAAAATACAGTAGAATCCGGTTTTAAGAAAGTCGAGGGGGAATTTTTTTTTGTTTCTAATAACCGAGTTTTCTTACAGCCGAGGTTTCTTATAATCGAGAGTTCTAAAAAATTTTTTTAGAGTGTTTCTAATATCCGAGTTTTTGTTTGTTTTTCCTTTGGTTCTTTTTTTCTCTGCACGTTTCTGTAATTGTTAGTGTGTGTGTACGTCAGTGTTACAGAGAGAGACAGACAGACAGAGATTGAGACACACACATACACAGAGACACGGAGAGAGACAGAGAGACAAAGAGAGTCACACACACACACACACACACACACACACACACACACACACACACACACACACAGAGAGAGAGAGAGAGAGAGAGAGAGAGAGAGAGAGAGAGAGAGAGAGAGAGAGAAGACTCCTTGGTTTGATTTCGCAAGTAAACTTTGGCCTGTGACATAAAACGTCTAGTGTGTTTTCTTTTTCTTCTCTCTCTCTCTCTCTCTCACACGCGCGCGTGCACACACACACACACACACACACACACACACACACACACACACACACACACACACACACACACACACAAAACGTATAAGCACGATAGACGAGTAAAAATGCGACAAGGGAGAGCATAGATTTATTCTTGGAGCCATTGGCCGTCATGACATAGAGAAAGAGGGATCAACGTTTTCGTGTGTGTATGATGTGGTGTGGAGAGGGAAAAGAGAGAGAGAGAGAGAGAGAGAGAGAGAGAGAGAGAGAGAGAGAGAGAGAGGAGGAGATTTTTTTTAGAACGCAACGGTAAATAGTGAAAGTCGACATAATCGTAAGGAAATTTCCCAATATTAACAAATGCACCTATAAATAAACGAATCACCTATCATTCTCGGACGATTCCTCAGTCCAAAAGGTGTTTTAAACATAAACCATAACACGAATGCTAATTTGGAACAATTCCTGCTCTGTAGAGTACACCATAACATAAAAAGCATCAGCTGGTCTTTCAGAAATGTTTCGTCTGCCTCTTCCTTTCACACCTTTGTCAGGCCACTAAGCAACTCGAATCACACGCTCAAAGTGTTGACAGAGATTCTGAAGGTACACCTTTTCCTGACAAACGGATGTTTCAGGTAACTGAAACAACGGTTGGTATGGAAACCACGCCCTGTAGGTCTCCGTGCAAGCTGTGTATACTACAACAGGTGTTTGGAGCAGTGTTGCCGCTTCAATAACTTCCACATCCGATCCTCAGGAACGAGGCTGTTGAGTGTTTCCAGAGAGGTACTGACCTAGGTCTTGCCCAACATAAGCAGTGAAAGTTTCATGACTGCGACACATGAAGTCAACAATTGTATGTCTTAGCTGTTCATGAAAATCCTGTGTGCCACACACCTCATAGCTAAGAGCCCTGTAAATGGCAGTTTCCATCACCCACAATTGCGTTGACTTCAACGGGTATTCCCAGCTCTCTTCTGACCGGTCTTTCAGGCAGATCGAGAGGTTTTGGGAGACCCAGTCTCTCAGACTGCCGTTGTCGCCAAGAAGCATTGGTTGGTTCGAAACTTTGCGGGGCGCGGATTGAAACCCCATAAAGTCCACGTCTGGCCCTGGTTTTTTTCTCTCTTTGTCATTCTGTGCTTCTGTCTCCCTTTGCCTCCATCCTTTCTCTCGTTTTTTCTTCCCTTCATCCTCCTCGTTCGTCTGTCTATTCTCCCTTTTAAACTCTTCTCTTGTCTCCCCATTCTTTTCCCCATCTGCTCTCGTCTGTTCATTCTGTCCCCCATCCCTTTCTCTTGTCTCCCCTTTCCTCCCTCCATCTGTCTTTTCTGTTTCCCCTTTTCTTTCTCTATCCTCTGCTCTTGCCTCCCGCTTTTCTTTTCTCTATCATCGTCTCCTATTCTTTTCTTACCTCTATCCTCTTCTCTTTGTTTTTCATTCTTTCCTCCATCCTCTGCTCTTGTCTCCCCTTTCTTTTCCCCGTCTGCTCCTCTTGTCTGCCCTTTGCTTTCTCCATTTTGTTCTCCTGCATCCCCTTTCTTCAATTCTTCCTCATCTTTTGTCCTCCCTCTCCATTGTCTAATTTCTGCTCTGGTCTCCTCTTTTGTATGTCTACTCTCAGGTGTGCTGCTTTTCAAGAAGAAATCATCGATTCTAGTTTGAGTTTTAGCACTTGCTACATGCTTTTCCAAATGATATTTGAACGCTTCAAATGATTTCATGTGTGCTTCATTGCAGTCTGAGTGCAAACAGCAAGTTTGTAATTTTGTAATACATTCCAAAGCAGTTTTGCTTGAAACTCTTTTTTCTTGTTCTGCACAGTTGTCATCTTCATCTGAGGCGTCTGTGCTGAACGTTTCTGGGGCATTTGATGTTGATGCAGCTGGCACAGTCGTGCAGGATGCTGACCCCATTGTTGCAACACTGTCATCAACAGTGAAGTACTCTTCTGGTGGAATGTTGTATTCTTCAAATGGTCTCTTCAGAATGGGTTCCTGTGCCTCATGGTCACTATGGTCATGTTCTTCTGTGCAAGCTTCTGTGTCTTTGTCATGCCTGAAGCCCGCTTTGAGAAAGCAGTTGCTGATTGTCACTGGGGTCACTTCATCCCATGCCTGCTGCAGGGTACATACTGCATCCAAGAGGCTGAACTGGTAGTCTTTTGTTGTGCCTCCAGTGTTGATGTGAGCTACCAGCTTGAGAACCTTTCTCGTTCTGTATTTCACTTTCAAGTTCTGTATGACACCAGCGTCACATGGTTGCAGCTTGGAAGTTGCACTGGGTGGAAGAAATAAGACGTCCGTTGCTCTTAACCCTGTGGGAATTTTGTGTGACGCACAATTGTCCTGAACTAGGAGAACTTTCCGATTCTGTCTTTGCATGATTCTGTCAAAGGAGAGCAGCCACGTTTGGAAAATTTCCCTGCGCACGCGCACCCACACAAGTATTTACGTGCAGTATTAAAAGCGCTCAGCGATATTCTGAATTGGAGTTAACAGGTACTCATAAGTTGTAGGCTATTACATATTGATGCTAGTCAAATGTGAAATGAACGAATGAATACCAACATAGCACGTGATTCCTTGATTATTTATCAAGCTTCTCACATACGTGCACATGCATGAGAAACAAAGACAGAGAGAGAGAGAGAGAGGGAGGGAGTGATGGAGAGAGGGGGGAGAAAGAGTGTGTGTGTATGTGTGTGTGTGTGTGTGTGTGTGTGAGAGAGAGAGAGAGAGAGAGAGAGAGAGAGGAGGGAGGGAGGGAGGGAGGGAATGATGGAGAGAGGGAGGAGAAAGAGAGAGAGAGAGAGAGAGAGAGAGAGAGATGTGTGTGTGTGTGTGTGTGTGTGTGTTGTGTGTGTGGAGAGAGAGAGAGAGAGAGAGAGAGAGAGAGAGAGAGAGAGAGATGGCAGAGGGGGTGGAGATAGTAACATAACATACCTCGCTTGGACAAACCATTACAGAAGCTGATTGTCAATGTCCTCATGTTTAGCCTTCCTATTCTTTTGCTGTAGCTGCCGGTCAGTTGTACTGCCCACCAAGGAGGGGGGGGGGGGGGGGGGGGAGGGGGGAAGGGGGGGGGGCACTCGATAGATCCCCGTCTCGACGGGGATCTGTCGAGATGTACCCCTGCCCAAGAACTGATTTTTGTATTTGTCCCTTTGTTTTACAATGTTGCACGGAGTAGCAAGAGGAATCTGAAATTCTTCAGCAATCAACGTCTTTTTCTTTTTCGGGTTTCTCTCCACAGCATCCAAAATTTCGATTTTTTGTTTCAGCAAGATTGCTTGTCTTTTGTGTTTGTCAGCCATCTTCACTGTACATTGTACAAAGCCTTGCCTTGCATTGAACATGCACTGGTGTGAAGAGAGAAACAGGGTGGGGGCGAAGTTCAAACACCTCTCGTAATCAAGCGCCTGTGTTTTGTCTAGCTTACATCCGGATAGGCGACATCACAGGCCCCACATCCTGTCCCGCCAATTCCTGTGACCTGCATCGTGGATTTTTATGTATGTGTAGGCCCCACCGAGAAAATCTTTCGACAGCCGAGACTTTCTTACATCCGAGGTAAAGTTTCGCCAGGGTCAGCTAAACCTGTTTCTTACAAGCGAGTTTTCTTACAACCGAGTTTCTTACATCCGAGGTATTTTAAGTAATGTTAAAGAATCCTCTCAGCAGGGGGAAAACCATTTGATTTCTTATAGCCGAGTTTTCTTATAACCGAGTTTCTTATAACCGGATTCTACTGTACAAGGAGTAAAGGCCAAACTACATGTTCAAGATGATGCAGTTCCAGTTTTCTGTAAAGCCAGGTCTCTTCCATATGCTATGAGAGAGAAAGTAGAAAAAGAACTGCAGCGCTTACAGCAAGATGATGTAATTGAACCTGTTCAGTTTTCAGACTGGGCCGCATCCATTGTTCCTGTCTTGAAATCTAGTGGTCAAGTTCGCATTTGTGGGGACTATGAAGTAACAGTGAACAAGGTATCCAAAGTGGAACAGTATCCTATTCCAACTCTGGAAGACTTAATCACTCAGCTTGGCAAAGAGTCTGTCTACCACAAACTAGATTTGTCTCATGCCTACACTCAGATTGAACTTGACACTGAGAGTCAGAAGTTTCTGACGGTCAACACACACAAGGGACTCTTCACGTACAAGCGTCTTGCTTTTGGCGTTTCAAGTGCACCAGCAATTTTCCAGCGAGTCATGGAATCAATACTCCAGGGCATTCCAGGTACTGTGGTGTATTTTGATGACATTCTGGTGACAGGTGAAACAACAGAAATGTCATACAAAAACTTGGATGAAGTTCTTGCTAGACTTGACAGTACTGGTGCCAAATTGAAGAAAGAAAAGTGTGTATTTGGTGCTGAAGAGGTCATTTTTCTGGGTCACAAAATCAGCAAACAGGGGATTGAGCCAGTGGAAGACAAAATACAAGCTCTAGTTCAAGCGAAAGCTCCAGAAAATGTGCAACAATTGAAGGCGTATTTGGGACTCTTGAACTATTATGGTCGGTTCTTAAAAAACTTGTCAGCAGAATTGTACCCTCTTCACAGATTGTTGCAAAAGAAGGTCAAATGTGTATGGGGACCAGAACAGCAATTGTGTTTTGAGAAAACCAAGAAAATGATTCTGTCAGCGAAAGTGTTGGTGTTTTATTACCCAAACAAGCCTGTTGTTCTGCATACAGATGCTCACAGTATGGACTGGGAGCTGTGATGTCACATATTATGGAAGATGGGTCAGAACATCCAGTTGGATTTGTCTCAAGAAGTCTGAACGCAGCTGAAAAGAATTATTCACAGCTGGACAAGAAAGGTGCTGCTGTAATATTCGGACTGAAGAAATTCCACAGATACCTGTACGGCAAGCATTTCACCATTGTGACTGATCACAAACCTTTAGTGACACTTTTTGGTGAAGAAAAACAAGTTCCTGCCATAGCTTCACCAAAGATGGGCGCTTCTCTTGGGAGCATACCAGTACACAATGCTGTATCGGCCAGGAAATGAGCACATGAATGCAGACTGTTTTTCAAGGCTTCCGCTTCCTGAAACTGAGTTTTCAGAGTCTGATGAAAGAGTTCTGTTGATCGAGGAGCTTGAGGACTGTTCCATTCTATCAGCAAGGAAAATTTCTGACTGGACAAGACATGATCCAGTCTTGTCGCATGTTCATGAATACCTCCTGCGTTGCTGGCCATCAGATGAAAGGAATCCTGACCTTGCTTCGTACCGAATGCGGAAGGATGAACTCAGTGTACAAGATGGGTGCATATTGTGGGGAGCTCGAGTCATTATCCCCCCTCCAGGGCAAAAACAGGTTATGAATGAACTGCATACTGCACATCCAGGGATCTGTCGCATGAAAGGACTTGCCAGGAGTTATGTTTGGTGGCCTAGGATGGATGCTGACTTAGAAACACTTGTACGTACTTGCAGTGTTTGTCAAGAACATCAGAATGCACCTGCTGTTGCTCCACTTCATCCTTGGGAGTATCCAGAAAATCCATGGAAAAGGATTCATGTGGATTATGCTGGGCCATATATGGGGGAAATGTTCTTGATTGTTGTGGATGCCTTCTCCAAGTGGATTGAAGTTGCCATCATGAAGCAAACAACATCATCAGCAACTGTCAGGAAACTGAAAGAAATGTTTGCTCAGCATGGACTGCCAGACATGCTGGTGACTGACAATGGTACAAATTTCACATCAAAGGAGTTTTCTGAATTCATGCAGAATAACGGCATCAACCATGTGAAGACCGCACCATATCACCCATCCAGCAATGGGCTTGCAGAACGAGCTGTACAGACTGTCAAAGAAGGCATGCAAAAACTGAAGGCGACAGTGTGCATACAAAGTTATGCAGGTTCTTGCTGCAGTATAGAATTACACCACAGTCAACCACTGGAAAAAGTCCTGCAGAGCTGTTGTTTCAGCGGAAACTGAAGACTAGACTGGACCTTCTGCATCCAACTCTGCAAGGGAAGGTTCAGAAGAAACAAAAACAAATGAAGGAAGATCATGACAGAAAATCACGTAAACGTTCATTTGCTGTTGGCAGTTCAGTTAATGTGCAGAATTTTGTTTATGGTGCGAAGTAGATTCCAGGAGTTATTGTTAAGGTGTCAGGTCCAGTCTCCTATGTTGTGCAGTTGGAAAATGGGCGTATTGTCAGACGTCATGTTGATCATATCCAGAAACGACACTGCAAGAAAGACAGTATTGCAGAACAAGAGAAGAGAACTGCTGGTTCATGGTATTATCCGGCTGGATCATCATCATCAAGGGTTTCTTTTCCATGTCCAGATTTGCCTGTGTGTCCAGAGAAGGGGGGGATGTCTGATTCTGTGGAGCCATGCAGTACCTCAGTGCAGCCAGGTGTGCTGCCACCTTCTGTCCAGGAACAGGCAGACAATGAAAACCAGCATGACCAGTATCATCGGACTGAAAACCAGTCAAAAGCATCAGTGGTACCACCAGGCATACAGCAAGAAAAACGAGTTTCTATGAGAGAAAGGAGACAACCAGCATATTTGAAAGACTATGAAACGGGGCCAAGGTTTTGTGTTCCAAAGTTACAGAAGAGCTGAAAGAGTTGACTATTCCATTGAGTTGTAGACAACCTTTGATGTGTTGGTGAAGCACCTGGTCAAACAGAAAATGACTAAATTTATGCAGCTTTATTATTTTACAGTTATGCTGTTTTTTTGTTCATTTGTTTACGTTTGATTTATTCCATTGTGCTAAAGCAAGTTCACTTTATCGCCCATACTTTCATCTAAGGGTGGAGGAGTGTTGAGAACTGGCTTCCATGGTCTATCGATCGTCGGCTATCAAGGGACGCCACTCTGGTGTTGTTATGTTAATGAATCCGTTGTCATGTCAATACAGAAGATGGATTCCACCAAACGGCTGTTGGTTTGATTATTGCTTGTTTGCTTGTTGTTAAGCCTAAAACATAACACACAAAGATAACTATAGTGGAGGATCTGACTCCCCGAGCTGATAGGGTCAAGGGAGTCATCCTGTGGTTTGTATGTTTCTGTAAATTCTTTTTATTACCTCATGTTTGTAATATTCAGTCGTACAGAGACGAAGAAAAGATTGGCAAGCAGGCAGTTTGTTTTACTTGGCAACATTCCCATAATCCCCCGCGCATCCTATTTACATAAAGAACGATTATCCAATATGAACAGTATGGGAATTACTTCCCTTAGACTGGTAAATAGAATCCGTCTGCTATGACGATTATCTACTTCCCTTAACTGTAATAGACGTCGCTATGACGAACTTATCCTACAACCCTTTTTGAAAAGTAGTTAATGTCTTTCAAATTTACAATCATTGTGATAAATTAATAAGAAAAGTATTCGGCTCTTATTTTATCTATTCTCTTTCATTTCCTTCTTTCTTCTTTCATATTTATTGTCCTTGGTGTAATGTTAGTTTTGAAGTGTTTATAATTTCACGAAGAATATTCATCATTACTTCATATTCATAGTCTGTTCAACCTTTCCAAGTGTCATAGAGTCACATGCCATACTAAAGGACTTTGAATAATATAATAAGTTATTAAACAATATAAGTATGCCAACTTCCTTTTTTTTGTAATGAAATATGTAATTGTTGATAATGTAACTAATTTTAAACTATAAAACTGTAACCATTCAAAAATAAAGTCTGTCATTTAAACTTCAAATAGAACAAAAGTGTAGTCTATGTGTTTTTGTGTGTGTCTGTTCACAAACACTGTTGTGTCTCATTTCTATAAATCTAGTCGTTGGGGTTTCTTGATTATTCTTTGGGACTTGCGGAGCATTCCTGTGGTGTTGGGGTTGGAGATACTGGACCAGGTGTTGGCACTGGGACAGGAGATCGCTGTTGAGTTGTGGGTGGAACTCTTTGCGGCGATCGCTGTAGTGATGAAGACAAAGGTGGTGACGGCGTAACCGCAGCCGTGGTGGGTGTTCCTTGCCTGGGGTATCCCCGCGTGGGTTGTACATCATTTGACGTTGTTACTAAGTGCGTTCTGTTGCGTCTGATGGGACCGGTTTCTGTGCAAACAATGTAGGAACGTGGGTTGTGGTGTTTTGACAACACTTCTCCCGACTTGTTCATGTCTTTGACAAATACAGTGTCACCAGGTTTCAGGGGTGCATGACGGTCATTGAAGTTGTTGCATTGCTTTTGTTTCATGTACTGTTCTTTCTGTTTGATGAAAGAGTGATCAGGGTTTCAGGGCAGTAGATGGGATGGAAGAATAGGGATTTTTGTCTTTAATTTTCTTCCCATTGGAGCTCACTGGGGGACTTGCCATTTTGCAGTGGACTTGACCTGTAGAGGAGAAGTGCATTGTAGGGATCTTTCGCTTTCTTGAGCAGGTTCTTCACAGTTTGTACAGCTCTTTCAGCCTCTCCATTACTTTGAGGGTAATGAGGAGAACTTGTGGTATGTGTGAACCCAAATTCAGCAGCAAATTTGTGGAATTCTGTGCTGGCAAATTGTGGACCATTGTCAGACATGACCACGTCAGGGATGCCGTGGACAGAGAAAATGCTTTTCAGTTTGTTGATGAGGTTGCTGCTTGTTTGGTTGTCGAGGCGACGTAACTCTGGCCAGTGAGAGTAATAGTCCACCACAATGACAAAGGTCTTGCCTTGAAACTCAAACAGATCCATGCCGAGCCTAGACCAAGGTCATTCAGGGAAGGAAGAAGGTAGAAGGGGTTCCTTATGTGTTGGTCTGTGTTTGGCACAGATATTGCAATTTTTTACGAGATCTTCAATTTCTGTAGAGATATGAGGCCACCAAATTGAGAATGAAGCAAGTGCTCGGCGTTTCACAATTCCGAGGTGCCCCGCATGAATGCGGTTGAGCATTTCAATCCTCATGTCCCGAGGAATGACAATTCTGTCATCAAACAACAAGAGGTCTTCAACTATGGTCAGATGTTCTCTATTTGTCCAGTACTGCTTGAGAAGTGGTGACTCTGGCATGTAGGCGGGCCATCCATTGATGCAGTATTCTCAGACTTTAGTTGTTTCAGGATCTGATTTCTGCAATTCTTTGATTGTTTGCAGTTGGTTTGTTGAAGCTGGCAGACTGTCGATGGTTTGTTTGGCAAGTAGTGCTGCATCATCGACGAGGTTGATGTCTTCTTTTTCTGGTTGAGAATGTGGTGCACGTGACAGTGCATCTGCTGTCGTTTGATTCTTCCCGGCGACGTGCTGAATTTTTGGAGAAAATCGCGTGAGTCGCAGACGGAATCGTTAAATGCGTGGAGGCATTTTGACGAGTTCTGTGGTTGACAGGAGGGGGACCAAAGGCTTGTGGTCAGTCTCGACTGTGAAGGCGAGTCCAAGGAGGTATTCACTTAGTCTCTCACAGGCCCACGTGACTGCCAATGCTTCTTTTTCAATGACAGCATAGTTGCGTTCTGTGTCAGAAAGAGAGCGTGAAATGTAGCACACTGGGCGTCGTGAGTTGTCATCTTGTGTCTGGTATAATACAGCACCGAGGCCTGCATTGGAAGCATCAGCCGCTACGAAGGTTTCACGCTCAGGGTTGTAGTGTGCAAGTACAGGAGGTGAAAGTAGAAGATTTCGTATTTGCTGGAATGCCATTTCCTGTTGATCACCCCACGTCCATTCAGTGTTCTTGCGTAAGAGACAGCGTAGAGGAGCTGTGATGCTGGCAAGATTGGGCATGAACTTGGCCAGTTGATTTGCCATGCCCAAGAAATGTTGAAGTTCTGTGCAGTTCGTGGGTGAGGGGAAACTGTTGATAGCTTCCACTTTTGCTGGATCTGGGCGGATGCCTGAGCTGTCAATGATGTGACCCAAGAAACGGATTGAGTCCTTCGAAAACTCACATTTGTCATTGAGTGTGATGCCAGCCTCCTGTAAGCGATTCAGGACTTCTCGAAGATGCTGATCATGAGTAGTTTGGTCTTCGGCATGGACCAGAACATCATCCATATGGCAGACGACGCCATTTAGATCGGCCAGGATTGCTGACATTGTCCGCTGAAATACTTCACTGGCTGAACTAATGCCAAATGGAAGTCGGTTGAAGCAGTAGCGTCCAAATGGGGTTATGAATGTTGTGTATAATTTGGATTCTTCAGCAAGAGGTATTTGCCAAAAACCACTTCTGGCATCCAGTTTTGTAAAAACTTTGGAATTCGCAAGTTTTGCCAGGCTTTTGTCCACTGAAGCTATGGGATGAACTTCGCGTTGAACAGATTCATTCAGACGTGTCAGATCCATGCATAGCCGTATTGATCCATTTGGTTTTGGAACCACAACGATCCCAGAGCACCAACTGGTGGGTTCTGTGACGGGTGAAATGACTTCTTCCCGCAGCATGCGGTCAATCTCTGTCTTCACTTTAGATAAGAGAGGATGTGCAATTTTGCGGGGAGCATAAATGCACACTGGTTTTGCATCAGGTTTGAGAGTGATGATATAAGTTGTGTCCAGTTTGCCCAGGTGTTTTTGAAAGAGGCTAGGAAACTCACTTTTAAAGTCTGGAATTCCTGGATCGTTGATTTGATCAGTGCGAGAGATCAGACCCAGCTTTACACAGGCTGTTCGACTGAGGAGGGAGCTGGACTGGCCTTTGAGAACATAAAGTGTTTCCTTTATTTCTTTGTCCAAGTGACGCAGTCGTGCTTGAGACGTACCCAGTACTGTGAGTCTGGTGTTACCTGGGCCTTTCAGCTGTTTTCGTGACTTGGTCGGCTTGTAAGAGTCTGCCCATTTTTCACCTACGACTGAAACAGATGCGCCTGTATCCAGTTTGAAAACGTTGGACCTGCCATTTGTAATGATTTCTGCTGTCCAGGAGTCATCCTCTTGGAGATGAAAAATATTGCCTAGAAATTCAACTTCTTCTTCAGGTGAAGTGTAGTAGTCTTCTGTTTGATAATTGATGAACTGATTTTCGCCTGAAAGGTCGACTGTGACGTGCAGTGCTTCGGCAAACTGTTTTATAGTGTCCTCGTTTTTGGCATGAAGAACAAATTGCTGTACGTGCAAGGCATTTACCTCGGGAGTGAGATTCTTTCCTGCAGTATCCACAGGATTTTCTTCCAAATGCTGGAGTCTTGAAATCTTTTATTGTTTCTGACTGCTGTTTGATGGCGTTGATGGCAGTATCTCCTCTAATTAAGTGTTGACTTTCTTTCCTTTCTTCTGCTTGTCTGCTGGTCTGTACCACCTGACTGAGTGTTAAGTCAGCTTTTGCTTGAAGTTCATTTGAGAGACCATCATCAAATACACCAACAACAATTCGGTCTCGGATTAGTTAATCTTTCAGTTGACCATATTCACAGTCTTCGGCTAGCTTGTACAAATCTTGAATGAAATTTTCAATTGTCTCTCCTGACTTCTGTGTTCTTTTGTTGAATTTGGCCCTGGCAACAATCGTGTTTTTCCGTGCACCAAAGTAGCCATCAAACGCAGTCACAAGCGCGTCATCTGTATCTGTATCTGTTTTATTTCGTTGCTACATCCAGGAATCTGGCGTCGATGCAACGGGTGGGGTGCGCAGCAAAAAAGTTAGTGGCGTTGGACTTTGGCCACCGCCTGCTTGAGGGCCTCAGTATTATCTGAGTGCACAATACTATTGTCTATTTGGTTCCACCTGATAATAGTTCTTGGGAAGAATGATTGTTTATGCTGCTCTGTGCTGCAGTCTGGAACTTTGTAGCACCTGTCGTTGTTGCGTGTGTAGCTCTCCACTGGATTTTTTACTACAAAGTCTGCTCTTCTTGGCGGACGGCGGATGCGTCGGTCAGGTTGTTGAGGCACAAGGAACTGCTCAGGAGGTATTGCTGGCACCAGCCCCTCAACCACCCTGTAAAAGAAGGTCAGCTGCAGGCTCTCGCGTCATTCCTGAAGGGTAGGGATCTCATGTTTCCTCAGGAGGCCCGTTACAAAGCCAGGTTTTCTAGATTTGTAATCTTTTGCGATGAAGCGTACTGCCATTCGCTGTGTACGCTCCAGCTTGTCGATTTCCTGTTTCTTGTACGGGTCCCAGATGATCGCGCCATACTCCAACAGGGGTCTAACTAAGGCGAGGAAGGCGTTGCGTTTGCAGGCTGTGGGGCAGTGTCTGAGGTTACGGCGTAGGAAGCCGAGGGTACAATTGGCTTTCTTTGTGATGTAGTTGATGTGGGTTGACCACGAAAGATCTGCAGAGAATTGAAGACCCAAGTAGGGGTTGGTGGAAACTTGTTTGAGAATTGTACTTTCGAGGGAGTAGAAGAAGGAGGTTGCAGGGTTCCGCACCAGGCTCATGACGTAGCATTTCGTGGCGTTGAAACACATGCCCCATCGCTCTGCCCACTGTTCCAGACTCTTCAGGTCCTCTTGGAGGGTGAGGTGGTCACTGAAGTCGTTGATCTCCCTGTAGATGAGGCAGTCATCTGCAAAGAGGTGCACTTGGGAATTGACTGCCTCCGGGAGGTCGTTGATATGGCACAGGAACAAGAGTGGGCCTAACACGGTGCCCTGCGGGACTCCCGAGTCCACTGTCATAGAGTTTGATGAGGTGCCCTCAACCACAACTTGCATGGTGCGTTCCGTAAGGAAGCACTTCAGCCAGGAATGGATGGGGCCAGTGATGCCATAGCTGGACAGCTTATGGAGTAGTCGGTCATGGGGAACGGTGTCAAAGGCCTTGGAGAAGTCCAAGATCGCCATGTCAACTTGCCTTCCACGGTCGTATGAAGGCAGATCTTGTGTTGTGGTCAGGAGCTGGGTTTTGGTCGAGTAGCCAGCTTGGAAGCCGTGGTTGAGAGAGGTCAAGATTTGGTGGGAGTCAAGGTAGTTCAGGATGTGGCGACATACTATGTGTTCCAAGATTTTACAGGGAACTGAAGTGAGAGAGATGGGTCTATAGTTGCCGGGGGAGTGACGATCGCCCTTCTTGAATGCGCAGGTGACGTTGGCTCCGAGCCAATCCTGCGGAAGGCGTCCAGAGTCGAGCGAGGCTTGGAAAATGAGTGTCAGGGAGGGGGCAATGCTGTCGGCAAGGGTCTTCAAGACGATGTTGGGCAAGTTGTCTGGTCCAGGGGCCTTGTTAACCTTGAGGTCACGTAGCAGCTTGGCCACGCCAGGGGCGGAAACCTGTAATGGGCTGTACGTGGGTGGAAGGAGGTTTTAGGTTGGGTGGTGTGGTAGTGGTGGTCTTAGTGAAGACTGACTTGAATTGGCGCAGTAAGATGTCGGCTTTGGATTGACTGTCGCTGTGTAGCTGTCCCTTCTCCTTCAGCGGGGCAACTCCTGTGGAGTCCTGCTTCCTGGACTTGATGTAGCGCCAGAATGGCTTGGTGTTATTTTGGTCGAGTCCCTCCTTAATGGTGTTATTTATGTACTGCCACTCTGCACGCCGTAGCTCGTCTCTGCAGTACTTCTGGAATTTCCTGTAGGGGGACCAGTCCTTGCGAGCTCTTGCACGCTTGAAAAGTCTCTTCTTATGCTTCAGCAGCTTCCGAAGGGGCGCTGTCAGCCATGGCAGGGAAGAAGACTGTTTCAGCATGTCATGTTCAATCGTGCTTTCGTCAATGTTCATGGTTGACATGATATCATCTGCTACGTCTCCCACTGTATATAAGAAACAACTAACCTGTTCTTCATGTGTTTTGTTCATCAAACCTGTACTGGTTCGGTACGCTGAAACCGTTGTTTCCATTTCGGCCAGCTGGCTGCTGTGCCGTCGAATGGCTTTGGAGGAGGGAGGTTGATTGGGCGTCGAACAGCTTCGTCGACCCTGTTTTCCATTTTCTTCTTAGGAGGGTGAATTTAGTTCAGTCACCGCTGCCACCATGTAATATTCAGTCGTACAGAGACGAAGAAAAGATTGGAAGCAGGCAGTTTGTTTTACTTGGCAACATTCCCATAATCCCCGCGCATCCTATTTACATAAAGAACGATTATCCAATATGAACAGTATGGGAATTACTTCCCTTAGACTGGTAATAGAATCCGTCTGCTACGATTATCTACATGTTTTAAAATTTCTAGCGAATAATTAATACAAATGACGTCAACAGATCGTCCTGTGTACCTTAACTACAAATGGACGTCGACACGTCGTCCTGTGTACTTTAACACAAATGACGTCAACAGACGTCGTCTTTACTTAACTACAAATGGACGTCAGACAGACGTCGTCCTGTGTACCTCTAACTACAAATGGACGTCAGACAGACGTCGTCCTGTGTACCTTTTTGCTCGGTTTTCTTTCCATTATTTATCTTTGCATTTATGATAAAACAAGTTCAAGTTGTGTTTTAATCACGTGACTTGTGTACCAAAAGTCACCAGTGTAGCGTGACAATTCCCATGCTTTACTTTCAGGCTTTGAAGAAGAAACTTACGTTTTCTGTTCATTCTAATTATACCCACTTGTACTTATTCGTGTTGGAGTAATGGCGGTGGGCCTTTATATAACAGGTTAGTGTTTATATTGTTGTTTTCAAGTTAATGTTTGGTAATTTGTCATTCATGTCTGCCGTGTATATGATATATGGTGGGCATGTGATCGAGACTGAAACTGGGTCAAATTTGTTTTTATTGTGCATGTGCAAAAAAAAAGATAACTGGGACAGGTCTGGGATGCTTGTTATTGCAGACAGTTGTCGCAAGTGTTAGCTCATATATAAGCAAATGGAAAAATGCACTTCTTTTGCAGTGTATAGTTCTGATTTTACACTTTCTTTCCCAAATTTCTAGGAAGATAGTTGATATGTTTATCCTGTTAACTAGTTTTTGTTGTTGTCTTGTAAAACATGATGGCTCAGAATCATTCGTTTAAAATTTGCTCATTAAACTGTAATGGGCTCAATAACTAAAAAAAAACAAACGAAGAGATGTTTTTGATTTTCTTAGAAGAAAAGAGTCTCACATATATTGTCTTCAGGAGACTCATCTAAAAGAAGATTCCGAGAGCTTTATAAGAGCCAGCTGGGGTTATAATGTATGGTTATGTGGCACAGAAACAAACAAAAATGGAGTAGCTGTGCTCTTTAATAGCAATTTTGAGTACAAGTTACTTGATGTTATTCGAGATAGGAATGGATGTTTCGTTATAATGAATATTGAGTTTTTTGAAAAAAATATTTACTCTAGTGAACCTATATGGGCCCAGTGGTGGTGATAACCCTGAATTCTTTGATAGAGTGCGCGAACACATCGAACGCATTGGCAACCAACACGTTATAATTAATGGAGACTGGAACTGTGCATTGAACAGGGATATAGATGCTCGAAATTACACCAGTGTCAGCAATCGTCCAAGAACTCGTGAAAAAAAATAAAGGATATAATGACAAAATACAATCTATTTGATGTTTACAGAGATATGTATCCAGACAAAAGAGAATATACATGGCGGAAATTCAACACTTTTAAACAAGCAAGACTTGACTATTTCATGATCACCGAGGAAATATTGTCAGAAGTTAATGATGTTCGCATAGATCCTGGTTATAGGTCTGATCATTCTCTAATTACATTAATTTTAAAAAAGAGCAGTTCAAACGGGACCGTCCTTTCTGGAAATTTAATAATAATTTATTAAAAAAAGACAAACAATACATTTCAGAAACTAAAAAAGTAATAAGCGAGGTTAAAAAAAAAAAAGCAATATGCATTACCCGTTTACAATTTGGATAATATTGACAATATAAAGAATGAGAACTTGTCATTCCAAATTGATGATCAACTTTTTTATGAAACCCTATTGCTTGAAATCAGGGGCAAAACAATCTCATACAGTTCACACACACAAAAAAAATGGAATTAAAAAGAGAACAGGAGCTTGAAGCAAACATAAAAAATATTGAACGAAATCTACACGAACAAGACATTCCTAAACTAGAGAATTTAAAAACGGAACTACAAGAAATCAGGGATCATAGAATCCAAGGTGTGGCAATGCGTTCGAGGGTCCGCTGGTTGAACCAAGGCGAAAAGATTAACAAGTATTTGTGTAATCTTGAAAATCGAAATTTTATTGATAAATAATCCCTTTCTTAGAGAGGGAAGACGGATCAGTCATTTCAGACCAAAATAGCATTCTTTCTGAAACTAAATGTGAGAGGGCGAATGAGAATGGGTTGCATGATCAGCAGAAAGTGCACGTGGGGAATGCATGATTGATGTGATGCTTGCGAACTGTGCGAACGGTGAGCAAGCGAAGGTGTTGTTGGGAGATGTATGTGTGAGAATAGAGAGTTCATCCCCAGCCTCCAACGAGAAAGGAAGTTAGCCAAATAAAGCCAAGAAAATGATCTAAACTGCGCTTGGTCTGCTTTTGTAAAGATCGTCTGCAACACTCACAACGCTACAGATTGGCGTCGTCGACAGGATAAGTTTCTGTGTAGCCATGATATCGGCTTACGAAGTTCAACACTATTGAGGAGCGTAGTCAACAAGTTGTGTAGAAAAAAAAAAAGCAGAACAATCAGAAATCTCATAGGAATGTGGCTTCAAGAAAATAGCTATCTAGATTTTAGTGGCGACTCCATGTTTTTTTTTTGTTTGGGAATGATTCAGCATTAAGATATAATGTTTTGAACTGGTAGCTTTAGGCCTAGTTTCTGCAGAAGTGATATGTCCTCTTTAGCTAGCGTTGAGTGCGACTGGCGGGAACAGAAGGTGACGGTAATGGAGGACAGTCTCGTGGTAGGACTGTTTATGATTTAACAGCCAAAACACTGCTAAATAGACAATGAAGACTTGGATATCAGTATAGACCATTGAGACCAATTTGAAACCGATTCAACCATTCACGGTAATCACTCAGCTGACCAAGACGAGAAAAAGTTTTTGACATTTGGGAATAGTATTGGCGCACATTTGTACTGTGGAAGTTGCCAGTTTTTACTGGTAGCCGGAAAATTGTTCTTCCGGGACTTTATTGGATTTAGCATTGTGTTAATCTGTGTGTGTTAACAACTCAACTCACACTCACTGATTCACAGTGTGTTTTCCGTTTTTCCGCGTTTTTCGGTTTCGGTTCATGTAATTTCTGCTAAGTTTTAACATTTTGTCTAATTATCAGTAACGGTGTTGATTGGCCTAAACCTAACTATTGATACAAATAATTATTTTCCTGTGGTATTTTTTTGTGGTAACCCATTTTTGAAGAGGACATTAAGTACTTAAGCCAAAGATAAGAGATGAGCCAAGGTAGGAATAGGGGAGGCAGAGGGGTAGTTCGTCTCGCTCTTTCGCAAGTGGAAAAGGAAAAAGCAAAATAGAGGAGCTAGGTACATGGCAATGCACTGTGTGTGAACCCCATGTGAAGGGCCAAAGGACATTGAATGCTTTGCCTGCAAGCAGTGGACGCACCAGCAGTGTGCAAAGTTGAAGGATGATATGTACACCACTCTGGAAACCCGAAATGTCCAGTAGGTCTGTGACCGTTGCATGGAGAAGCAATCAGAGGTTTTTCAATCTCGCTCGGATGCCAGACTGGACAGACTCCTGGAAATGGTGGGTGAACTGACAAACAAGGTGAGAGACCTGGAAAGAGGATTGGGAGGTGAAAGTCTGGAAAAGAAGATCGACGAGTTGGTCAGCAAGAAGGTTGAGGGGGCGGTGGAGGAGAGGTACGAACGGGAGAAGAGAGAAATGAACATCATCATAGTAGGAGTGCAGGAAAGCAGAGCAGAGACCGCAGTGGAAAGAAAAAAGGAAGACCTGGCTTCTGCCAAAACGGTCTTGAGAAAATTGACTGAGATAAAAGATACTGAAGTGAAGGAGCCTGTAAGGCTGGGGCAGGTTGGAGGAAACAAACCGAGGATGCTACGAATCACGATGACAAATGAGGAGAAGAAAAAGGAAGTGATGAAGAAGTCTCCGGAGCTAAATGCTGGAGTACAGGACCAGGCAAGAAAAGTATATATCAACCAGGATTACACACCCAAACAGAGACGACAATACAAAGAACTGAGAGCAGAACTGAAGGCTAGAAAGGAACAGGGAGAAGAGAACATAGCTATCAGAAACGGACAGATTGTGAAGGTGAACCCCAAGCCAAGAGCAGAGGGAGGAGGAGGGTCAGGGGGTACTGAAAAGACCAAGTGAACCGGTAAAAGCAACTGTGTACATAATGTAAATATAAGTTCTCATACAACTCAGGAAGAGTGCATTTTTCTCTACTCAAATGTAGATAGTTTGTTGAACAAAAAAGATGAGTTTTCGAATATTATAGAAGACTTAAGACCTAGTGTGATTGCTTTGACTGAAATCAAGCCAAAGAATATTAAGAATTTCAGTGTAAAAGAATGTTATTTTCCCAATTTTGATATGTTCGTGTGTAAAAATCTTGAAAAAGGTGCTGCAATATATATTGGAAGAGTCTAAATGCGTGTGAGTGTGAGGACTTGAATAAGGAGGACTTTAGTGAAAGTGTGTGGTGTACCTTTAACGGATCAAAAAGAAAGTATTGATCGGTTGCATATATAGAAGCCTGAATGTAAGTACAACGGAAAATGACAAGAAGTTATTTAAGATCCTTAAATCTGAAAAAGTTAAAAAATGACAAAATTTGTATTGTTGGCGATTTTAATTATCCTAATATTGGTTGGAATGGAGAGTGGAGAGGAGATAAAAGCAATGAGATAATAGAGAATGTGCGTGATGCGTTTCTATTACAGAAGGTTCTGGAACCAACTAGAAGAAGACAAGGACAGTTCTAATCCTACCATAGATGACTGGGTTCTAGTCAATGAAGATGACTTAATTTCAAACATAGAACACTTGCCACCAGTAGGCAAAAGTGACCACGACATACTAAAATTCAATCTGTATGTTTCACTATAAAGGGAGCCCATAGTTATCAAATATAAGTTAGATTTTAACAAAGGTGATTACAATAAACTAAACAATATTGTTGAAAATACAGACTGGAGCGAGCTAGACAATATGGATGTGGAGAGTGCATGGAGTATGATAAAAGATGTGCTAAATGCTGGGGTTGAGGAATGTGTCCCGAAAGTGAAAGTTCATAATAATAAACGATTCAAACCTATATGGCTAGACAAGAAAGCTATGAGAAAAATAAAAAAGAAATATAATGCCTATAAAAGATATTTAAAGACAAAACATGGTAGAGACTATGAAAGATATATTATAGTAAGGAATGAATGTGCTAAACTACTGAAAAAAACGAGAAAAAATTATGAGAAAAATATTGCTAAGGAAGGTAAAACTAATCCCAAAAAATTTTGGAAATATGTGCAAGAAAGGACAAAAACTAATACAGGTATTAGTCCCTTAAAAAGTGAGGATGGAAAGACGGTTGTTACAGATAAAGACAAAGCAGAGGTATTGAATAATTTCTTTGCAAGTGTTTTTACAACTGAGAATGTAAATACGTTATCTTATTTAGAAGCAAGCTCAAGATCTAATGGTATATCACTATGTGACATAAGAGTTACTCCTACTGCTGTAGAGAAAAAACTAAGTGAACTCAATCCAAATAAAGCCAAAGGACCTGATCCCATATCCCCTAGAATACTAAAAGAGCTGAGCAAAGAAATTGCAAAACTGCTTTGCATACTGTTTAACAAGTCTTTAGAAACAGGAGAGTTACCAAATGATTGGAAAACAGCTGATGTTATTGCCTTGTTTAAGAAAGGGAATAGGAGTGAAGCTGGAAATTGTAGACCAGTAAGTCTAACTTGTATTGTGTGTAAAGTATTGGAATCACTAATAAGAGACTGCATTGTTTCCCACTTTGAAAGTAGTCAGTTATACGCAAATTGTCAACATGGATTCCGAGGAAAAAGATCATGTGTAACCCAACTATTAGAGGTAATGGAGGACTTTACCAATATGATGGATGATGGGGATCCCTTTGATGTTGTGTACTTAGATTTTAGTAAAGCATTTGATTCTGTACCTCATGAAAGGTTACTGATAACATTAGCATCATATGGTATTGTAGGAAATATGCTCAAATGGATACAAAGCTTCTTGTACAGTAGGAAACAGAGGGTAAGAGTTGGAAATGCTGAGTCAGAAGAAATGAATGTAAAAAGTGGAATCCCCCAGGGTAGTGTATTGGGTCCAATTCTATTTACAGTATTTATAAATGACTTACTGGATTCACTGCACTGTACTTGTAAAATCTTCGCGGATGATACTAAACTATACGACAAAGTTACTAATGGTGATTGCATTCAAGAGGACTTGATAAAACTACAGGACTGATCGGATACTTGGAATCTATATTTTAATGTGTCAAAATGTCATGTTATGCATGTTGGTGGAAAAAAAGAAATGGATAGAAGGGAGTATTTCATGAAATAGGTAATGAGGTACAGAAAGTAAGTACTTGTGAGACAGAAAAGGATTTGGGAGTCACTTTTGATAATGAGCTTTCATTTGATCCACATATAAAGGGAATTGTAAATAAGGGAAATCAAATGTTAGGTATCATTAAAAGAACATTTCAGTACCTAGACAAATATACTTTTCTAAAACTATTTAAGGCTTTTGTAAGGCCTCATTTAGAATATAGATGCAAATGTTGTTTGGAATCCTTACTTGAAAAGGCAATCAAAAATGATAGAAAATGTACAAAGAAGAGGAACTAGATTACTGGTAGAATGCAAAAATATGTCTTATGATGAACGGCTCCAGTTTTTACAGTTACACTCTCTTAAGGGTAGAAGGATAAGAGGGGACTTAATACAAGTGTATAAAATAATGAATGGCTTGGACAATGTATCAAGTGAAACATTTTTTTCCTTCTCACCCGTTAGCATGACAAGAAATTCAGAAGGTAAAGTTTTTGTCAAACATAGAACTGCTAACAAAGGAGCGTTCAGTTTCTCTAACAGAGTTGTTAAATTGTGGAACACAATACCTGTTGAAAGTAAATTTACTAACACTATCAACAAATTCAAGAATTTTCTGGATAACAATACAGATTTCAAAATTTTATTCATGGAAATAGATTGAAGCAATTTTTGCTAATAGTGACTGAATAGGCATGCCATAGGCCCTAGAAAAACAAAACAATTATGACAATAAAAGAAGGGGCGTAAAAAAGGCGAAAGGCCTAGGCTACAAGCCAGCCCTCTACTACTACTACTAAGACAGGAGGTACCAGTGTCAGTGTCTGAACAATGTTAGGATCTTTCAGCTGATTAACAGTTTACTACAAAAAAAAAAAAAAAAAAAAAGTTTCATTTTTCAGAAACCCTTACGAACATTTAGGGTCATAATTAGCCGACTGAGATCGATAGCCTAGCCTAACAGAAGCAGAAAAGAACAGGGTGTGATAGGCAACGTTCTTTTCGTAACACTGCCTAGTGACGTTTCCAGATAAAATTTAGTGCAACGCTAGTATGTCAGTGAACTGGAATAGTGAGATGTGACATATTATAGTTCAATACTTTTTTTAATAATTGAACAGCAGATAGCTATGATTTTTCCTGATTTGACAGTTGTGAGCTGATATGAAATGGACTTGCAGTGTTGACAAGTAAAGCGAGTTGGCATAATGTGTAAGCCTATGGCAGAGGAAATGGACTTGCAGTGTTGACAAGTAAAGTGAGTTGGCATAATGTGTAAGCCTATGGCAAATAGCAAAAGTTAAGACAAACTGCGGCGTGACCAGCCTTGTGCCATTCGACATTGGCTTTGATCGTCGTGTCTACTGTCTGTTTCACGTTGAAAAAAAAAAACTTGTGGGGTTTTCTGCATCTTACCTCAAGATAGATTGGGATAACCTCCTTGAACAGTGTTAGGCCTGTCAGATCGTTAGCAAATCTGACAATAACAGGCCAACTCACCCAAAGCTGCAACTCTTCTACGTGGGAGGAAGATAGTACCCCTCAGGGTACCTTCGGGCCATTTCAACATATCCAGTAGAACGAGGCAACAATATTGGCGGTCCTCCGTCTCCACCAACTGGAGACGGTGCGTCGGCAGTTTCCGGAAGTTCAGCGGGCAAGCAGATAGCGGCGACTACATCCAGAAACAGCCCTGTGGTGTGACTGCGCTCATGGTCATACCTGGGGTTCTCCGCCCCCGTTGCCTTGCTGACTCGTTCATTGTCGCAACTCTTGCCCCCCATCTCCGCCCCCCCAACAGCCCCTATATTGACCTGTCCCCGTTATTCCCAAACGTCCCACCCAGTCCAGGCACCCTGGCGGCTTAGTCAGCAGCAATGGTGACAGTGCGTCGGCAGTTCCCAGAGGTGCATGACGGGCAGGCAAACTTCACAGCTGACAACTAGATCTACAGTACGGGGTATCTACTACTTCAGCGTCGGGCGCGGCTGATAAAAAAAGAAGAAAAATCGAGACTTTGATAGTGATATTTTCAAGAGACAATGAAGTGATTAATTTTGAATAAAAAAAGAAGAGAATAGAAATTTTTGGGAGGCAAGCACGGTGAATTTGGACACTCGTTTCAGGATACATTTAAGACTGGTTCATATGGATGGCATGAATTAAGTTAGTATTGTTTTGAGAATTGAGTGATATTAGTATTTGGTAATATTAGTAGTATTTTGTATAATAATATGAGTAGTACATCATTTTTGATTGCTATTGTATTGATGTGACACTGTGCATTGCAGTTTTTTGAACAGGCTGTGTTGATTCGATGCAGACTCTTAGTATGGTGCTGATGTAAACTGGCACTTGAATTGAGAGTATCAGTCCAAGCGTCTAGCCTGAAAATAAAATCAGGTGACAGTTCATTGGCAGAGGAGAGCAACATTGTTGGTTTAGTTACCTAGTGCTCTTTCACTATAACTCATTATTAGAGTAACGAGTAAGTGGATACAAGAACAATGTCACAAGATAGAGAAAAACGGAAGAAAGGTAGTGCAGAATCATCTGAGGCAGAGGATGAAGTAGAACAGTTACGGGAAGAACTGGAAGGGTTAAAGACGCTGGTAGCCCAGAAAAACCAGAATGTAGTCATATAATGAGGAGAGAAAAGACACTGAAAACATTCACTGGTGAGGGCAATCTTCAGGAATGGATCAAAGAATGCAAAGCTGCCTTGGAGGATAGAAAAGGACCTGAAGCGTTGAACTTCACCCTACAACACCTTGGGGGACAGGCAAAAAGAGAGGTCAAGTTACACCTGAGCTCTAACCCCACAGTGAGAGATATTCTTGGCATTCTGACTGAACATTTTGGTCAGATCGGCACCTTCAACGAGGCCATCCAGACATTCTATGCCCGGAGACAGAAAGCTGGAGAGGACCTCGGAGATTTTTCTTATGATTTGAGGGAACAACTCGATCGAGTTGAAAGGTTAAAACCAGGGTGTTTCCCAAACTCAGACGAAGTCCTGCGGGATCAGTTCATCTCAGGCATTCAAGAAACGACTCTCAGAAGAGAATTAAAAGAGAAAGTGGTGGACAGACCAGGAATAGCATACATGGAAATCAGGAAAGTGGCCCTGAGATGGTCGGCAGATGTCCCACCTTCCCCATCTATGAGAATAGATCCACTAAGTTACAAGGTAGAAGCTGACAAGGAGCTTTGTGAACTAAAACGCCTAGTAAAACAACAGCAAGAGACGATTGCCCAGTTGCTAAAGGCAAATCCACTGCTAGAGCCTCGAGTGTGCTTCAAATGCCACACACAAGGGCACATTGCAAGAAACTGCAAGGAAGAAGATACAGCATCTGGAGCACAACCCCCACCAGATACTTCCCATCCACATCAGGGAGATCGGCATCAGGGACCAAGGGGACGAGGCAGAAGCAGACATCAGGGGCGAGGTTGGACAACCAGGTTTAGAGGTCAAGACAACCAGACTGGACACCGTGGGCAAGGTCGGACACCCAGATTTGGAGGTCGAGGCAACCAGAATACGGAAAACTAGTACAGACCTGTGTGGAGAGCCGCACACAGGTGACCAAGGATAAAGGCTCAGTCAGCATGATAGGGAACTGCCCTGCGATCAACATTGAAATTGAGGGAAAAACTGTGACTTCACTCATTGACACAGGTTCCATGGTGTCTACAATGACAGACAAGTTCTTTCTAGAACATTTCAAAGATAGCAATACATTGGAGGAATCTTACTACTCCTTGAAGGCAGCAAATGGGTTAGAGATCCCATATGTTGGTTACATCTGCACTGACGTTACCATAGGAGGAGAAACCATCGAGAACGTAGGCATCTTTGTGACGAAGACACCTTTGCATGCAGCCACAAAGACTCTGAAATATTCAGTTCTGTTGGGAATGAACGTCTTGGAGAAGTGCAGACTGCTTGAATCCTTACTTGGTAACAGTTCTGTCCTGGTAGGCAAGATTCAAGCAGAAATAAAAAAAGTACAGGGGAACAGCAAAATTTGCAAGAATGGTGGAAGAGAGAACACTATTACCAGCAAATTCAGTCAGACTATCGTGGTGGCAGCAGGAGTGAGGAAATCTGACGAACCCATTCTGATCCAACATTTGGCTTGTCAGGAGCACCTTCCCAGAGGCATCATGGTCATTGACACCATAGCAACCAAAATGAATGGCTTGTACCTGCTACAGGTAGCCAACATGGGACAGAAAGACATCTGGCTGAACAAAGGCATCAGGGTAGGCTGCATACACAACATGGATGTGATGATTGACTCGGAGTGGGAGATCAGTATCCAAGAGACAGATGCCAGAGAGCTTTATGTTAACAGACAAGAGGTCAGTGTTACAGAGGAAGTAAGAGGGGGCAGCAAGGTAAGCCCTCAAGGGATCAAACTTCCAGATGTCGACCTGACACGCTTTACACCAGAGCAAGGGGCAAAGATAGAGATGTTTCTGGAAGAACACGCAGACTGTTTCCCCAAAGAGGGAGAAATGGGCTTCTCAGACCTGGTGCAGCACACCATACCCACAACAGATGATGTCCCAGTGTCACAGCCATACAGAAGAATACTTCCCCATCAGCTCCTGGAAGTGAAATATCACATACATACCCTTCTGGAACAGGGAATGATCAAACCAAGTCATAGTCCCTATGCATGAAATATCACATACATACCCTTCTGGAACAGGGAATGATCAAACCAAGTCATAGTCCCTATGCATCGCCAATTGTATTGGCTAGGAAGAAGGATGGTACACTGAGAATGTGCGTCGACTATAGACGCCTGAATGCCAAGACAGTACGTGATTCTTTCCCACTACCACGCATAGAAGAGACTCTGGATTCCCTCAAAGGAACAAAGTTCTTTTCAACAATGGATCTCGCGTCAGGGTACAACCAGATAGTGGTACATGAAGCAGACAAACATAAAACGGCATTCATCACTCCGTTCGGGTTGTATCAGTATGAAAGGCTACCTTTCGGCTTGACAGGAGCCCACGCCACCTTCCAGCGCTTCATGCAGCGGCTGTTCAGTGACAGATTATTCGAGATCCTCATCATCTACCTCGATGACCTTGTGTACAGCGAGAGCTTTGAGGAACATCTGGAACACTTGGACTTTGTGTTCACGACCATTGAAGCCAAGCCATCGAAGTGCCATCTGTTCAGGGAACAGGTTCCGTATCTGGGCCATATCATTTCGGCCGATGGTGTGGCAACAGACCCAGAGAAAGTTCAGGCAGTACAGGATTGGCCAAGACCAGTCACAGTCAAGCAGCTGCAAACCTTCCTTGGTTTAGCAGGTTACTATCGGCGCTACATAGAGAAGTTTGCACACATAGCAGCGCCACTGTACGATGCCATGAAAGAAGAGAAGGAAACAGAGGAGAAACGCAGGAAGACCATGAAGGCAAGGACACAGCTCGTGTGGACTAAAGAATGCAACATCGCTTTTGAGACTCTGAAAGAGCGGCTGACTTCGGCACCAGTTCTGACCTTTGCAGACTTTGGTAGGCCATTTATTCTGCATGTCGACGCCAGTAATGAAGGCTTGGGAGCCGTCTTGTCACAAGAAGTAGAAGGGCAAATTCGAGTGGTTGCCTATGCCAGCCAGTGTCTCAGACCAACAGAGAGGAACATGCAGAATTATTCCAGCCGCAAGCTTGAACTGCTTGCCTTGAAATGGGCAATCACGGAAAAGTTTAGAGAATACCTGCTTGGTTCCAGATTTGAGGAGTGGACTGACAATGACCCTCTGACACACATCGACAATGCGAAGTTCGGAGCTGTAGAGCAGAGATGGGTAGCAGACTTGGCTCCTTTTGATGTCGATCTAAAGTTTCGCTGAGGGAAGGACAACAGCAATGCAGATGCGCTGTCCAGAATGCCCTGGAATGACATCCCAAAGTCAGTCGATGAAGCCATTGGAGCAACAACACTCCCAGAGAAGCTGAGAGAAAAGAGCAGGGATGATCAGATAACGATCAAAACACAGTTCATTGACATCTCAGGAAAGGGACGGGTACATCCTGAAAAACTGCAACAGATGCAACAGGAAGATAGAGTGATCAATAGAGTGAAAGAGTATATCACACGAGGACGGAAGCCCACTCGCCTGGAATGACTGAAGGAATGTCCAGAAACAAGGAAGATGTTGACACAGTGGGATCGGCTGAGTATGAGAGGGGATATCCTCCATCGTTCAGTCAAGTCTCCCGGTCAACAACAGAGGTTCCAGTTGGTGCTACCAAAGGACAAAGGCAGGACTGTCTTGCAAGAGCTACATGACAACATGGGGCACCATGGTGTAGAAAGAACTACCCAGCTGATCAGAGAGCGTTACTTCTGGCTAGGCATGACAGCAGAAATTCTTGACTACTGCAAGAACTGTCGTCGTTGCAATATAGCCAAAGCACAGGTACCAATAGACAGAGCTCCTCTGCAGCCAATCATTGCAACACGCCCATTGGAGATTGTAGCCATGGATTTCACCATCTTGGAGCCAGCATCAGACGGAAAGGAGAACGCTCTAGTCATCACTGACATATTTACAAAGTTCACGGTGGCAGTTCCCACCAGAGATCAGACTGCAGAGACAACAGCAAAGGTTCTAGTCCGAGAATGGTTCCAGAAGTTTGGGGTACCTCAGCGTCTCCATTCTGACCAGGGGCGGAACTTTGAATCAGCAGTCATTGCAGAGCTTTGTAGAATGTACGGGATTGACAAGTCTAGAACTACACCCTACAGACCACAAGGGAATGCACAGACAGAGCGCTTCAACAGGACATTGCATGATCTACTGAGGACCTTGCCTGCAGATCAGAAGAGACGATGGACAGAACATCTGCAGCAGGTCGTAGCGGTGTACAACACAACTTCTCACGCCACAACAGGATTCTCTCCTTCTATCTCATGTTTGGGCTGATAGGATGTATCTGTCTCAAAGTAACTTCTCAAGATGTCTTTAACCTCTTCCTTGCTTGCCCCGTGTCTGTTACGGGGTCGTTTCCGCGATCCTGTACGCCCGTAACCGTGTCTATTATGGGGTATTTTCGTCATCGAAATTTCGAAAATCGGCACGGGAAATAACCCTAGAAATTGTCCCTGACTCTACTGGGGTGTTTAAATAACAGTTCTATCCCTTTATCAGTGTACTTAAGTGTTAGGAAATTATCAGTTTAGTATTCAAGAAGGGTCGAGCTGATTATTATAATCAAGATGGCGGATCAGAGACGAAGCTCGACACGGCGACCTGTTTTGGAGCGTTATAGCGCACTGGAAGTTTTAGATGAAGTGTTGAATGATATTGATAGTGGTGACGAGACTTCCAAGCATCAGGTGACAGTGATAGTGATGAGGAAGAGACGGACGGTAACCAGCACCATCCATTTTTGTCGGAACTCGTGGCGGTCACGAAGAAGACCCGGACTTCAACCCACGTGATGTTGGTCAAGCGAGCGATACCGGCCATGATTCGACCAAGAATCAGAACCAGAGCCGATTCCCAGCACCAGCACAGCACCCCCTCCTGTCATGAGAGGTCGTGGTAGGGGCAGGGGAAGAGCTAGAGGCACTGGACAGCATCAAATAGGGGGGCGTGGCAGAGGGCGTGGCAGAGGGCGTGGAGCTCGACAATCTTGCCCCAGTATTCCAGAGCAAATCAGTGGGAACCTGTTGATACTGCTGAACTAAAAAAGTTCCTGGCCCTGGTGTTGCTGATGGGAATCGTGCGACTGCCTGCAATTGAGCTGTACTGGTCAAAGAAGGTGCTGTACCGCATTCCAGTCTTCAGCTCAGTAATGACAAGAAACAGATTTCAAGTAAGTTTCTTTACTCTCTCTGAGTTTTTCTCTGTTTACTTGTTCTCATTTTCCTTCCACCCTCCCTCTCCAACTCCTTTCTATGTCCAAGTCTTTCTTTTTAGCATTACAATAGATGAGGATGATTGTGTGTGTGTGTGTGTGTGTGTGTGTGTGTGTGTGTGTGTGTGTGTGTGTGTGTGTGTGGTGAGCTTCTCTGTAATGTGTGTGTGCGCTTCTGTTTTGTGTGTGTGTGTGTGCTTCTGTGGTGTGTGTGTGTGTGTGTGTGTGTGTGTGTGTGTGTGTGTGTGTGTGTGTGTGTGTGTGTGAGTGCATGCTTCTATGTGGTGTGTATGTGTGTATGCTTCTATGTGGTGTATTTGTGTGTCATTGTTTATGGTGTGTGTGTGTGTGTGTGTGTGCTTCTATGTGGTGTGTATGTGTGTATACTTCTATGTGGTGTATTTGTGTGTCATTGTTTATGGTGTGTGTGTGTTTGTGCTTCTATGTGGTGTGTGTGTCTGTGTGTGTGTGTGTGTGTACAATGTGTGTATGTGTACTTGATTGTTTCTGGTTGCTGTGGTGTGTGTGTGTGTGTTTACACACACTGACCAAATGTTGTTCAATCCTATTTCAGATCATCCTACAATTTATCCACTTTCACGACAACTCTGCGATGCCACCACCAGACCATCCCCAGTATGACCGGCTGTACAAGATCCGTCCAGTACTGGACCACCTCCATGAAAAATTTCAGGAGGTGTATGAGCCACGGCGAGCGGTGTGTGTGGATGAAAGCCTACTCCTTTAGAAGGGTAGGCTTATATTTCGCCAATACATCCCCCTCAAGCATGCCAGGTTCGGGATCAAGTTATACCTCTGCTACCGGTCCGACGATGAAGTGAGGCTGACGGAGAGGCATTTCAAAAAAATGTTCCCCATCCCACCAACACCCAACAAGGCAGCACCACAGAGGGCCTGCAGGGTCTGCACCAAGAAGCTGAAGATCAGGCGTGATGAGCAGTCCCCTGCCGCCCTGTCCCTCCAAGCCTGCACTGTGCTATCCACAGTGCTACATGGATTATCACACTATGTTCAACTACTGGGAGTAGTGTGGATCCTGTAGCACAGCTTATTTTGCAGTGCATTTTTTTTTTCATAGATCTTCTTCAGTTTGTCAGTGGTGCCTTTTATCTCTGTTTTTATATTCTTGAGTGCGTGTGCGTTTTTCTTTTTTTTCATCTTCATGGTGGTGTTTCTTCTGAAACTCTGATTTATTCATGAGTGTGACCAGACTGTTCAACTGGTGGAAATAATCAGACTAGGTTTATATTGTGAGGCTGCTCAACCCAAGAGCAACCCCAGAAACCTGCGAGATCTACAGAAAGAAGTATGATTAGTGTACGGATTATGAACATGTACTGAGTGAGTACCAGATGTTTCTCCTCGCATCCATGTGAACACTAACATCAGTTTTTCTAGTGTTTTGTGTGGTTTTATATACAGCAATATGACTGTTTTCATTCTGAAACTGTCATAAGATTTGATTTCATCAAATTTTACAATACTGTTTACTAACAAAATCTGATTATTAGTACATCAGGTTATAGCCAAAGATGCAAGAAAAAACATGCAAAAGATGTAAGACTTACCTAAGTGAATGAGACATAGTGATCACATTAGTAAACCTACTGCAAAAGGCAAGATTTGGTCCCTTTATGTCTGGATTATGGTTCCTACAATGATATATGTATGTATTATCATACAGAACAGACTTTTCTGGCAGTCATATCAATGCCAGATGTTTATATTATGTTCAGTCAATTCTAACATCATTTTTTTCAAAGTTGTTTTGTGGTTTGATGTATTGCAATGTGTATGCGAGTCCTCAAAAACAGTCAGTTTAGTACAGAAAAGTTGATCTTATCAATTTTTACCATACTGATTGCTAACAAAATATAAATATTATGAAATCATAGCATACCACAGGGTATAAGAAAAAAAAAGAGCAAAAAATGCAAGAGATATCTCAAATAGTGAATGAGATGTGAATAGATGAATGAACCTACTGCAAAAAGCAGAATTCTGTCCCTTTTCCCTTGGATTGGGGTACTCCTCAAGATGGGTGTATTACTATCCAGAAGAAGACTTGCTGGCAATAATATCAATACCAAATTTTTGTATTATGTCCAATCAATACTAACACCAATTTTTTCCATGTTTTGTATGGTTTGATGAGCTGCAATGTATGTATATATGCCCCAAAACAGTCATTTCATTACTAAAAAAGTTGGTTATATTACTTTTTACTATATTACTTATTAAACAAAATCAAAATGTAATGACATCACATCATGCCACAAGGTATAAGGGGAAAACATGCAAACAATCTAATAGATATAGCAATAAATGAAGGAGTAGTGAACAGGTAAGTGAACCTACTGTGAAAAGCAGAATTCTGTCCCTTTATCCTTGGATTGGGGTACCCCCAAAGATGTATTACCACACAGAAGAAGATTTGCTGGCAATGACATCAATACCAGATGTTTGTATAGGTATTCCAATGCAGGCCCCTTGCCTGGCGAACTGCGCTGCAGGAGCGAAATTTTCCGTGTTTTCAACTTGTGCAAACCACATAAAAATGGCCGATTTAGGCAATAAAAATAACACCAATCAATTTACCAGTCTTTTTTCTTTCGTTTTGGACAGGTTTTATCATTTAAAAGAACATAATAAGTTTATTATCAACCTTGTAAAGAAGTACTTCTCCGCGGTCGGGAGGCATGCCGTCGCGACTTTCAGAACACAAGTTTTTACACCCACCTTCTTCCCCCGACGAGGGGAGCGCGGCGTGCACAAATAGCTCAATGAAACTCATACAGAGTTGTAGTGGAGACTTCAAGCTTCATTTTCGTATGCAGTAAGGGTATAGAAAAAATTTAGTTAAGTTCCTTAAAATTATGTTTTAAAACTTCAAATTACGCTAAAATCCGTAAATATGAACGAAATCTGTTCAAAAATATATCAAAATAAAGCTCACATTCCGCACTTTCCAATAAATGGGGTCAAACAAATACGAAACAGTGCGCCGCGCTCCCCCGGCGGTTCCCCGGATACTACTATTCAAAGACTAGAAGCATGTCAACAATGGCGGACGAGTCAGACGTATCTGTGTCACTGCTTACAAATCCAACACTATTTTCACCGAATTTTCAACATCCGGCGCTAGAAACAACACAGAAAGGTAAGTTGATATATTTACTAAATTCTATAAGTTATATTTTGTGTACTTAGAGCGCGATTGTATTAAAAATCTTTTTTAAAAACGTGACCTGAGAGAGCCTTTTTTTGAATCGACACTTCAACTTCACGTTCGACTTTATTTATCTTCAGCTACGTGGAAGGATTTTTAACATTGTAATCGAGTAATCGAAACATCAATTTGAAAAACCTGTGTCATAAAAATATGATTTACATTGTAGTTCTTCAGTATTTCTTATGAAAAGGTCACGTGACTTGGACCAGGTTAGGGTCCTGAACAGAACGTGTCGTCTGCTCGAACACAAGGCCGCGATGATCGCAGCCGCGATGATCGCAGCCGCGATGGAGTAACTGAATGCATTGCTTTTACAAACTCTGCAGATTCTCTTGCGCGCGTGCATGCATGTATACACACACACACACACACACACACACACACACACACACACACAAAAAGAGGTTCATCTCACACTGTAAACGTCACAAGAATACAAAGACCTTGCACAACAAAAAAAAGTTTGCTGCTGATTTCAGTTTGTTTACTAAAATAAATTTGCAAACACTAACAGTGATTTATTTTAATGTAGTAAGAATTGCCCAAGCACATGGTTATCTTCTCATTTTTATGTCCCTGACATATTTTCTGCTGCTGTTCATGATATTTAGCAATCTTACCCATTAAAATTGCAACATAATTCATTAATTGTACTTACCTCCTTCTTGTTAGTAAACACAATGGTTACACATGTGTGTATGCATGTGCGTGTGTGTGTGTGTGTGTGTGTGTGTGGGGGGGGGGGGGGGGTACTGTGCACATGCATGCATGCGTGTGCTGTATGTGGTGTGTGTGTGTGTGTGTGTGTGTGTGTGTGTGTGCTCTGTGTGTGTGCTGTATCTGGTGTGCGCATGTGTGAGTGTAATGTGTGTGTGTGTGTGTGTGTACTTTGTGTGTGTGGTGTGCTGTGTGTGTGTGTGTGTGTGTGTGTGTGTGTGTGTGTGTGTTGCAGAGGACAACCAGTACAAAGAACTGAAGTGCTGCTTCTTGGTGTTTGGTAAAGGAAGAAGACCCCCCCCCCCCTCCCCACACTAACATATCCAGCTGCACAAACAGACTGTTACTGCAGCTTGACAGACTTTGAATTGAAGATGGGAAGTCTGTAACTTTTGACACTGTGGCAGAATGGTTTCTTCAGCTTTTCCCCGACACCAGCTTCCCGATTAACAGGTTGAAAGGGGTGATCCAGCGCCGTACACTCAAGGCTGAGAAGTTGCCAGCTAAAGAACTTTCAGCAATGCTAAATGAAGATGTTGATTTGGATAATATTGATGATGTTCTGACTTCAGTTGGCATCAGTTGGAAAACTCTGAAAAAGCCTGAGCCTTTGAAGATTCCATGTTACACCAAAGTGACAAATGCTGTTGTCGTCGCTTTAGAAACTTTGAGGAACAAAGAGGGGTGGAGTTCAAGCTTTGTTGTTGACTGGCTGCAAAGACTGAACAAGACAGCAATGGGACAGAAAGACAGTCACAAAAATTATATTTGCCTACAAAACTATCTGTCGGAAAAAATCAAAAGATCCAGAGAAGTTCAGCTGCTTCATGGAAACCATACATTATTATATACTTTTAATGTCTGTGCACTATATTATTGTGACTGAAAACTGTTAAAATATATTTTTGATGGCCGAAAAGCTGTTAAATGTATACTTTCTCTTCTTTATAAGACCATATTTTATTGTTGCATAATTAAAATTATGTATGAAATATCTCGCAAAATGTGTTATATATGTGTTTTATAAGCTTTTTAAAATGATTTTGGTATAAAAACAACATTGTACAACATACAGATACAAATTAATGAACATGTAAAGACAAGCGTAATTTACGTAAAAAGTGACCCTTTTGCGCAAATTGCATATTTAACCAACTTCAGCATTACAGTGTTGACTACTTATTTGGAGAAGACAGAAGGAAAAAATTGGGCATTATCTATAAGTGCATGAGAGTAGCCAGGAACAATTTGGGCTCATTTGAGAACATAGAAATGGATTTATGGTACCTCAAAGTTGGGGTCCGAAGCAAATTGCCAATTTCGCAAAATTTTCTAAGTCCAAAAATTCTTTAAAAAATCATAACTTCGTCAAATATTATCAGAAGAACATAAGTTTTACATCAGTGTGTTCAGAAAATTGAGCTCTTTTAATTGAAACTACTTTTAAACAACTCTAGGCTGTTTCAAAAATCACCTTGGAATACCTAGTTTGTATGATGTTCAGGCAATAGTAATAGTATTTTTTTCAATATTTTGTGTGGTTTGATGAGCTGCAATGTGTATACACTCAAAAACAGTCATTTCATCACAAAAAAGTTGCTTATATTACTTTTTACCATATTATTTACCCCCAAAAATCAAAATGTAATGACATCATATCATGCCACAGGGTATAAGGGGAAAACATACAAATAATCTAATAGATAAAGCAATAAATGAAGGAGTAGTGAACAGATGAGTGAACCTACTGCAAAAAGCAGAATTCTGTCCCTTTACCCTGGGATTGGGGTACCTCCAAAGATATATGTATTACCACACAGAAGATGATTTGCTGGCAATGATATCAATACCAGATGTTTGTATGATGTTCAGGCAATACTCACACCAATTTTTTCTATGTGTTGTGTGGTTTGATGTGTTGCAGTGTGTATGTGTGTGCTCGAACACTGTCATTTTATAACAAAAACACGTTGATTATGTTACTTTTTACTATACTAGTGCCACCAAAATCAAAATATTATGATACCACATAATACCTCATGCTATAAGGAGGAAAACTGCAAACTATCTAACATATCTCAATAAATGAATGAGTAGTGAACAGATACGTGAACCTACCACAAAATCAAAATTCTGTCCCTTTACTCCTGAATTGGGGTAACCCCAATGATGCATGTATTTCCACATAAAAGAACATTTGATTGGAATGATACCAATACCAGATGTTTGTATGATGCTCAGCCAATACAAACACCCATTTTTTTCATTGTGTTGTGTGGTTTGATGTGTTTCAATATGCGTGTGTTTGTTCAAAAACAATTATTTTATTTCAAAAAAGTTTATCATAATACTTTTTACCAAACTATTTGGCAACAGAATCAAAATATTATGAAATCTCATTATAGACCAGGAAATAAGGAAGAATCATGCAAAAAATCTAAGACATATCTCCATAAATGAATGAGTATTGAACAGATTAGTGAACCTACCGCTAAAGCAAAATTCTGTCCCTTTACCCTGGGATTGGGGTACCCCCAATTATGCATGTGTTACCACACAGAAAAACATTTGCTGGCAGTAATATGAATACCAGATGTTTGTATAATGTTCAGTCAATAAGAACACCAGTTTTTTCACTTTTCTCTTTGGTTTGATGTGCTGCAGTGTGTGTGCGTATGCAGAAAAAGTGTCAATTTATTACAAAAATAGTTGATTATATTGATTTTTATAATACTTATGACCAGCCAAATCAAATTATTATGATACCACATCATAGCAGAGGGTATAAGAAAAAAACATGCAAACAATCTAAGAGATATCTCAATAAATGAATGAGTAGTGAACAGATGAGTGAACCTACTGCAAAAAGCAAAATTTGGCCCCGGCACACAGCAATTTCAAATGGAACGTTAAAGGTTGTTACGTGGTCTACAAATTGGCAAATGGCTCTGTATGCGGAAGTCACGTGATTAAATATGTTATGGAAGTTAACGGTTGTCTGGGCTCCATCTTATCGTGAGTCGATTCCATTTCTGTCTCGTCTCCACTTCTGTATGAAGGCTGCACGCAACATGGTGGCAGCGGTGGGATGGTTTACATCCACGTGTTAACTCTACAGAAAAACTAGTAATTAATTGAATAACTGTCCCTTAAATAAGGACTGACACTAGCGGCCGCAGATCTAGACCTTCATCATACTGATCATAGTGAACAATCATCATCATGGGAGATACGGACGATGAGACACATGTGTCGCCAATTCGGGGCATCAAAGCCCCCAAACCTTTTGTATTGGGTTCCAATCCAGCAGAAAACTGGAAATTGTTCAAGCAGAGATACAAAACGTACACACTTCTGGCACAGCTAGACAAACAAAAAGAAGAGTATCAAACTGCCATGTTTCTGCACAGCCTTTCCGACGAAGCACTTCGAGTGTACAACGGTTTTCAGTTTGACAGTGACACTCCTACAGTACAACAAATAATGGACAAATTTGAAGAATTTTCTGTAGGTCAAGTCAATGTTACATATGAACGTTTCGTATTCAATCAGAGGCAACAAGAAGAAGAAGAATCGTTTGAAAGGTTCTACTCCACAATAAGAGGTCTCAGCAAGACATGTGATTTTTGCCCAGATTGTATGGACTCTATGATTCGAGACAGGATTGTGCTTGGAATCCGGGACCCCAACACACAAACCGAACTTCTAAAAGTTAGGAAGCTTAATCTGGAGAAATGTGTAGACATTTGCAGAGCAGCTGAAAATGCTATGGCACAGGGCAAAGCTATGAACTATACGGAAAACACAGAAGCTGTTCACAAAATGAAGATAGACACACACTCGGAAGTCAGAGAGTGTAAATTTTGTGGCACACGACATAAGCTACGTAAAGAAGAATGCCCAGCTTTTGGAAAAACATGCTTTCGTTGTTCAGGAAAAAATCACTTCAGCCGCAAATGCACAGTTGCTGGAAACAAGAGGGACACACAGCGAGGTGTGAACCAGGTACAGGAAGAAACAGAACTAGGAGCAAGACAAATGGACAGTGAGGACTGGATCAACAGTGTTGATCAGTCCAACGAAGATGTGAAGTGTTCTATGTTGGTACAAGGACAAGAAATAACATTTCAGATAGACACTGGATCATCTGTGAACATGCTGCCGGCAAAGTTTGCTAGCCACATAATACCAACCGAGAAGATAATGAAAATGTGGAATCATACTCAACTCAAACCCGTTGGCAAAACCAAAGAGTCAATAACCAATCCGAAGAACAAGAAACAATACACAGTTGATTTCATTGTGTTTGAAGACAACTTTACTCCACTACTTGGTCTACAAACTTCACAGGATATGGGTTTGATCAACATAGAAAAGGACAATTTCATCCGTGTAGCACAGCTCCATTCTGCATCACCAGAAGATGAGTATGCAGATGTTTTCGACGGATCACTGGGAAAACTCCCTGGCCTACAACATCTTGAAATAGACCCACAAGCGAAACCAGTCATCATGCCTGACAGGCGCACACCAATTTCTCTCAGGCCTCAGCTTAAAACTGAACTTGACAAGATGGTTGAAGATGGAGTGATCAAACCAGTGAGTGAACCTACACCATGGGTCAGTCAAATAGTTGTCACAAAGAAAAAACAAGGGAAACTACGAATCTGCATCGATCCACCAGAGCTAAACAAAGCTTTGAGACGAGAACGATATACCCTACCAGTTCTTGAAGATATACTTCATGATCTCAGCAAATCCACGGTGTTTTCCAAGGCGGATCTATCAGCGGGATTCTGGCACGTTCAGCTTGACGAAGAGTCAAGCTTTCTGACCACTTTCCAGACATGTTTTGGCCGATACCGCTGGCTAAGACTACCCTTTGGTACTTCAGTTTCATCAGAAATATTTAAGAAAAAACTGATTGAAGCGCTTCATGGACTACCAGGTGTTGAATGCATTACTGATGATGTCATCATCCACGGGGAGACAACTGAAGCACATGACAGACACTACCAGTCTTTTCTACAGAGATGTCGAGAAAAACAGATCAAGCTCAACAAGGAGAAATTATCCCTACGCTCTGACAACATCACATTCATGGGACACAAAATCACCAAGAATGGCTTACAAACAGACCCTGAAAAGGTGAAAGCCATCAGAGACTACCCAGCGCCAAAGAACTTGGAGGAACTCAGACGATTCCTGGGCATGGTTAATTACCTCTCACGGTACTTGACACACCTTACAGAGGATTTACAACCTCTTCAAAACCTACTCAAGAAAGATGTACAGTGGATGTGGACATCTTCTCAAGAACATGCCTTCAAAGCAGTGAAAAACAAGATCGTGAACAGCCCCACTCTGGCTTTCTACAAACTCAGTGAAAACCTCACACTTACCAATGATGCAAGTGAATATGGCCTCGGCTCCGTACTCATGCAAGATAACAGACCAATTGCTTTCGCAAGCAGAACCCTCTCTCCCACAGAGAGGAACTATGCACAAATAGAAAAGGAAATGCTGCTCTGCTTTTTGGACTACAGAAGTTTCACCACTACACTTACGGCCGACAAGTACAAGTGGTTACAGATCACAAACCACTCGTCTCAATCTGCAAGAAACCATTGTCGAAAGCACCAATGCGCCTACAGTCCATGATGATGAGGACACAAACATACGACTTCACATTGGAGTACCAACCAGGCAAGCAGATACCTGTGGCAGACGCCCTGTCACGAGCACCAGTTTCCACAGGAACAGATACAGAGTCAGAATCTATCAATTCGCTGACACTATCACCCTTCACGCCACAACGCCTTGATGAGATCAAGCGGCGAACAGCAGAAGACAGTACCCTGACTCAACTCAAAGATGTGATTCTCACAGGATGGCCTTCATCAAGACAGGAATGCCCACCCACTATCACAGCTTACTTCGACTACAGAGATGAACTCACCGTACAAGATGGGATTGTCCTCAGGGGAGAAAGAGTCGTTATACCACAAGCTATGAGACAAGAAATGAAGGAAAAGGTTCATGCAGGACACTCGGGCATCAATTCGTGTGTACGGAGAGCACGACAGCTCATCTTCTGGCCCAGGATGTCAGCAGAAATTCGTCATTTCGTTGAGGCATGTGATGTGTGCACTTCTCATAGTGCAAAACAACCAGCAGAGACTCTCTACATGCACGAGGTTCCAGACCGCCCATGGGAAAAGGTGGGGACAGATATCTTCACAATACAAGGTCGACACTACCTCATTACAGTAGACTACTTCAGTCATTTCTTTGAACTGGACTATCTACTGGAGACCACGGCAGAAGCAGTTCTCAGCAAAATGAAACAACACTTCGCCCGTCATGGCATACCGGACACGGTCATAAGTGACAACGGTCCCCAATTTGCATCGCAACAGTTCAAGGCTTTCGTCAACAGTTGGGGTTTCCGGCATGTCACCTCCAGCCCCGGACACAGCCAAGCTAACGGAGCCGCTGAAGCTGCCGTTAAAGTGGCCAAAAATATGATGAAGAAATGCCTATACGCAAAGGAAGATCCATATTTAGGTCTCCTGAACCTTAGGAACACACCAGAAGAGGGACTAACATCAAGCCCAATGCAACGCCTCATGGGCAGACGAGCAAAGACAGCACTTCCCACCACATTTAATTTGTTGAAGCCTGTTGCTGGAGACTACACCAACCAAGAGAAAGAACGTCTTGAAAACAAACGTCAAAATACAGCGGAGAGGTACAGTCAACGGAAAGATCTCAAACCACTAGACTCCGGTGACACAGTCAAGATCCAACCGACTGACAAGTCCACAACCATCTGGAAGAACGCCACAGTCGTCAACAGGAGGGCCAGCGGGACCTACGACGTACAAACCGGTGACGGACGATTGTATAGACGCAATCGTGTTTTCCTTCGCTCAGTTCCCCGCCCCACTCTCACACCCCATGTCCCTACAACAATCCAATCTCCCAAAACCCAACCTTCCTGCCCATACCCCACCAATGCTGACAACCCAAGAAGGCAGCAAAACGGACATCAAGACGAGGGACGACAACCAGCCACACCAGCTCTACCAGATCCAGTGATCCAGGAGTTCAGCAGTCCATCGGCAGCAGTCCACCAGGATCACAACCAGAAGATGCCTACAGCCAGTCCAGACTCACCAGGGGAGCCAACCAGAACCATCATCACAAGATCAGGCAGACCAGTGAAGCCTAGAAAGATACTGGACCTATAATTCACTGACTGGCGAAAATCAACACACAAACATACAGTCATTTGCAATCATTGACAGTAGTCAAAGATAGCGAACACACCCAGACACAAACTCTATAGTGTTCAAAGAAAAGGGAAAGAAAGAAAAGATAATGTTTGGGTGACACAGTTGGGTTTTATTATTTGTAATATTTAAACTGCTAATTTGAATTTGACCAAGTTACATGTATTTAATCAAAGTTCAGTTAAGTTCACATTCCTAATTTACAGAACTTCCCAGAAGGGGGAAGATGTTACGTGGTCTACAAATTGGCAGATAGCTCTGTATGCGGAAGTCACGTGATTAAATATGTTATGGAAGTTAACGGTTGTCTGGGCTCCATCTTATCGTGAGTCGATTCCATTTCTGTCTCGTCTCCACTTCTGTATGAAGGCTGCACGCAACAGTTGTCAATAACTTGATTTTTTAATCAAGCTCAATGTGCCGGAAGCCTCTTTTTTTTCTTTTTTTTTTTAAACATCAAAATGGGAAAAATATCTTGCACCCTCCAACTCTTCTAGAACAACATTAATTGTTCTCATGGGATAGTCATTGCGTTTCGTTGCACAGTTCAGTGGCTTGGGGTCAATGTAAAGTCGAACTGACCTGTTTGGCTTATTCACAACCAGTCAGTTGGGGTGTTGACAGGTTCATCCACTCCTGGCTTCTGAAGTCTTTCAAGCTCTACTTTGACTTTTCCATGGACTGTCGAAGGCCATGCTCTACAACTAGTACAAGGTAATTTGACAGGAGGTGCAGATTTGTCCACAGTCAAAAGTGAAGGATCTGGCACGTTCTCCTTCAAACACGTCATTGTATTCTGGGAAAACTAACCACTGTCTGTCCTGGACAACTGCTATGTTTTATTTGTTCACTGTGACAGTGTTTCATACACTGAATAGCCCTTCATCCCAAAATGGATTAACTTTTCCTTCAACATGTACAAATCTCATTTTGTATATTGTTCTTGGGGTTAACTAGTGTCAAAATGCATTCCCCAAAGGGCTTGACAACTGTTTCGTCATATAGCAGCAGTCTTTTGGGGGCTGTCATGTCATTGTCACTTGTCACAGACTTGTAAGTGTTCACAGAAATGCTGTTAGTTGTTTCCCCCATGTCCAGTTCTTTAGCTTCCAACTAACATTTTGGCATGCACTGATTTTTCAGTCAACTTCTGATCATTATCAAGAAAAATACATTCATCATCACTAGGCTGCCTTTCTGCCAAAGAACTAATCTGACAAGCATCAGTGTTCACATCTGTGGAAGAAACTTCATGCATGTTTACTTCTAGCACATTTTTTTTTCTTCTTTGAGTTCTAAAACCCAGTGATTTGCCTCAGTATCATCAGCATCAGCATCATTATTAACACCATCATCATGCATCTAATTCATGCTTCTTTTTTTTTTGTAACACTATTTCACATTCACACAATATGATTTGTTTTGCCACACTTTTTGCATGCCTGTCCAAAAGCCGGGCAATATTCTTTGACGGGCTGATGGTTGCCCCCACATGCAACTGAAGACCCTGCCGGTAGTTTTGCTGCTAGCCGCTGTCTTCTTTGTGTCTTTAGTTTATTGGATGGCATTCCTCTGCTGCCATGGTTTTTGCCTGCAGATGTCAGTACACATTTTAAAAGTCAGCTGTTAAGTGTTTCTCCGAGAGTAGCTTTTTTCATGGGACATTGTCAGCAGTGCCTGCTACCAACTGATCTCCAATCATTCCGTCTTCAAACTGGCGAAAATTGCACTTTTATCGGGTCTGGTTTGATACCTTCAGCAGAGTAGATGTAGCCAAAGAATGAAATCTGTGACTTTCAGATGTCATGCTTTTCAGAGTTGAAAATCAGTCCGTTTTCCCTTGAGCGTTCCATCAACGCCTTCAGGTTTAGGTCATGTTCTTCTGCATTTTTGCCATGTACACGGACGCCATCATGGATTCCAACAACTTTGGGTGGTCCTTCGAGGATTTCATCGATTCTGGCTGGGAAAATATCCTGGGACATGTTGAGTCTGAAGTCTTCTCCAACAGTATCTTCCAAATAGTGTTCAGAATGTTGCGAGGGGTTGACTCTCTTGAACAAGATGGACAGACTAGTAACCAGCTTTGGCGTCAAGTTTATTGATTTCGTGGGATCCTGCAAATTCAGTATTCAGTTCCTTCATAGTTGGAATTTTGTGTGGACATCTCTTGAGGGATTCACTCAGTTTCTTTGGGTCAATGCAAAATCTGAGAGAACCATCTTTCTTAGTGGAGAATGGGAGGTTGGAGCACCAGTCTGTATGCTCTGTTATTGGTCTTATGACTCCATCGTCTTCCATCTTCTCAAGTTCTTTTCTGAGTTGTTCCTTCACATGGATTTGACATTTTCTCGGTAGGTCTGTGAAGGGCTTTGCATCTTTTTTCACATGGAGTGTTGCTGGCTTTTTGAAGTTAACAATTCTGTCAAACTGGTTTGGATAAACTTGCTGCATTTCCTTGGTGTTTGTTATTCATTGAAGGATGTGCTCTTTTTGGACAGCACAGCAGTTGATAGTGACCAATTTGAGTTGTTCAGCCAAAGGTAGTCCTCCTACTGTTGGTCCTGGAACTTCAGCGACATAGAATTTTGCAATCTGGAATTCTCTCTTTGTCTCGGATTTGGAAGTGGATGCTCCCAATTCATGGTAAATTGCTTTCCTGTTGTATGCTGTCAGGCATAATTGTGCGTTTTCTGTCCGCATTGATCTGAATTTGTTTGCATTTGTTTGACTGTGAGAATTGGTAGGGTGTTTCCAGCTGTTCCCATGTCCGCTTTCAGTTTAAGTTTGTGAATGCCTTTCTTTTTCAGAATTTTCACATCAAGATTGGTGTACACTTCATGCTGCAATGTTTGACTTGATATGTGGATATACTGGAAGTGAATGCTGTTAGTGTCTTCCTTTGGCTCATTGTCCTCAATGTCATGTATGAATTGTCTTGTTTGTGGGTGTTGTTGATTTCTTCATTGAGGTCTTGCTTTGTTTTTCCCAAACACAGTGCTGCGACAGCATTTTTTCCAGTGGTTTTTCTTTTCGCAGGCACTACAAATATCTCCAAATGCAGGGCACATATGAGGGAGATGGTTTAAGCCACAGTTGTTGCAGGAGGGGTTGATGCTGTCAGTTTCCTGGTTCATTGGTGCAGACATTGCTGAAGGTAGTGCCATTGCTTGTAGCTTGCTTCTCCCTTCTATGATAGCTTCAGCCTTCTGCCAAGGTGTCAGAAAGTTTGAAACCCTTTTCCTTGCTGGACAATTCTCTTTGACAAGCTTCAATAGGGGTAGAAGTAATTATCAGTTCTATCATTCTCTCTTCAAGTTCTTGTTCGTCAAACTGACACTTGTTGGCTACTGTTCTGGCTGTGGTGCAGAAATCATCCAGTGTTTAGTTTTCTCTTTGCCTCGTGTTCATTAGTTGAAGTCTATGAACTCTGAAAGTCACGTTCACTTTTTACTGTGCATCCCCAGACTCCATTTTGTATGGATCTGTTTTGTCCTCTTCAGTTAGGCTTGCATTTGATGCCTTCTGCACCAAGTCCTCGAAGAATTTTCCGCACTTGTTTGTTAGGTTGTTTGATTTCTTCTTCTGTCATGGTTTGTTTAAAAATATTTAGTGCCTCGGCTAGATTTTCCTCAGTCCAACACGTTTCAGGTATCTTGGCCATGGGTTTTCTGTTTTTGTTTTTAAACTTTCTGCTGCCACCATATCACAGTATTGGATAGACTTTATTACTATTTCCTTTTTTTTTTTTTTTGATGTGATTTCTTACCATCAGAGGGGAAGATTTAATGAGTATATATGTAGGTATTCCAAGGTGATTTTTGAAACAGCCTAGAGTTGTTTAAACGTAGTTTCATTTAAAAGAGCTCAATTTTCTGAACACACTGATATAAAACTTATGTTCTTCTGATAATATTTGACGAAGTTATGATTTTTTAAAGAAATTTTGGACTTAGAAAAGTTTGCGAAATTGGCAATTTGCTTCGGACCCCAACTTTGAGGTACCATAAATCCATTTCTATGTTCTCAAATGAGCCCAAATTGTTCCTGGCTACTCTCATGCACTTATAGATAATGCCCAATTTTTTCCTTCTGTCTTCTCCAAATAAATAGTCAACACTGTAATGCTGAAGTTGGTTAAATATGCAATTTGCGCAAAAGGGTCACTTTTTACGTAAATTACGCTTGTCTTTACATGTTCATTAATTTGTATCTGTATGTTGTACAATGTTGTTTTTATACCAAAATCATTTTAAAAAGCTTATAAAACACATATATAACACATTTTGCGAGATATTTCATACATAATTTTAATTATGCAACAATAAAATATGGTCTTATAAAGAAGAGAAAGTATACATTTAACAGCTTTTCGGCCATCAAAAATATATTTTAACAGTTTTCAGTCACAATAATATAGTTCACAGTCATTGAAAGTATATAATAATGTATGGTTTCCATGAAGCAGCTGAACTTCTCTGGATCTTTTGATTTTTTCCGACAGATAGTTTTGTAGTCAGATACAATTTTTGTGACTGTCTTTCTGTCCCATTGCTGTCTTGTTCAGTCTTTGCAGCCAGTCAACAACAAAGCTTGAACTCCACCCCTCTTTGTTCCTCAAAGTTTCTAACGCGACAACAACAGCATTTGTCACTTTGGTGTCACATGGAACCTTCAAAAGCTCAGGCCTTTTCAGAGTTTTCCAATTGATGCCAACTGAAGTCAGAACATCATCAATATTATCCAAATCAACATCTTCATTTAGCATTGCTGAAAGTTCTTTAGCTGGCAACTTCTCAGCCTTGAGTGTACAGCGCTGGATCACCCCTTTCAACCTGTTAATTGAGAAGCTGGTGTCGGGGAAAAGCTGAAGAAACCATTCTGCCACAGTGTCAAAAGTTACAGACTTCCCATCTTCAATTCGAAGTCTATCAAGCTGCAGTAACAGTCTGTTTGTGCAGCTGGATATGTTGGGGGGGGGGGGGGGGGGGGGGGGGGGGGGGTGGTGGTGGTTGGGTCTTCTTCCTTTACCAAACACCAAGAAGCAGCACTTCAGTTCTTTGTACTGGTTGTCCTCTGCAACACACACACACACACACACACACACACACACACACACACACACACACACAGCATACCACACACACAAAGTACACACACACACACACACACACACACACACACACACACACATTACACTCACACATGCACACACCAGATACAGCACACACACAGAGCACACACACACACCACATACACTATACAGCACACGCATGCATGCATGTGCACAGTACCCCCTCCCCCCCCCCCCCCCACACACACACACGCACATGCATACACACATGTGTAACCATTGTGTATACTAACAAGAAGGAGGTAAGTACAATTAATGAATTATGTTGCAATTTTAATGGGTAAGATTACTAAATATCATGAACAACAGCAGAAAATATGTCAGGGACACAAAAATGAGAAGATAACCATGTGCTTGGGCAATTCTTACTACATTAAAATAAATCACTGTTAGTGTTTGCAAATTTATTTTTGTAAACAAACTGAAATCGGCAGCAAACTTTTTTTTGTTGTGCAAGGTCTTTGTATTCTTGTGACGTTTACAGTGTGAGATGAACCTCTTTGTGTGTGTGTGTGTGTGTGTGTGTGTGTGTGTGCGTGTGTGTGTGTGTGTGTGTGTGTGTGTGTATACATGCATGCACGCGTGCAAGAGAATCTGCAGAGTTTGTAAAAGCAATGCATTCAGTGACTCCGTCGCGGCTGCGATCATCGCGGCCTTGTGTTCGAGCAGACGACACGTTCTGTTCAGGACCCTAACTTGGTCCAGGTCACGTGACCTTTTCATAAGAAATACTGAAGAACTACAATGTAAATCATATTTTTATGACACAGGTTTTTCAAATTGATGTTTCGATTACTCGATTACAATGTTAAAAATCCTTCCACGTAGCTGAAGATAAATAAAGTCGATCGTGAAGTTGAAGTGTCGATTAAAAAAAAGGCTCTCTCAGGTCACGTTTTTAAAAAAAGATTTTTAATACAATCGCGCTCTAAGTACACAAAATATAACTTATAGAATTTAGTAAATATATCGACTTACCTTTCTGTGTTGTTTCTAGCGCCGGATGTTGAAAATTCGGTGAAAATAGTGTTGGATTTGTAAGCGATGACACAGATACGTCTGACTCGTCCGCCATTGTTGACATGCTTCTAGTCTTCGAATAGTAGTATCCGGGGAACCGCCGGGGGAGCGCGGCGCACTGTTTCGTATTTGTTTGACCCCATTTATTGGAAAGTGCGGAATATGAGCTTTATTTTGATATATTTTTTAACAGATTTCGTTCATATTTACGGATTTTAGCGTAATTTGAAGTTTTAAAACATAATTTTAAGGAACTTAACTAAGATCTAGTTGCAAAGCGAGAGGACTGCAGGCGGAAATCTAAACAAATCTTAAATAAATGTTAGCGAACCGCCCAGAGAACGTGGACAAACGAGTCACAAGACGAAACACAACGCGTTTCGACCTCTTAGGTCTTCATCAGGTGGGACATTAACGAATAAAACAATGAAAATTCACTTAGCTTTGATCGCTTTAGATCACTTCGCAGGGTTCACTGCGAAGTGATCTAAAGCGATCAAAGCTAAGTGAATTTTTATTGTTTTATTCGTTAATGTCCCACCTGATGAAGACCTAAGAGGTCGAAACGCGTTGTGTTTCGTCTTGTGACTCGTTTGTCCACGTTCTCTGGGCGGTTCGCTAACATTTATTTAAGAACTTAACTAAATTTTTTCTATACCCTTACTGCATACGAAAATGAAGCTTGAAGTCTCCTCTACAACTCTGTATGAGTTTCATTGAGCTATTTGTGCACGCCGCGCTCCCCTCGTCGGGAGAAGAAGGTGGGTGTAAAAACTTGTGTTCTGAAAGTCGCGACGGCATGCCTCCCGACCGCGGAAAAGTACTTCTTTACAAGGTTGATAATAAACTTATTATGTTCTTTTAAATGATAAAACCTATCCAAAATGAAAGAAAAAAGACTGGTAAATTGATTGGTGTTATTTTTATTGTCTAAATCGGCCATTTTTATGTGGTTTGCACAAGTTGAAAACAGGGAAAATTTCGCTACTGCAGCGCAGTTCGCCAGGCAAGGGGCCTGCATTGGAATACCTAATAGTATAGAACTAAGATAATCATGCCAAATATAGCTAGGTGAGTCAATAAGAGTCTATCTGAATCAAAGTGAGGTATGGTAGAATGGCTGAGCTGATTTCAGAGCCTTGTTTCAAGCAAGCATAACAGATCTTGATGAAAACAGGGATGCATCGCACAAATTGTTGCCAAAATGGTAGAAAGTAGGCACCAAGGAGAGGAACTGTGAGATGCATACACCAAATACAGTAAAGATTGTAGTATATTAGTAAAACAATACTAACACAATGCATCAAAGTTTTCGATGATGTGTGTTTTCAGTATGTGAAAACATGAAACATTTAATTTTAAAGATGAGGGGCTTGAAATTTTTTGCCCCAGGTGAAGACTGTAGGGGAATGGCATGTAGGCAGCTGTCTGCCATGTTATAAGGGGAAGTTCAAAGTGTTCACTCACTAGTGAACTACTTAAAATAGCTGATCTGAGGGGTTGGTAGGGAGTAGTGGTGGGGTGGCAGGCATTATATAAGGTAATGCCAACGATTGATATTGACTGGCTCAATTCTCCTATGGCCATTCAGATTTTTTGGTGTGTGTGTATGTGTGTGTGTGTGTGTGGTTGTGTGTGTGTGTGTGTGTGTGACTGCATGTGTTTTAGGAATAGTACAATAGTATGCATGTGTTTTTGGTGTGCATGTGTGTTGAGTGTGCATTTGATGTGCGTGTTTGAAATGGAAACACTCCTTATTTGCACCACCCTTCCTTTACGTGACGTCAAGTGGCATGCAGTCATCACATGGGAGTCGTATAGGCATCACCTCTTCTGTTAAAGCGGGTTATAGAAAGTGCAAGTGTTTTACATACATGTGTTTGTTTTATCTTTTTTTTTTTTTTTTTAAAGTCTTAAACGCTTTTTGAATTAATCAGTGTTTTTTCTTTTTATGTTTCAGAAAGTAGAAGTCTCATGCAACAGAACAATTTCCATGGATTCCCAAGAGTGATCATAAAAAAAGTATAGAAGTCTGTACTAGATGGTAGAATAATCGTGTCCTTACACTAAAAAAACCGTTCTGTCAGAGTAGAGGAAAATTCTAAGAGATATTCGTGACACAGAGCCAGATTGTATAGGTTTTCTCATCGTCCATATCGTTTGCCTCTTGCTGTCTTGTGATGTTGGAAGCATTCCTTGAAACAAAGTAAATGTAACGATAAGTGCAAAGTTGTGAATGGTGGCGTAAAGGCAGTTACAACAATGGAAGCTGCAAAGTATTGTTTTATCTTAATTGCTGTGAGTGCTATTCTGCTTCTGTTTTGGGGCTATTTTTCTCCCAACAATGCACAAGGAGACTGGCCATCACAGAACTTTATGGATGAATACAGTGCTGCCAACACAAGTTCTTTCACAGCATTTGGCACTGTACTGATAACATTGTTTTGCCTGAGTTCTGGGAACCAAGCTTCCTCTGAAGAGAAGACTTTGAAGCTGAGGATTGAAAGGGATATTTCAACCATTGTTTTTAAGATGATTGTCATCTTGATTGTCAACATGATAGTGGTGCTGACTGCTGTCTTGGCTGTACTTCTTTACCAAACACTAACAAAGAGAGCTGCTCTGGGGCAAATACATACCAAGAAAATGGGTGGATTGGGACTTGTTGAAAACACAGAGAATGGACAGAAGCGACAGTCAGTGTCAGAAGCATCACCTCTCCACAGCATGGGGGGACTGAAGATCAGGCTTGTACAGGCTAAACACAGAGCAAACCAACAGAAACACAGTGTGAAACATAAGCAGCCTGCATTGTGCCACTGCTTTGAATCCCGCAGAGGTCAGCAGTTCCGGCAGTCGGTCACCATGTACCCAGGCACCATCTCCTTTGGGTCCAATTTTGTCCGGCTCCTTTCAGCAGCCTGGCTCTACGCAAGAACTGTACAAAGAGGGAGTGAGACTGGCAACCTTCAAGGACTTCCCGGTCTCCATCCCCGTTTCTGCTCTGCGCCTCGCCCAGGCAGGCTTTTACTACCTTGGGGAGGGGGACCACGTGAAATGCTTCAAATGCGGGACAACCTATCAGGGTTGGCAACTTGGAGACCGCCCAGCCGTGATCCACGCCCGCATCTCTCCCAGCTGCACCCTGGTCCAGGGCAGCGACAGAACCAACTTGCCCCTGCCACTGCCCGTCACGAATGTTCCCAATTTCTCTGTCACAGAGCTGTCCATGGAGTGTGGTTATGGAGGTTTTGCAGGTCCAGGGAGTGGTGGCTCCAGGTCAGCAAGTCTCATGGATCCTGACAATGAGCAGTCAGACAGCCGTCAGCCTATGTTGGTCACCGCTACTGACAGTGGAGGTCCTTCCCAGCTGCTGACGAGTGCGGGTGAGTCACATGCAAGGTGTTGTAAGGCATAAGAAAAGGAAAAAGAAGTGGTTGTGGGGGTTATTTTGGGTAGCATAGCTTGGTGAAATAGGGTCAGTTTGTTGGAATCTCTTTTTTCTTTTTTAATTATCCTTTAGCACTGTTTTTGTTGTTTTTATTTTTGCCTAACGTTTCTGAAACTACCCCAGTCAGAACTTTTTTTAACATCTTTATTAACTTTTTTTTTTTTTTTACATTTTTATTAACTTTTTATGATGTTTTACACAGTAAAGAAAAAAAAAGAGAAAAGGATGGAAAAAACCAACATCACCTTCCCAATCCTCCCCCCTCCCCTCCCCCAAAACAAACACCTACCCACTCCTTCCCTCCCCATCCACTCCCCCCTCCCCTTCCCCCCTCACCTCATCAAGCTGTTGACAACATGTTGATCAGACATTGCTTTCTCATGTGTTTACTTATAATATGGTTACAATGTGATATACAAAAAACTATTCAGTAAAGCATGCATATTACAATAATATCAAAGTGTATGCGTGTCTGGGGAGTAGAGGTTGACAGACCAATACATACATACGTACATGTATGTATACAATAGGGAAGGAAATACAGACAAAAATGTTGTCAGACAAAATGTGTTGGACGTGAAGGAGCTGAGAGAATGCAGACATTGTGAACTGTTTTCCAACAATTACAGTAATGAGTCTCATTGATAGTTCTAGTGATAAATTACATTGATGAAAAAGAAAAGTTAATCATACAAACAGTGTCATATGTCATGGAAAATGTACCGGCCATTACTCCCTAATTACAAGGAGGTTGATCAAACCATTAACACTTACGCCACCGACGTTGCGATCACGTGGCTCACCGCCGACGTCGCCGAAATGCGACCAACTCCCGATACTCTCACTTTCCAATTTGATGAGACAGAAAGCCAGTAATAAACGCCATACTTGGGGAATTCCTGACCTGTGCTCACAGCCATTTGCCTTGTCAGAGAGTTGTTCAGTTAAGTGTTGTTGTTTTTTTTATTTTGAAATACAAACAAACACTTCAGGTACTCAGCCTTGCCGTACATTGACCACAGATTAGATGCTGGAAATATTGAATAGATGGTCAGTTGATCCTGACTCAGAGGAAGAACACCCAGACTGTGACCAAGAAACATTACGTGATAGGGAGAGCTTGACCAAATTACCACAAAGAGAGGCTCACAGTGTTGGACGCGGCACATAGTAGGTTAAGCCTGCTGGGGCAAGTGTGGTGTAATGTCTGGCCATGGGCCAACTAGCAGTGACTGAATTGAAAGCCGTGTTAGTGAGAGGGGCCAACGAACAGCTAAGAGACAATGAATTGGACGCAGAGCTTGCTTGCAACTGATTGACATCGAAGGTTGCATTTGCATGGCCAACTGACACGTGTAAGAGATGTGCTGCAGATGACCAGCTGGACTCATTAGCCCCAGTAGAATTGCTCTCCAGATTCTAGAGGCCAACAGGCAAGTGAAAGACTTTCTTTTTATAAAAACAAAAATATTGCTTTCAGCAGTGAGAGTGAAAGGAATGTGTATGCGTGTGTGTGTGTGTGTAGTGTGTGTGTGTGTGTGTGTGTGTGTGTGTGCGTGCGCGTGCCTGGCTGCCTGCCTGTGTGTTCCCTTTTTCTTTCTTTCATGTGTGTGCCAGTGGGGTGTAAGAAGTTTGTTATGTGTGGGTGTGGGTGTGCGTGTGTGTACGTGTGTGTGTGTGTAATTGCTTTTCTGCATCCTCTCATTAGGCATATCAATACTTATTCCTCGGACTGTTGTTTCAGGAGAGCTGGTGAACAAGGATGATATTCAATCTGTGGACATTTTCATTTTTCTGTTGGATATCACATACTTTCTGGTCTTCATTTGTTGAGCGGAGTATTTTTCCTTCTTTGTTCAAACTTTGATGGCATGCTTTCTTCTTTATTACGTTGAGACCTAAGATAACATTACATGTTTTTTTGTTCTTGTTTTTTTTTAACCTGAAATTACCAAAAATTTGAAATTGTTGTTGACTAACCATTACTGACATTCTATAATTTAACAAAAGTACAGTTTATTTTCTCCTTTTCACAAAAAACAGCGTGAGAATTGGTTGCTTAGTTCAAGAGATATCCGCATTTCACACATGTTTTATGAAAAAAGAGATTTTTTGAAAAATGGCTGGCGATGGGGATTTATGCAAAACAGAATGTCTGGCAGTGAAAAGGTTAAGTAGAGGAGACAAGTGGTTCATATGTCAGCGATTTAGTGTTGAAATCTTTATAGTTCATGTTTATGTACACGTTATGTTTTTCAATCTTGTATCAAAATTCTAATGTTTTCAGAAAACCTGCTAAATGTGGAAGACAGCTTTTCAGTTTACATATATATATATATACAATATATTGTTTTGCCAAAAGAATAATGAAGTAGAAAATACAATCAATAGTGATCGTTGCATCAAATTCTAAGAGAACTATTGCTTTTATTAGATGTATATTCTGGACATTGGAACATTTCTCAGTTATTAATTCAGTAAAGTGTCCCAGAAATGCAGAGTACGCTTCAAAAACATTGTCAGTACTATCCTTACACAGCGCACAAAAGCTGCACCTGTCATTATTGATGACTCCAGTTTCTTTTAAAATGTTTGTTCCTAAACGTCAGTGTACTATTTTAGCTTGAGACCATTTGAGCTTTATATCCGCTATTTTATGAGCATGTAGGAAACATGACTCCCAGTCATGAGTTTGAGGCAGTTTAAAATCCCATTTTTGCAACAAGGAGCTCTCAAATTAGTATCAATCAGTACATCATAATACGTCTTTGAACCCTCATAAGTGGCGAACAATTTTCCATAGCAGAGAGGAGGACTGATGTATTTATTGTTATTGATATTTATTTCGGTTGTCTTTATGTAATCGAGTACTGCGAACATATACCCGGCGAAAGTGAGAAAATCAATACCTATGTCATACTTTTTTCTTAGAACTTCTGTGTGGAAAAAACTGTATCGTCATCAAACAAATGTGCTAGATACATTCTTGTTTTCAAGTTTTCTGGAAACAATGTATTTTTTCCTGACTTGAATATGTTTATTGTAGCATACTGGTTCAGCTAATATTTCAGCAGAACTTTGGGGCACACATGTTTAATAGAAATGTTTATATGCTTCAAAAACGTCTGCCTAGAATCTGTTGTATTTTGTAAATTTATAAACAATCTCTGGACCATGTTTATTGATCAAAGACCATTGAGGGAAGTTACTGAGTAGAATATTTTCCACTTGTGCTTTGATCTTTCACTTTACATGAATCCAAGACACTTTCAAGGATGTGACAGAAGTTTTTAACTCGGGAAGATCAATACCTCCCATTTTTGACGCTTTTATGTGCAGTTTTTCGACTGATTTTGTCTGCTTTTTCATTCCATACAAATTTGTAACAGATCTGTTGGCATGACTGGAAAAAAAAAACATCTGGTGGGTTTGGCAAAAGCAGCCAAAGTTTTGAGAGAATCACAGATTTTTAATATAGCAATTCTACCAAGGGGGGTTATCAGGTGTTTTACCCGTATCTTAAAGAAGCATTTGACGTCGGCAAGTTTCACTGCATAATTCATCTCTGCATATTTTTCAAATAGTTGGTGAACCAGACTGTAATACTGGAAATTTTGAAGGATTCCACTCAATTTCTAAATGTTCTGTATAATGAACTTCACTGTTTTTCATTCTTCCAAGCCAAATTGCTCGTTTTACCCAAATTCATATGAAGACCTGAACACATCATCAAATTTGAAAAGAGCTTCAATACAAGTTTCAAAAGGTTTTCTATCACCACAAGTAAAAATTCTGTATCAGCCACATACTGTGAAAGCTTAAAGTCAGTATCACTATTTTATCAATATTCCCTGAATGTCCTGATTTTCTCTCACCATGATGGCTAGTATCTCACCACAAATTATGAACAAATATTGAGAAATTGGGGCTCCTTATCAACAACCTTGCTTTATTTCAAACCAGTCTGAAATTTGTCCTTTTACAACAACGCAAGCCTTCATATTTTTGTTAGATATGCTTAATCCATTTACATATCGTTCTGGAAACCAAATGCTTTCAGTACTTTAGAAAATCAAAGGGAAGAACACCAGTCCGTCAATTCATCACCTGAAACTTACTGATGTTTTGATAACTGACAAACAAGCTGTTTGCCATTCTGCTGGCCTCCACCATTCAACAGAAACTCATCATCGTCAAGTAACTCTGCAGCCTTTTTCAAAAGCAAGCAACGTGGAGAAAAATCTTCATAAAATTTCACTTCGGACAACTCTGAAGAGTATATCTACCTTTCATTTGATGAATTAATATCAGCTCTGCAAACATTGTCCATTTAACTGGAAAAGGATGGCTGTGTGTACTACATACTGTACACATCTGAAATTCAGTATAGTTGGGTGCTGTCCAGTGGGATGTAAAGTCTAGTTGATAGATTGAATGGATACCGGAATCATCATGAAGAGTTACAAAAAAAAAAAAAAAAAAAGGGGGGGGGGGGGGGGTTTGATAACTGACAAAAGACTGTTCCATTCTGACTGGCTCTCACCATTTCAGAATTATCATGTCAAGTTATCTGCATGCTTTTTCAAGCAAGCAACGTGGAGAAAGAATGCATAAAATTTCACTCGGACAACCGAAGGAATAATCTACCTTATATGAATAATATCAGTCTGAAACATTGCAAACGAAAGGATGGGAGATGTATAATATGTACTCTGAATATTAGTATAGATTTGCTGTAGTGGATGGTAAAGTTAGTGATGATGAATGGATACGGACTCATGAGAGTAAAAAAAAAAAAAATAGGAGGGGGAAGGGGGCTGTGTAGACAAGAGGTTTCAGTAAATGTTCCTACTTTGTAGTATTTTTGTTTCGGACAACTTATCATGAGTGAAAGAAGCATGGATTGCAGTCTAAATGGAACTGTAAAAAACTGGAGAGTCAGCAAAAGAGAGGGGAGAGACACTAGTTTGGCTAATGATATGACGAATTGTGGGTAGTGGCTCAAGTTATAGTGAGATATGATAGGCTATGAATATAGATAGTATGATCTAATGAATGGTGGCCATGATATCAAGGTGTTATCAGTTCTAGGTGTGTGTTCCTGGTTACGGGACTGACTGTATGAGGCTAGGGCTGGGCCATAGCTGGTGATGCCGTCTCCACCTGTTGCTGCTGGTGTGGAAGGCCGGCCTAGCGCGACCATCGCCTTCCTCCTGCGCCGTGACCGGTCAGTGTTGGCAGTGAAAGGAGAATGTCTGTCTGTGCACGACCCGCGTTCGAGGTGTCGCTGCCTGTGTGTGGTGTGTGCACAGCTTTGTGCTAGTGTTTCGAGCCACAGCTCAAAAGTGTTTGAGCTACATCTAGTAAGAGAGACTGTCGCCGAGTGCTGGCAGGGACGCCACGAATGAGTTATTTTTTTTGTGAGCCACAGCTTTGAAGAGACTCTGTGTCAGACTTGCCTCGTCGCTGCCGTCGTCATCATCATCGCTGGACCCGGCAGTTGTCAGTTAGAATTGTATTAGTTGGTTATTTGTGTACACCTGATGGTGGGTGTACCATCCTATGCTTAATGCGCTTATTTGTATATGTTTGTTGATGGCTCGGGCAGCATAAAAAGAAAAGTGTTATTTTGTTGCCTGGCTGTCCATGTTCGGATGAGTGGGTGTGTGTATGTGAATTAAGAAAAAAAGTCGTGCATGCATCCATAATTCCTGAGTGGGAGTCGGACAGATAGCCACACACGCACTTCCATCCATAACAGTCGAATACATGTTCAGTCTCTGCCCCAACTCTACCCCCACCTCCATCTCTCATGGTTTTACGTATCAGTTGCCCCATTGTCTTTCTGTCTATGATTTTATTTGTGTCTGCTTGACTGTCGGTCTATCTTTGTGTCTCTATTTGTTTTTCTCGCTCATTCTCTCTATGTATTGCCCTCCCTCTATCTGTTTGAGTCTCTTTAGTTTCACTCTGTCCATCAAACTGTCAGTCAGTTGGTCTCTGCCTTCCCCTCCCCCCCCCCTCACTCTCTCTCCCTCCCTCTCTCTCTCTCTCTCCCTCTCTGGACGTGCAAGCATGTGTGCATGTATGTGGAGAGAGCGCGACGGTGTGTGTGTTTTTGTGTGTGTGTATATGTGCTGGCTGAATCATAAAATCACAGATGGCAAAGCATCTTGTTATTTGTGATGATGATGATGATGATGATGATGATGATGATGAACGAAGGGCTAATTGTGACTCATTTAAAGGGCCCTACACAGTTTTCCTTTCTTGAAAGAGTAAGTAATAATGATTAATGCAGAGAGCTCTACCCACTCTTTTAAAAGTAAGCAGAAATGGACCCCTTGTAAAAATGTGCAACCAACTAGGCCTTGAAACAAAAATCAGAGTAATATTTTGATGTGCTGTCATGGAAGAGGAGTTTTAATGACTGTGGTCAAAATGGATAAGATGAACTCCCCCTCATGGGCTAAGTTGGGCCAGTAGCTCAATTAAGCCTACTGTGATCAGTTCATACCCACTTCATTAGAAGTTGATAGCTGTTGTTTTTTTCAGTGATCAGTAATTATTGATAGAGCCTGATATGTGTATGTATGTGTGTGTGTGTGGTGTGTGCACGCACGCGCGCGTGCGCGTTTGTGGCATCCACTTGTTTAGAAGAAACATATCCAAATATTGACGGTGCTTTGTATGTTTCTTTTTGTTCTCGAACATTAATTCATTTGTCTTTTTTTACAAGAAGCCATCCAAAACAAAAGACAATTATATAAATGTGTTATGTTTCACATTTTGAACATGATTATATCAAAGGCCAAAGGAAAAGCCAAAAGAGACATGATAATTCAGGAGATGAAAAAAGAAAAAGACCAAAAAAGACTCCAAAAAGCAGTCGAGCAGAGCCAGCAAGTGCAATGGACAACGTGGGAGAATGCACTCCAAAGAAGTCTCACTTGGAATGACATTTGGCACGTGGCCCCTCTCAGGATCAGCTTCATTCTCAGATCTGCATATGACCTTCTGCCCTCAAATGCAAACCTGGTGAAGTGGGGAAAAACAGACGATCCTGCATGCCCCCTCTGCCATGAAAAACAAACAGTGGAGCATGTGCTAAGCTCACATAAAGTAGCCCTGGCTCAAGGAAGGTACACAACCAAGTGCTCAAAGAGATTATACAAGTAGTGAGTACACCTGACAAAGCGGGTTCTTATACAGGTAATGTGCAGTGGCAGAAACGGAGCGATCACTCAATCCCTCACACCACCAGACCACAAGAGGAAGATGTTTCGACAATACTTTTATTCACATTACAATCATTCACTCGCGCTAGCACTTCAGACGGGATATGGATCCTAACAAAGAAGAGAAATGATAGTCGAGAGAGAAAAAAAAAAAAGGGGCGTAGAAGAGAAAGGCACTATTCAGAACTAGCTGACCTAGGGGACAAAGTGAATTGAATAGACCACAAAAAAACTCCCAAATATCCCGGGATCCCGCTACTGTCCCAACCTAACCCGCTAACCCGCTACAAGGACATTCAGCAGAGTGACAGAAGAAAGACAGTTCTAGAAACAATGCTACATCCAACAGGACCTACACAGCTAGAGTTAAACAAATAAAAAAAAACAAAAAAAAACAAAAAACGAATCAGTGACAGGCTTTAAACCCACGCACACGCACGCCAGACCCACATCCACACTACACGAGATGGAAAACTCAACTCGAGTCCATGAGCCGAGGAGGTTCGCAGAGGGAGGTGGATCCTGTAGAGGGGCGATGTTCGTAGTGGGCTGGTCTTCCAGTCAGAGGTGAAGCAGATGTCTCAACGAAGGAGACAAGGTTCACCACCACCAGTCCGCACCACCAGTCCGCAGGTCTGAGTAACGGCTGGTGCCTGGGTGAAGGATGACTGCAGGGTCCGTAGATGCTGGTCGCCCAGCCAGCCCAAGACCGGAGCTGCAGCTGAAGAAAAAGGGCGAAAAATCCCGCAAAAGGGAAAATCAGGACTCCAAAAGCACCCGTTACATTCTTCACGGCAGGAGGCAGCAAATCATGGCCAAGAACAACAGTGCCACTCGGAACATGCAGGCGGAGTCTGCTGGATGGGGCAGATGACTGGGAGTGCACTGCAGACCTCTCCGAATGGAAGAGTCACCCAGAGATCATCAGCAAGAGTGGCATGAGTCCAGACATAGTAGTCCACTCTCAGTCAACCAAGCAGCTGATCATGATCGAGCTCACGGTGCCATATGAGAACAGAATGGAGGCAGCTCAAATCTACTAGACTGAAAAGTATGCTGATCTGGAAAACAGCCTGAGGAGAGAAGACTATCAGGTCAAAGTTCTCACTGTAGAAATTGGAGCTAGGGGGTTTGTAGGAACGTCTGCATACATCCTCATGAAACAGCTCTCAGTTGCAGGGAGGGAAAAAACCAGAGCCCTGAAAGCAATGGCAGAAGTGGTAGAGAGGTGTTCAAGCTGGATCTGGTCAAGGAGGAACAAAAGTGAACTTCATAAGGCTTAAATTTCCTACAAATATCAGGTGTCCCTGTGGCTCAGTGGTTAGAGTGTGAGTCATTAAGTGGAAAATGAGCATGTCCAGAGGGTCATGGGTTCGAATCCCAGCCATGGCTCGTCCTAAGGTGGGAAAAAAAGGGGCAGCAGAGGGACATCCGGAGTCATGAACCGGGTGTGACCCAACCCTCCTAGAGTGTCAGAAGATAAGGGCTGAAACACTTGCTTGAAGGGGGCTTCTCTTCTGAGGACTCTCTGCTGCCACGCTCTCCATGAGTTTCTTTCTACTAGGCCTTAGGTGCCTTATAATGAGTGTAATGAAAGAAAACCCATTTTGAATGTTACGTTCTGCATTTTTTCTGCTTTGTTTATTTCATTAAACTAGATAAAAGCTTTAGAAAAGAAATGGATGATCCTTTCAACCAAATACTATGTTAATTAATTTCAAATCACGGCTTCCTTGGAGCTTTGAATGCCTTAAACGGACTGCAGTAAAACAAAGCCAAATGATGCTTGAAGCTCTGCATTATGGCCTCTGATAACTTTTAGGTTACTTGTGACTAAAATGGGTTACTTTCACTCTTTGTAAATTCATGATTATAAGTGCCCTAGAACCACTGCAATTAAAGCAAGACAACTGAAACTGTTCTGCGATTTGGCTTGTATTAGCTTTTAGACTCTATTATGTTTGTGTTTCTGTTCTGACAATTAAGGATAATCATTTACTCTTTAAGTTTAGTTTAAGAATGTGTTGACAGCATTCACTGACTACAATATTTCACAGTGTCCTGTCGCAAAAAACTGTCGCAAAATTTCGAGCGACAGTATTTTATGGACAGCTCCAATATTTTATAGGACATTTTTTGTGAAAAGTTGTCGCGCGACAATTTTTTCCTGAAAGAGGTTTTACCATGTTCCAGAGGCGGCCGTAAAGATGAAACAGCTTGTGCCGCTTGCACACAGGTCACTCATTTTATACCCATTCTTATCTTTTAAAAGGTGAAGAAGCTCCGTGGTGCATTTCATGTCATGTTCCACTCACAGTGAAACATATTCTTTTAGATTGTTGGGACTTGCACGAAGTGAGATTTAAACGCATTACAGCAGACTCCATGAAAACCCTGTTCAGAGATGTCCCACCTGACATGATCTTTGAGTTTCTGAAAGAGATTAACATTTTTCATCTGATCTAAGATTTTACAGAAGAAAGATTTTTAACGAAGTTTCTGGTACGTTTTTAGAAGATGTATTTTATGGAGATGTGTGAAAGTTTAAAATTTTTTTTTTTTTTTATTCATGAGTTGATGTTAATGTGGTGACAGCCCTGATATGGCCCATTGCGGTCGGCTGGGTTATAACAACATTACCATACCTTATTCTGTTTTAATTAATTTTATGACACAGATGTTTTGATCAACAACAAGTTCAGTTTCAATTTAAGTTTCTTTTTGCTGATAAGAAAATGTTTTCAAGAAACATTTTTATTATTTAGGAATAAGACTATGTTTGTTAAATATTTTCAGTAGTACACATGAAGATAGAATAGTTTTGTGCGTTCTGCAGTATTTTTTTCTTCATTAACACACATCCTTTTCTTGTTTTGCAGTATTTCTTTACTGCTGTTATTACTTTTAAAAAAAACCCAAACTCTTCAACAGCTATTGCTACTGCTGTCTCAGCCGAATGTTGCAATGTCAGCAGAACGTACTACAGTATTCATGTTTCTACAATTGCTTGTCGTGCTACTGCCATTGTGGGTACAACATTTCCAGGTGCTCCTTCCTAGAATGAGTGTGTAATTCATTTCTTCGAATAGTCTGGATGATGTGATGCCATATACATTTAGCTTATGAATTCCACTGATGTATTAGCTTTCAGAAGAAAGCACATGAAGTGTTTTGTGTCTGACATTCCAAGTCTTTAAGTCTTTGATTGCTTCCTGTTATTTTGTGACATTGATAGTGGCACTCTTTTGTAGCAGGTTTTTTCCCCTCCCACACTCACAGACTCACAAATGTCTTGTGTGCAGGTTCCTCGTATGCAAGAGACAGCACAAGATCCTCGATTCCTTCATCCAGCGATGGATCAGTCCTGGCAATTTCAGAGGGCAGAGTGGTGCCAGCTGCTGCATCTGCTGCCATCCTCTCCGGCATGGCTACCCCAGGGAACAGCATGCTTTCTGGTGCCCCTCCTCATACGCACACCACACCAATGGACAGGGGAAGACGACGCCACCTTTCTCGGGGTCTGGACCCAAGGGATGCTGTCTACCCTCAGTACATGCAGCGGGCTAATCGGAAACGGTCTTTCTCCATAAGGACTTCGCCAAGTTGGCCTCCTGTGGATGAACTGGTCGATCATGGCTTCTTTTATGCAGGTCTCTTTGATCCTTTTGTTTGTGAAGAAAGGAGCTCTGGAAGTCAGTGTGTGTGTGTGTGTGTGTGTGTGTGTGTGTGTGTGTGTGTGTGTGTGTGTGTGTGTACATGTGAGTGTGTGTGTGTGTGAGTATGTGCATGTGTGTACTTGTGAGTGTGTGTGAGCGTGTGTATGTGCACTGTCCCCTGTAATGTGTGGAGAAAACTTCTAAGAAATAAGCGTTAGAATAATTCACATTCACTGTGTACATTTCATTTTAGACAGTGACTTGACTGCTTGTTCACAACTGCTAACACCATGGTGCCAAAATGTATGCTTAGAGATTCAGACACTGCCAAGTTTATAAATGAGGTTTTTTTGCTGTCCCAACCTCTGTGCCACCCCAGAGGCAGTGCACCCATGCCGCTCATTCTGACACCCCGTTCACAGCCACAGCCCGGTCGGCCCCGCCGCAGCCCCGGCACCGGCAATCCACAGGGAGCAGTCAATGTCAAGTCGTCAAGAGGCAACCCACCGGAGGAGACACTGCACTGCTGCCAAGTCACTTCGGTGGTGTTCAGTGGCGCCTGTTCTGATCTAACATACGCAGGACACCACCTACTAAGCCCCCTACTGACGACAATAATTGCTTAGTCGCTGAGCCGGCATGAGTGAGCTCCCCGTCCGGAGAGCGCCACCACGTCCGTCCAACGACAGCCCCCATAGACTCGCCAATACCGGTGACCCCGACAGAACCAAACCAAGGCCACAGACATGGAGAGGACATCGAAATTGAGGTCACCATGAGAGCAGGGCATGAAGGGCCACAGAATTTGAGACATTTTTTTAATGCTGATCGATGAGAATGAGGATGATTAAGATGATGCCACGGATTTCCATTTCGGTCTGAGAGTACATGACAGGGCTGTACGCTGCGCTTCCTTTCATAATATACCCCGGCGTCAACCAGGCCCGAGAGATACAGGCACCTGCAGTGTTGGTCAGGAAACTTGAGCAACACTCTCAGAAACGCATCCATTACGTGGATGAAACTTGACTGTGTGGTCCCAGTCTTCCCAACTGAGTCTGCAGCAAACTCAACTCTGGGTAGGAGCTGGTCGGGGCAGAAAAACCCACATGACTCTGATGGGATTCGAACCCACGACCTCCCAGCCGGGAGTCCGCGACGCTAACCACTTCGCCACGGCGGCTGGTTTTATAAATGAGGTTGATAAGGTTTCTCAAATTCTTTTACAGCTCTAAGGGTATATCAGGGAGCAAAATTTGCTAGCCACAATCTCCTTTATGTATATTTGACTGACAACAGGTGCGAGTTTATCAAAAGAAAAAAAGGGAAAAAAGTATATATTTTGGCGTCATATACTGTACCATGTCAAAGTCTTGCATGCTACAACAGTTGGAAAGCTGGCTGAATTTCTGTGGCTTATGCAAGAACATGATGCCCTACTGATTGTCATCTTCTGCTTTATTCTACTGCCAGAAGTCTTGCTACTTGCACCACTGAGGCTTATTCTGTGTCTCGCCTGTCACTGTCTCGACTGCTGCATGGTATATTCATTTTTTGTACTCCCAGTTCTTATAGAACAGGGAGTACTTTACAATGGGAACGAAGAAATGCTTGCTGTCTGTCTGTCTGTCTGTCCGTCCGTCCGTCCGTGGTCAAAATGTGTTCCACTCGCTCCAGACAAAACTACTGGGCCGATCTTTCTGAAAATATGTAGGTATGTTTATTATGGGTCATGGATGATGCCCGATGTGTTATTTTACCGTTATGGCCATTACTAACGGCCAATAACAGTTTTCGTTCTTTAAGGAATATCTAAGAAAGCACTTGGCCCATTTCTGAAAATTTGTAGGCATGTTCATTATGGGTCATGGATGATGCCTGATGTGTTATTTTACCGTAATAGCCGTTACTAACGGCTATAACGGCCCATAACGGTTTTTCTTCTTTATAGAATATCTCAGAAAGTATTTGGCTGATCTTTCTGAAAATTTGTAGGTATGTTCATTATGGGTCACGGAAGATGCCCGATGTGTTATTGTACCATTATAGATGTTACTAATGGCTGTAACGGCCCATAATGGTTTTCTTCTTTATGAAAACTCTCATAAAGTACTTGGACGATCTTTCTGAAAATTTGTAGGTATGTTCATTATGGATCACAGATGATGGCCGATGTTTAACAGAATAGTCGTTACTGAGGGCTGTAACGGCCCAAAACGTTTTTTCGTCTTTATGGAATATCTCACGCGTATTCAAGATAAACTGGGAGTACGTTTATATGCTTTGCATCTTTTTTTTTCTTTTGATTTTTTTTCACTACCCTCCCCCCCGCCCCGGACCATTCATCCAGATTGGCCTTTTGTTAAAGGATTTGAGGTCTGAATCGATTTTTTAACCTGCCCTCTTGGGGGCTCCTGTATTCAGACCCTGCAGTGCTAGACACTCACCACCATAGAAATTAGGGTGGGAACTGGTCTGGGTATTTTTCAGCCACAGGGAGGTCCAATAATGGGTCAGCAATGTCTGACAGTCCAACAGCAGTTGGTCAAAGACGGCCACCTCTGCTGACAATGGAGGCAGTTCCCAGAAAGGCTTTTGGCTGTAGAATAAAGCGGAAAAAGATGATCAGTAGGGCATCACATTCTCGTGTTGTGAACTGACTTCAAGACTTTTTAACTCTTTCTGCCCGGCACGCAACCACAGGAAGGCATAAGACCCCCTGCACCTGACCTCTGGTTGGGTGTCAATCTCAGTTCAAATCTGGAACATTTTACTCTTTTTTCATGCTTGAATAATAAAAAGAGGGAGAGTATTTTGAAACCTTTCCTTTTGTGTGTCATATGCTGCTTTGAATAAGCAAATTTAAGTTTCTGTGAGGTTTTGTTTTTCCCCTGACACAAACCAGTAGAACAATGTTACAATGAGGCAAGTTTTAGATAAGATTATACTGGCAGATCGAGGCAAGTAACTCTTAAAAAGTATGAATACTAAGCCATGGTAAATTTACAAAGTAGCAGAAAATGTATTTGACTATGACACTGTCAAATTTTGATTTTCATTTTATAACAAATATAAGAATAGAGCCTGTTGGAATAAGAACTGATGAAGTGAATAAGAATTCGTTTGGCCTCTCCTTATCAAGGAACCATGCATGCATCACTGAATGATTCAAACTCGAGGAAAATTTATATTATGTCATAGGAAAAGTATATTTCAGTAGCTTTGTCCACTTTACATGCTGAACCAGAGTGGAGGCAGCTTGAGTAAGGCAGTCCTGACCTTCGACCTGAACGGCTGAAACATGGCAGGCTGGGAAGGTTTCTCAGCAAGTTACTATGTCAGGGCTGTAAAGATTAAAGAAAGAAAAAAGGGTGTTTCCCGTAGCATGACACATTAAAAGGGTAGGTAGGCAGGATTTCCTCTTGAGTTTAACCTCTTAAATACACCAAAATGCATGTATGTTTAGCTGTAAAATAAACAAATGTAAGCCTTCAATAACAGTATTTCTAAAAATACTAAAGAGAAGATATAATCTTGAAAAATACATAGCAACTGTACAATTGAATCTGCTAAGATTTAACACTAATTGGATCAATTATGAAGTATTATTTGAAAATTGATAATCAAAATCATAAGATACCTGGATTTAATACGTGCATGACAGGATATGTTAAGGATGTGTGGGTAATTTCATAAGGTATTCAAATATCATTGAGTGTGGTTGTAGCCTGTGGCCCGCTGCTTGTCTGGCATGGCGATACCACGGCTGGGACCCGTAGGCCGATTGGCAACTTAGCTGGTAGGTTGGCTTGTTGGTTGGTCGGCGGGGCACGGCTGTGGTGTAGCGGTGTCATATTGGTAGCGGGCTGAAGAACATATAATTAACTTTCTTTTGATTGTTAAAGAAATATAAAGACACCGATGGACAGGATTTCGGTGCTGGTGTGTACACTCAGCTGGGAAATGCTTAAGTCTGTTTAAATTTATATTTTGAAGGATCATTACAGTGAACATAATTATGTTATGCGTTATATACAACAGCTATCGCATGGTACCACACAGAGAAAACATTACTTCATTATTATAAATTGTATGATAATGTATATTGTTTAAGTATTATTAATTCATAAGAAGAGAGAAAGTGGGGGTGTGGATGGGTAGGGACGGGAGGGGGTGTGAGTGGAGTGAGCGGGTGTGTTTGTTTGCCTTTATGTGCTTGTAGTTTGTAAGAACTCAGAGGATTGTGCTTAGTGATTTTTGTTTGTTTGTGCATGTGTGTATATCCAACAAAAAGAAAACAACCTTTCCTCGGCATACATTGAACTCTCAGTCAAATCCATTCAAACCGAAAAAAAGATAACTCGTTTCTAATAAGTTTCACGGATTATTTCCTACAATATTGTCAAACATGTACAAATATGATTAACAACAAAAAATATGTGATAATTTGCATCCGGAAATGTACAGCAAAGAGAAAGATCATGTTGATGAAAGAATGGAGAAGAGAGAAAGAAGGAACTGTGGAATAGAAGAGAGAATGAGGACAGAAATAAAAAAAGTATTAAAAAAAAAAAAATGTATGTATGTATCTGTCTATGTACATATCTATGTATTATCTCTCTCTCTGTAATATATATATATATATATATATATATATATATATATATATAGATCAGTATAGTTATATATATATATATTTGTTGTTGTTGCTTAGCATTTGTGGTATTACCAAATGTATTTTTGAAAGTGTCAAGTGAACTTTTGAAACTTTGTTTCATTAACCTCTTCCCTGCCCGCCCCGTGTCTATTACGGGGTCGTTTCCGCGATCCTGTACGCCCGTAACCGTGTCTATTACGGGGTATTTTCGTCATCGAAATTTCGAAAATCGGCACGGAAAATAACCCTACAAATTGTCCCTGACTCTATTGGGGTGTTTAAATAACAGTTCTATCCCTTTATCGGTGTACTGAAGTGTTAGGAAATTGTCGGTTTAGTATTCAAGAAGGGTCGAGCTGATTATCATAATCAAGATGGCAGATCAGAGACGAAGCTCGACACGGCGACCTGTTTTGAAGCGTTATAGCGCACTGGAAGTTTTAGATGAAGTGTTGAACGATATTGATAGTGGTGACGAAGACTTCCAAGCATCAGGTGACAGTGATAGTGATGAGGAAGAGACGGACGGTAACCAGCACCATCCATTTTTGTCGGAACTTGTGGCGGTCACGAAGAAGACCCGGACTTCAACCCACGTGATGTTGGTCAAGCGAGCGATACCGGCCATGATTCGACCAAGAATCAGAACCAGAGCCGATTCCCAGCACCAGCACAGCACCCCCTCCTGTCATGAGGGGTCGTGGTAGGGGCAGGGGAAGAGCTAGAGGCACTGGACAGCATCAAATAGGGGGGCGTGGCAGAGGGCGTGGCAGAGGGCGTGGAGCTCGACAATCTTGCCCCAGTATTCCAGAGCAAATCAGTGGGAACCTGTTGATACTGCTGAACTAAAAAAGTTCCTGGCCCTGGTGTTGCTGATGGGAATCGTGCGACTGCCTGCAATTGAGCTGTACTGGTCAAAGAAGGTGCTGTACCGCATTCCAGTCTTCAGCTCAGTAATGACAAGAAACAGATTTCAAGTAAGTTTCTTTACTCTCTCTGAGTTTTTCTCTGTTTACTTGTTCTCATTTTCCTTCCACCCTCCCTCTCCAACTCCTTTCTATGTCCAAGTCTTTCTTTTTAGCATTACAATAGATGAGGATAATGTGTGTGTGTGTGTGTGTGTGTGTGTGTGTGTGTGGGGTGTGTGTGTGTGTGTGAGCTTCTCTGTAATGTGTGTGTGCGCTTCTGTTTTGTGTGTGTGTGTGTGCTTCTGTGGTGTGTGTGTGTGTGTGTGTGTGTGTGTGTGTGTGTGTGTGTGTGTGTGTGTGTGTGTGAGTGCATGCTTCTATGTGGTGTGTATGTGTGTATGCTTCTATGTGGTGTATTTGTGTGTCATTGTTTATGGTGTGTGTGTGTGTGTGTGTGCTTCTATGTGGTGTGTATGTGTGTATACGTCTATGTGGTGTATTTGTGTGTCATTGTTTATGGTGTGTGTGTGTTTGTGCTTCTATGTGGTGTGTGTGTCTGTGTCTGTGTGTGTGTACAATGTGTGTATGTGTACTTGATTGTTTCTGGTGTGTGCGTGTGTGTGTGTGTGTGTGTGTGTTTACACACACTGATCAAATGTTGTTCAATCCTATTTCAGATCATCCTACAATTTATCCACTTTCACGACAACTCTGCGATGCCACCACCAGACCATCCCCAGTATGACCGGCTGTACAAGATCCGTCCAGCACTGGACCGCCTCCATGAAAAATTTCAGGAGGTGTATGAGCCACGGCGAGCGGTGTGTGTGGATGAAAGCCTACTCCTTTAGAAGGGTAGGCTTATATTTCGCCAATACGTCCCCCTCAAGCGTGCCAGGTTCGGGATCAAGTTACACCTCTGCTACCGGTCCGACGATGAAGTGAGGCTGACGGAGAGGCATTTCATGTTCCCCATCCCACCGACACCCAACAAGGCAGCACCACAGAGGGCCTGCAGTGTCTGCACCAAGAAGCTGAAGATCAGGCGTGATGTGCGGTCCCCCACTGCCCCTCCAAGCCTGCACTGTGCTATCCACAGTGCTACATGGATTATCACACTAAGTTCAACTACTGGGAGTAGTGTGGATCCTGTAGCACAGCTTAGTTTTGCAGTGCATTTTTTTTTTTCATAGATCTTCTTCAGTTAGTCAGTGCGTGCTTTTATCTCTGTGTTTTTATATTCTTGAGTGCGTGTGTGTTTTTCTTTTTTTTGTCTTCATGGTGGTGTTTCTTCTGAAACTCTGGTTTATTCATGAGTGTGACCAGACTGTTCAACTGGTGGAAATAATCAGACTGGGTTATATTGGTGAGGCTGCTCAACCCAAGAACAACCCCAGAAACCTGCGAGATGTACAGAAAGAAGTAGTGTACGGGTTATGAACATGTACTGAGTGAGTACCAGATGTTTCTTCTCGCATCCATTGAACACTAACATCAGTTTTTCTAGTATTTTGTGTGGTTTTATATACAGCAATATGACTGTTTTTATTTTGAAACTGTCATAAGATTTGATTTCATCAAATTTTACTATACTGTTTACTAACAAAATATGATTATTAGTACATCAGGTTATAGCCAAAGATGCAAGATAAAAACATGCAAAAGATGTAAGACTTACCTAAGTGAATGAGACATACTTAGTGATCACATTAGTAAACCTACTGCAAAAGGCAAAATTTGGTCCCTTTATGTCTGGATTATGGTACCTACAATGATATATGTATGTATTATCATACAGAACAGACTTTTCTGGCAGTCATATCAGTGCCAGATGTTTATATTATGTTCAGTCAATTCTAACATCATTTTTTTCAAAGTTGTTTTGTGGTTTGATATATTGCAATGTGTATGCGAGTCCTCAAAAACAGTCAGTTTAGTACAGAAAAGTTGATCTTATCAATTTTTACCATACTGATTGCTAACAAAATATAAATATTATGAAATGATAGCATACCACAGGGTATAAGAAAAAAAAGAGCAAAAAATGCAAGAGATATCTCAAATAATGAATGAGATGTGAACAGATGAATGAACCTACTGCAAAAAGCAGAATTCTGTCCCTTTTCCCTTGGATTGGGGTACTCCTCAAGATGTGTATAGTACTATGCAGAAGAAGACTTGCTGGCAATAATATCAATACCAAATTTTTGTATGATGTCCAATCAATACTAACACCAATTTTTTCCATGTTTTGTATGGTTTGATGAGCTGCAATGTATGTGTGTGTGCCCAAAAACAGTCATTTCATTACTAAAAAAGTTGGTTATATTACTTTTTACCATATTACTTATCAACAAAATCAAAATGTAATGACATCACATAATGCCACAAGGTATAAGGGGAAAACATGCAAACAATGTAATAGATGTAGCAATAAATGAAGGAGTAGTGAACAGATAAGTGAACCTACTGTGAAAAGCAGAATTCTGTCCCTTTATCCTTGGATTGGGGTACCCCCAAAGATGTATGTATTACCACACAGAAGAAGATTTGCTGGCAATGACATCAATACCAGATGTTTGTATGATGTTCAGGCAATACTAATAGCATATTTTTCAATCTTTTGCGTGGTTTGATGAGCTGCAATGTGTTTGTATACACTCAAAAACAGTCATTTCATCACCAAAAAGTTGGTTATATTACTTTTTACCATATTACTTACCAAAAAAAATCTAAATGTAATGACATCATATCATGCCACAGGGTATAAGGGGAAAACATACAAACAATCTAATAGATAAAGCAATAAATGAAGGAGTAGTGAACAGATGAGTGAACCTACTGCAAAAAGCAGAATTCTGTCCCTTTACCCTGGGATTGGGGTACCCCCAAAGATATATGTACTACCACACAGAAGATGATTTGCTGGCAATGATATCAATACCAGATGTTTGTATGATGTTCAGGCAATACTCACACCAATTTTTTCTATGTGTTGTGTGGTTTGATGTGTTGCAGTGTGTATGTGTGTGCTCGAACACTGTCATTTTATAACAAAACATGTTGATTATGTTACTTTTTACTACACTAGTGCCACCAAAATCAAAATATTATGATACCACATAATACCTCATGCTATAAGGAGGAAAACTGCAAACTATCTAACAGATATCTCAATAAATGAATGAGTAGTGAACAGATACGTGAACCTACCACAATATCAAAATTCTGTCCCTTTACTCCTGAATTGGGGTAACCCCAATGATGCATGTATTACCACATAAAAGAACATTTGATTGGAGTGATATCAATACCAGATGTTTGTATGATGCTCAGCCAATACAAACACCCATTTTTTTCATTGTTTTGTGCGGTTTGATGTGTTTCAATATGCGTGTGATTGTTCAAAAACAATTATTTTATTTGAAAAAAGTTTATCATAATACTTTTTACCAAACTATTTGGCAACAGAATCAAAATATTATGAAATCTCATTATAGACCAGGAAATAAGGAAGAATCATGCAAAAAATCTAAGACATATCTCCATAAATGAATGAGTATTGAACAGATTAGTGAACCTACCGCTAAAGCAAAATTCTGTCCCTTTACCCTGGGATTGGGGTACCCCCAATTATGCATGTGTTACCACACAGAAAAACATTTGCTGGCAGTAATATGAATACCAGATGTTTGTATAATGTTCAGTCAATAAGAAACCAGTTCTTTCACTTTTCTCTTTGGTTTGATGTGCTGCAGTGTATGTGCGTATGCAGAAAAAGTGTCAATTTATTACAAAAATAGTTGATTATATTGATTTTTATCATACTTATGACCAGCCAAATCAAATTATTATGATACCACATCATAGCAGAGGGTATAAGAAAAAAAACATGCAAAAAATCTAAGAGATATCTCAATAAATGAATGAGTAGTGAACAGATGAGTGAACCTACTGCAAAAAGCAAAATTTGGCCCCGGCACACAGCAATACAGAAAAACCCTTACACTGTGGCAGGGAAGGGGTTAAAAAGAAGTCATTCGAAAAAGTTTACTTGAAAACCATATCAAATTGTGAATCATGTCATGGTAGAGGATTGTTTTGGCATTGTTATGGGTTCAGCCATGCTAGAGCATATGCATTGTCAACAGTTGTGTAGAGTGGCTGATCCTGTGAGTTACTTGAGTACTTTTGTTGTCTGCTACGTTGAACCTTGTCTGTGTGCGCTATTTTTGTGTGCATGCTTTGTATTGTTTCTCTGTTTGTTGCTGCAAAAACAATGGGGGAATAAGTGCAGTTAAGGATCTGCGGCAAAATTTCAAGTAACTGGAAAGAAACGACTTCATTGCTGGGTAGGTTGGAATGGTTTGTCGGAAATCAAAGTTTTATTTTCATTTAAAAATGTTTTATTGTATGGTTCTTACATTTTCCTTTTCTGCAATATGTATAGTTTATTCTTGATTTGGAATTTAGTTTCTTGTGACATAGGTGTGTCTGGGTTGATTGCAAAATAAGTTTATAATTTCATGCTTTCGCTTTTAAAGAGCTCATACTTCTATGTTGACAAATTATTTCAATCATGCCCACTTGTTCTTGCTGTTACTTCAACTGTACTGCAACTATTGCTGCTGCTATCTTAGCCAAATTTTATGGTTTACATACTGCAACGCCATGCTTGTACTACAACAGTTGCTTGTACTGCTTCTGACACTCAATTTCCAGGATCTCTTGTTACAGAGCAAATGTGTTGAGCGATATTATCAAGTGACATTTTGCCTTTGTTGTAGTCGGCCTGTTGTGTTGACTGGACAAGGTACATGTAGTACTGCCTCAGACTTTCACAGTTATTCAGTTCTTTTATTGCTTTCTTGCACTGACAGATAACTAGGATCTGGGTGACTGTTGTTGATTAATTCGATATCACAAAGTCTCCCTTTCTTAGTTCTGAAGTAGGGTTCTTTTCTTTTTTTCTTTTTTTTGTCTGACTGTTGGATGCAGAAGTGCTGGTTCCATTTATTCATTTCATCTTTTTACCATGAAGCAACAAGTATGCTTAATCAGTTAATCATAAGATCGCCAACTCAAACATGTACCCAAAATGGTCATTTAAAGTCTTGCATGATTTATCTGAAGTGATAATTATATTTGTTACATTGTGCGTTCTACAACAGATCCTTTCAACTGTCTATATGCCTGCCTGTCTGTCTGTCAATAGATCAATGTTTCTCTCACTCTCTTTCTCTCTTTTTGTCCATCTATCTACCTATCCATCCATCTATGTATCTATTGATCTATCAGTCTGTTATGATTTCAGTTTGGGATATTAAAAAAAAGAGAAGGTCAGTGCATGAAATTATTTGGGAAAAAAGTGTTGAACAAATAATTTCCGCATTATTTTTTTCCAGTTCAGTTCAGTCAGCATTAATAATCCCCAGAAACATTCGCTAGTATTACTGCTGGACGTTTGCTTGACAAATGAAGGGGAAAATAGTTCTGGACACATCTGAAAGTATCGTGAGGTAAAATTCCTAGCATCTGTTTAACCAGTGCAGCTGCCAAGCTTTGATTATTCCTTCTTGGCACATGTCACACTAACAGGCTACGCTGACTGTGTACGCTGCTTCTACTGCGGTGTGGGACTCAGGTCATGGGAAGCTGGTGACATCCCTGCAGAGATGCATGCCCGATGGAGGCCAGCTTGTCGGTACCTGCGACTGATGAAAGGTGACAAGTTTGTTGACGCTGTGGCCAGTGGTATGGTGAGTAATGGGAAGGAGAAATCTGTTGTCATTGTTCCTTTTTGACATTCCTGTAAAGATAATGTTTTGCTGTATTTAACCCTTCCTGTACCAACCTGCTGCGGTCGCTGGTAGTGGGGGGTGCTGTGTTGCATTGCCTCAACACTGCCTCCTATAGAATCGCATGTTTCTCAGCAACAACTGTAGACATTTTTCCCCTTCGTCATTATTGCACATTGTTGGGGAAGAAAGTTTCGAAGAAAATCTTGCTTTTTTTTTTTTTTTTTTTTTTTAATGACTTTTGTGGGAAGAAAAACAGATTCGAGTATACTATACTGTAAATTTTGTTTGTTTGTGGATTAACCTCTGAATACAGGCATTAGTACACATATGCTCAGAAAATGAAGTTCATTCTTAAAGATTTCTGCCAGCTTGAAACTGCAGAAAGTAGTAACAAAGTCCAGTATACTACACCACTTGGTTTCAAAAGCTCTGTTCACAAAACTAAGAGAATGTAATTCAAAACATAGACATTTAAGTATTACCTGCACATTTTGTAAGTAAGCCATGTATATTGCTTTAGCAATATCTTTTGTCATTTTCTGAACTTGTGGAATTACTTTGCTGTCAGTTTCTTCATAATATATTTTGATGTGAACATAGTGGTTACAAACTTTACTCCAGGCGAAAAAGTTTGAATCTGTCTGAACTGCAAAATATGAACACTTAGTCCTACAGTCAATGCTGCATATGATTAGTTGAATGGTCTTGTCGTTGTCATTTGTATGGTTCAGGGCAGGGAGTGTGTTAAAGGTATGACCCCCCTTGTGTTGATAAATGCTGTCAGAGTCATCTAGTGATGTGCAGTTGGATTTGCTGTCGACATGTGTGGCCAGCTGCAGCAGAAGTTTGGACAGTTTGAAATGGGGATAAAGACAGCAAACAATTACAATATTTTGAAACTAATGGTGCTTGGTAGATATTCATTTAGATTCATGCAAAATGTGTCTGTGGAATGTCTGGCATGCCATTTGTTTTTCTAATCGTTACCAAATACGAAACAACATACACACACACACACACACACACACACACACACACACACACACAACACACACACACACATATCTATATTATGTATATATCTATTTTTACTCATACTTGTCCAAACAAGTTCCTCATTCCTATTCGGAATGGATCTCCGTCATCACATCAGGAGAGGTTCGTTTTCCCCCATATTTCAGTGCGTGGACCTCTCACACATATTCTTGTAAATTACTACAGGCAAACAGCAGTTTGTATATGAAAAAGGAAGAGGGAAAACATTTCTACCGTACTACCTGTTGATATGGTTTTCTTGCTGCAACATGACCATGTGAGCCTATCACAAAACAAAGCTTGTTGTACCTGTGCTTATACTCATGCCCATCGTTTCTCTGTGTCTTTTCCATTTGGAATCCTCCAAGACTTTGGCCATCACCGTGGGTCCGCACAGTGTTACATGAATGCCAAGAGCCAGAAGTGCGATTATTGTGGAATATTTCAGGTCATCTGTATGCTAAAGATATTGAAACTCCAGGGTGATCAGAAAGTCAGACCACGGACGAACACATTTTTGTGTGAAAAATTTGAATTTGATGTTGTACTGCTGGGAGTGTCAATGTCAATGAGATGTGAAGATAACAGTCTGAACTTGAAAGTCACACCATTGAAGGAAAACGCCAAACACTTCCTTGATTTATGTGTTAAAGAGACTTTTGGCCCTTAACAGTCAAGGAAGGGCTTAGTAAGTTATTGAAATATATGAAACTATGATTTGGCTTGGTGTTTGATGATGCCAAGGAAATGGGATGACCCTGAGCGTCCACTTTGTTGGGTAAACAAACAGTGGAACGTCTTGAGCTTGTGGAAAGCATCACTGACCTGGGGAAGGTATATATGGAAACACAACCAAGTGTTTAAAGAGGTGGTACATGTGGTTTCCAAGGCCAGAGGAGACACTGTGCCACCAGAAGCTCCACAGCGACGTTTTACATGGCAGGAGGCCACAAGTCATGCTCTGGAACAGCTGTGATATCAAGAGTCTGGAAGTGGGGTTTACTGAATGGATCGGGTGACTGGGATTGATCAGCAGACCTTCCAGAATGGGAAAACCATTCAGAGATCATCTAGATGATTGACATGAGACCAGATATGATCCTCCACTCGGGTTCATCAAATCAAATGAATCTGATTGAACTCACTGTGCCATACTAAAGCAGAATAGAGGAAGCTCACATCTACAATCCTGTCAAAGCTGCCACTCTAGCAAGCATCTTGAGAAAATCTGCCTTCTAAGCTTCAGTTCTTGCCATGATTGTTCCAGCAAGGGGATCTGTAGGGTCATCAACCCATGGTTTCATGAAATAGCTTGTGATTTCTGAGAAGAAGAGGACCAGAACCCTAAACACAATGACAGTGGCAGCTGAAAGAGGTCCAGCTGAAAAGGTGAATTTCATCGGCATTGAATTTCCCAGTTCACATGTCCAGTAGATATTTAGGAAAGATATCTGTCTAGAAAGATGCGCCTTAAGATGTCCGGCCATCCAACAGATGCAGGTTTGAATCCTGACAGTGCCAGAAATATTTCTTGACAACAGAAGGGTATCTAGAAGGCATGACCTGTGTGCAGCCAGGCTCCCTTAGAATGTAAAGAGTTCAGGGCTGAAACACTTGTCTGAGGGAGGTTTCTTTTCTGAAGACTTGCTGCTTGTCAAGCTCTCTGTACAGTTTCTGTGTATTGTGTTCAAGATGAAGTTGAATTTATACTGTTTGATGACCCATACAGTTTCTTTGTATTGTGTTCCAGATGAAGTTTAATTCATACTGGTACAGCGATGAGCAATCTCTCTGTAATGCATGTCATTTTGTGTTAGATAGGATGATAATGAGGAGGATGACGACGGTGGTGAGGAGGAAACATTTTCTGTTCACAGGCACTCGTACCCAGAGGAGCGGTGTCTGTGAAAGCTCAGTGCGAGGATCAGAGGGAAGGTCAGTGGTTGACATGTCTACAGTACAAAGACGAGCCCTGTTAGTGGGGAGGGTTAGTTGTGAATGTTGCAGCTGTTGCTGTTATAGAGCTCTTTCTGCTACAACACCACTGCTGTTGCTACATGTGTTATTCTTGCTTTCTTACCAGCACTATTGCTCTTGTTTTACGACTACTTCATCTGCTGCTGCCACTAGTACAGTTGTCACTACCGTTGCTACTTTGCTGCCACTATTACTGCTACTCTTGCTGCTATGATATAATAATGCATTCGCTATTTCTGCTACTGCTATCATCGTTTTTATTACAGGAAGATTACGGGGGCAGCAAAGGCAGACCCTGCGCCAGAGTCCCCCAGTGTTGCACCAGCATCACCATATTGTGCCTGCTGAAGCTGTTGCATTTCCATGCGGTCACCGGCTGTGCCTTTACTGCATGCCAAGCCAAGTCCGTCACTGTCCTGAGTGTAGGCAGTGCGTGATTCGGCTTGTGCGAGAATGATGTAATCTGCTATTGTGTTAGTGTTGCCATAATGACACTTGGTAGTGTGAGGGGTGGAGGAGGTAGTGACTGCAGTCATCATGGAAGACACAGGGGAATGAGACATTGTCGAGGTTTTTCCTTTCTTTTTTTTTGGTATGTGGTGGTTCACTGCCAGACCCAAGGAAACGCCACCCTTGTTCCAGCATTTTTTCACTTGTTACATTGTGTACCAGCGAACCAGACAACCATTGAAAGGTAGACACAAGCTGGTCCATGTTCCTTATTTTTGTCTTTTCTGTATCAGTTTTCATGTTGGATCATGTGTATCACTCCTGGTAATGTTATTTTTGTTGGGCAGTGGTACCAGTGAAATCCAGAGAAATCGCAGCTTTGCTGAGTGGCCGCCATCCTTTTAAACGCCTAAGTAATTAAGGCCGCACAGCATATAGCTAAAAAGAAAAAAAAAATGTAATGATCAAAATTTTATAAACTTTATATGTGTAAAAGTTTCAAATGTTAAATCTGTTCCTAACTGGTGTATTCACTGTTGAAAAAGAGCAATAAACAAATCAGATTCCTCCCCCCACTTTCGCAGTGGCTGTCATAACATATGAACGTGAACTATTCTGTATTGACAAACTGTGATGCACTAATTTATTTACTACAAAAAAAAAGATTTTCCTGGAAGAATGGAAATATGAACAGGAACTTTACATCAGAAAGTCATTTTGTAAAATGCGAATGAACCTTAATCTCTGACAAAGTTTGAAGGAAGAATATAGTTCCAGTCAGGCACTATGTTCATGAGACACAATGAATAAATTTCCATACACCTACATGTTTGAAAATGATACTTGCATGCAAATTATTACTTACTTTCCTGGTTTACTTGTTGGGAGACATAATACTGGCATCCATTTTTTTTTTTATACTCTCTTGGTTTACACAAACATACTCTTCAGTTTGAGTAAAAGATAGTTCAGAATGTTTGGAGTGAGCATCAATATCCCCAAGAGATTTCAAACTGAAAGTTTCTAAAAAAAATTCTGTTTAAAGTTCTGAGATTGAACCATTTGAACCAGCAGAGAGAATGTTTTTTGTGTTCCTCAATGAAAATGTTGCCTTTTCTTGTTGGGGGGGTGGGGGCAGGGGGAGGACCGTCTCTTTCAATGATCTTCAGTTTCTTGTTTTATACTAATTGTGAGAGATAATACTTTGTTAGAGAATATTGTTTCCAGTACCAAGGTGTGTGTGTGTGTGCGCGCGTGTGTGTTTGTGTGTGTGTGATGTTGGTGGTGATGGTGTTTTTTTCCTTCTCTTTTTTTCCTTTCTCTCGCTCTCTCTAGGGAGTATTTCTTTTGGTAACATTTGATTGAGCAGGGAGTACTTCTTTGGGAGTACTTTTTTTTTTACAGTACTTCTTCGGGAGTACTTAATGTTTTTTTCCTCTTTTTTTGTTAACAGGAATTACTTCATTTGGGAATACTTCTTTTGATATGGAGTATTTTATTTGGGAGTTTCTTTTAACACAGAATGTATCATTTAGGGTTTTTTTTTTTATCTCCTTTTGTTACTTTTTGAAAAAAAAGATGAGAACATGTATATTTATCGGTGTGTTGAGTCATGACTGTCAGCACTACTTTTCTTAACCTTTCCCGTATGTCGCCTAAACTTTTGTGTGCCGTACGTCGTAGGTGTGCAGTAACCCATACTTTCAATGAAGGAGCAACACACTGTTGGACGGCATGGGTGTACTGCAACCCTTGGTGGCCGAAAAGGAAGTTGACCCCTCCCTGTACGTCGTGGGTGTGTAGCAGCCCTCGGTATCAGCATAGGAAGTAGAACTCTCGCCATATGCCATGGGTGCAAAATAACCCATGGTTTCTATGAAGGCGCAGTGCCTGCCCGTACGCCGTGGGTGTGCAGTAATCCATGGTTTATTCTAAAAGCCAACATGCTGCGCTATTTCATGGACCTTACCGTATTGTATTGTCATTGGGTGTAATGTAACCTTGCTTTTCCTGAAGGAGCTTTCCGTTAGTTGTGCTTGTACAGTAAATTGTGTGTTCTAAGAAGGAACAATTATTTTCCTTATGTCATGAGAGGGCAGTAATAGACGCATATATGGTGAGCATAGAAGGAACAATTATTTTCCTTATGTCATGAGAGGGCAGTAATAGGCGCATATATGGTGAGCGAGCGCTCGTGCGCTTGCGCACACACATCCACACACCCAACTGTTGGTGAAGAAAATATGGCTTCTCCCTCAGCATGCATGTGCATGAAATCACGCGTTTTCAAGCGTTTGCCACACCACTGCAATTTTCACAAAGCGGTGTGATATTTCCAAGTGTTGGTGTTGATCGAGTCATTCTTTTGATCCATTGGAGTATCAGAGGGATGTATGTAATGACAAAAAAGATTGTTGACCGCTGATCTTCTGTGACCAATGCAAAGTGTCTTTGAAGATTCTCAGAAGATTTGAAAATGGAAAAACAACAACAACAAAAACAGAACAAAAATCTTCAACGTTTCAGACATAACGAAAGACAAATAAATATGTATAGGCAATGATGTATGAAAACATGTAAACGGACGAATACGTCTTTAAAGATAATGTAATGACGTTTATATGTTCGCAGTCTAGCATTATTCTGTTTTGAATGGACCTGTGCATTCGTGACATCATGTGCTGTGGCAGCGAATGAGACAAAAGGTGGGGGGGGGGGGGGGGGGGGGGGGGGGAGGCAAACAAACACGCGTGCTTCGCTCGAAAAAGTAAGGCAGAAGAGAAAGTTGGTGGAACTGGTAATCCAAGTGCGATTGCCAATAGAGTATTGGGATACGTGAGAGAGAGAGGGGGGTCCTATCACGGTTTTGTGTGCGCAAGTATATCCATGTGCGTGCGCATGCGTGTGTGTTTGTGTGTGTGTGTGTGTGTGTGTGTGTGTGTGTGTGTGTGTGTGTGTGTGTGTGCAAGTTGCCCATCACTTCTGTGCATGCAGTACAGTTGGTGCGTATATGTTGGTGTGTTTACGCGTATGACCATGTGCATCTTCTTTTGGAAGTCCAGGGATCCAGTTAGGGTCTGTGGTCGTATCATTCTCTTGCTGTTTTGGGAAAAGTATAATGGGTGATGCCACACCCATGACGTACGGCACGCATGGTTTGTACTTTGTGAGTATGGGTGTAGTCTCACCACAACGTTCAGCACGCATGGTTTGTACTTTGTGAGTATGGGTGTAGTCTCACCACAACGTTCAGCACGCATGGTTTGTACTTTGTGAGTATGGGTGTAGTCTCACCAACGATGTATGGCTCACATGGTTCGTACTTAGTATGGGTGTAGTCTCACTCATGACGTACGGTGTGCATGTGCACACATACGCTCATGCAAACACATCTGCACTCCTATGTGCACACACATGTACACAAGCCTACTAAAATGGGACCAATATTAATTGACAATTTTTTTTTTTTTTTTTTTTTTTTTTTTTTGCTGTCCCAACCTCTGCGCCACCTCAGAGGCAGTGCACCAACGCCACTCATTCCGACATCCCGTCCACAGCCACAGCCCGGTCGGCCCCGCCGCAGCCCCGGCACCAGCAATCCACAGGGAGCAGTCAGTGTCAAGTCGTCAAGAGGCAACCCACTGGAGGAGACACTGCACTGCTGCCGAGTCACTTTGGTTGTGTTCAGTGGCGCCTGTTCTGATCTAACATACGCAGGACACCACCTACTAAGCCCCGTACTGACAACAATAATTGCTTAGTCGCGGAGCCGGCGTGAGCGAGCTCTCCCTCCAGAGGGCACCACCACGTCCGTCCAACGACAGCCCCCATGGACTCGCCGATACCAGTGACCCTGACGGAACCAAACCGAGACCACAGACGTGGAGAGGAAATCGAAATTGAGGTCACCATGAGAGCAGGGCATGAAGGGCCACAGAATTTGAGACATTTTTTTTTTTAATGCTTATCGATGAGAATGAGGACAATTAAGATGATGCTACGGATTTCCATTTCGGTCTGAGACTACATGACAGGGCTGTACTCTACGCTTCCTTTCATAATATATCCGGGCGTCAACTAGGCCCGAGAGATACAGGCACCTGCAGTGTTGGTCAGGAAATTTGAGCAACGCTCTCAGAAGCGTATCCATTAAGTGGATGAAACTCAACAATTTCTACTGACAACTAACACCTATACACCTGTGTACATGTATGAACACAGAGTGTTTGTGCGTGAGTGCATAGTAGTGTTTGTGTAAGCAGTTCTTAAAACTGTCTGAAATTTGGAGACATAGAATTGTTCCTCAGTTGATTTCAGTAGACCTATATCTAAGATACAATTTTGAATTTTATGGTTCATTGAATGGTTCTTGGTTGTTGGACAAGGTGTTTTTTTTATGCAGAGAGTTTTTTGTTGCTGGTTTCACAGTGGATCTAGTACCCATTTCAGCAATAGTCGTTATACTTGCCCCAAATTTCCTATACTGACAAACATTTTTGTTTTGCTTATCATTCCGCATCCTCATTCGGACCCTCATCCGCAACGTTGGCACCCATAACACTGCAGCCTCAATACCGGCAATCCACAGGAGGCAGTCAATGTCAAGTCATCATGAGGCAACCTACAGAGGAGATACTGCACTGCCACTGAGTCACTTTGGTGGTATTTAGTGGTGCCTGTTCTGATCCAACATATGCGCGACACCACCTACTAAGCCCTCTACTGATGGCAACAATGGCGTAGTTATGCAGCCGGTGTGAGGGAGCTCTCCTTCTGGAGGGCGCCACCATGTCCGTCCAGCAACACTCCTCTAGATTTGCTGATACCGATGACCTTGGACAGAACCAAACCAAGGCCATAGACATGGAGAGGCAAGCAAAACCAGGTCATCATGAGAGCAGGGCATAAAGGGCCACAGAATTTGAGACATTTTTTAATGCTGATCAATGAAGATGAGGATGATGAAGATGATGCTATGGATTTCCATTCTGGTCTGAGCTGCATGACAGAGCTGTACACTATGTTTATTTTCATAATATATCCTGGCGTGAAACAGGCACAAGAGATGCAAACACCTGCAGTGTTGGTCAGCAAATTTGAGCAACACTCTCAGAGATACATCCATTAAATAGATGAAACTCGACTTCGTGGTCAAAGTCTTCCTATTTGAGCTCATAGCAAACTCGGCCTTGAATAGGAGCTGGTTGGGGCAGAAAAATTCTATAAACGAATGGTTCTAATGGAATCAAATCCACACCTTCCAGCTAGGAGTCCGTGACATCACCCACTTTGCCATGGCAGCTGTTTTCCGTTGTTGATTAGTCAGCAAGATAACTGAAGAGACATTTCTGATGCTGACTGTGCATGGACGTTGCGAATGGTCAACTCTACTTAAGAAAGCAGGAAACATCAAAGGTTAAAGCAACACAACATGGAACTGAATAGTCCCGACTGAGCGCTGACGCAGGCATCCAGTGGATTCCATCATGCTGCAACGTCCAGGGCAACGAGAAGCAGACCGAGCGGCACTAAGACCTGTTGGTGCTGAGTCTGCCTGGCATTGTTGGTTGGGGAAGCAGACGTACTGAACAACATGACCTTTGAGCTCATGGCGCAGTTCCAGGGTGCTGTTCTTTTAGTTTGGTCGCTTTTGATGTGGGTTCCTGCATTGCGTGTTTGTGACTGCTACATACTCCTTTTTCTTTTATTAGTGGAAGACTAGGCTGCAAGTAACATGACTGAGAGGTTGTGACAGGTTGGCATTATCGTTGATGTTGCTGCTTCAGGTGTGTCTGGGCCATTGACCACTTAGGTCACACCAAAGATTGATTGAAAACCAGACTGTGGTCAAACTTTTACACACACACAAACAAAGAAAGAATTTTTGTGAAACTCTGCCCGGGTTCATTTTAAAAAGAAAGTACTTTTAATTCGTGGCTTTTACTCATGAAAGTCCTCATTCACTCGACACGTCAAAGTCGGTTGTGTAGACAAGTTATTTTGCACGCACAATGATCAGCATCCAACTTTGGAAAGTGACAGTAGTATGGAAAAACTGAATTTGGAGCCTCGTAAACCACTCATGAGGTAAAAGCAATCGGCGCATGTTTATCATGAGTCTCACCGAGTCGTCTTGCAGATCAAATACTTCAGAAGGAACCCTCACTCAACTCTTCCCCCCACCAAAAGGCTGTCTTCAGAGCCACCAGGCGGCCTTCTTCGTGCTCCGGTGGCGATGGTCCTGTGCTGCGTGAGGCCCCCTCAAGGAGGGAGCAGGACGAAAGTCGGTGGAGCGCTGCAGGAGCCCCTGATGTTCTGTGGTCCATGCAGACTATGGCCGAGAGGGCAGTTTTTCAGTCCAACCCTTGCCCAGCCCAAACCATGGAATCCCAGGCCATTGTAATCGTAGTCAGGCAGCGCTCCATCGCCGATCGTCCCACATCTCCAGAAGCCATTCCCCGGTGACACAGACTTGACATGCCGTCACCCATATGGCTGGAAGGTTCGTTGCGCCACCTGACACTGACCTCTCACATCAGTGCCCCTCAAAGAAGAGCTGCCACCTCTCCCTTGGTGTATGCTGCTGTGCCACCTGGCAATGAACTGCTTTCTGCTGGGAGCATATTCTGGACTAGGCCACTTATTATATCGGGACTTACTCTGGACAGGGTAGAGTCTGGCCTGTTACACTGGCATCGCACGGGTGTAAGTTGTATAACTCTCACATTTCAGGAAAAGTTCGCAGTCTTACTCTTATCTCATTCCAGTTGAAAACTAAACTGATGTGCGAGTGCTATGCACAGCTAGCCCTTCGGCTACGAATATCACGACAGAGAGATCAGCATGGTCATTGAAGTTGTTTCTCCAGGTATGACCTGAAAAGGGCCAAAGCTCTCCGACACCAAGGAGCCTTATGGGAGCTGCATTTTTTGTGGCATGACGTTTGAAGCAGGGAAAGCAATGACTTCCGACAAGCTGTCATTTGTCAGTTGCTTCCCTTTTTACATTCTTTCAAGGTGTCTGTCTCTCTCCCTCTCTCTCTCTCTCTCTCTCTCTCTCTCTCTCTCTCTCTCTCTCTCATGTCACGTGACTGTGCACATGGCTATCAGCTAAACGAAAAGATAGTGAACAAACAGTCCTAACACGCGCACACACACACACACTGCCTGTCTGTCCACCTATCTATCTATCTACTTGCCCATCTATCTATGTATCTATAAAGGTAATTTGGAACACCTAGTGGGAAAATTAGGGATAGGTTCTCTTTTCTCCGAAACGTCCAAGAAAGAAACTCCTCATCCTAGTAAAAAAATTAAAAAAAAGAAGAAAAAATAAATGAAATAGGGACAGGTTCTTTCCACAAAATATTCCACTTGTGTCAAACTGAGTAACTCGATACTACTATCGAATACTTCTCTACAGGCGACAGTTTTGAAAAATGCAAGAAAAGAGAAGAGATCTAATTTTTTTTAAAAGCTGAAAGAAAGAGAAGAGATCTGACTAAGTCTTTAACTTAGATATATATCATAAGACTTGAACCCAGAGAGAGAGAGAGAGGTGGGGGCAGGGGCTCGCTCCATTACCATAAGACTGTTGAACCCAGAGAGAGAGAGAGAGGTGGGGGCAGGGGCTCGCTCCATTACCATTGCTATATGTAAGAACATTTTGCAACAGTCTTAAAGAGGGCTCTCATATCGGGATCAGTTCAAATGAAACCCTCTCATCCCTTGCTCAGGAAACAGGCACGCACCCACACATACACTGCAGAAGAAACGCACACTTGAAAACGCGTGCGCATGCACACACACACACACATCTTTGTCTCTGCCTCTGGCTATTCCGCATGCTGCTAACCTGACCATCCAGTACATCCCAGGTTTCTGATGAGTCACTGTCGGGGCCGACTCATTTAAATGAGGAGGTGTAGGGGTGGAGGCTGACAAAAAAAGGAGGGTGTCTGGGGGTCTTCCACGATGGAAAAGGGGACAACGTGCCAAGCATGCAATGTTTACCACCCAGGTCAAGGTCACTTTCTGTCTGAATGGCCACCAGTGGGGCATCATACTTCCTTGCATGATGACAAAAAACATGGACAGGTGACAGTTTTGCCATCCCGTCGTCATTGAGATAGACACGAGCACACATCTGTACCAGAGCGGTTGGTGTAAAATGGCTGGTGTTCAGCGACAGGGTCGCCCCGTGACCGCATCTCGCTTGCAACGCTCATAATCGCGATTTCCAGATCAGTTTTCCATTGTAAGATGCCGTCTCCAACAGCTGGAAGCGAAGATCCATCTCTGCCAGTCGGATGTCATGCACACCCAGCTGTCGGTAATGGCTGAATCAGGTTTCCGTCATTACAAAGTTGCGGACCTTCAAGTCTCCAGTTGACAGAGTCTTCCTTCATTGGTGAGCGAGATCCGAGTTTGTGAATGCTACAGACAAAGAGCGTTTCCGCTGTGCCCTTCACCCTGGTTTACTGCAGGAACCGAGCTTTGTCTTTTGAACTCTGACATTAAAGCATGCTTGAAATGACTGGTTGATCACAGCAGATGTTGTCTTGAAGTGTTTGGAGTCCATTCATTCAAGTCATTTGAGTCATGATGCATCACTTTCTGAGTAATCCACCACCATGGATAGAAAGGCATCGGTCACTGGACAACTTGCATTCACGACCCAAATCACTGCAGCAAACTTCATTCTTGCTCACTCTAAAAGGCGACGAATTGGCTGTATCCTCAATGACAATGCGAATGAACAGTGTGTCTTCTTTGAGATAGCCATTAGACTGATTCTCCATGACATTGTGTGATACAAAGAGCGGACAACAGTGGCCACATTCATCTCTGACACTAGTCGCCAAAAACAAGAGGAATTGTGGTCAGGCTGGAAACTGTCCATCAGGTGGCTCTTCTCTGGGGACTGGTCCAGGAGGGTCAAGGTCACTTTCTGTCTGAATGGCACACAAGCAGGGCATCATACTCTCCTGCATGACGACAAAAACAGGGACAGGTGAGAGTTCTTGCCCATCCCGTCACCACTGAGATTGACACGAGCACACATCTTGTACCCAGAGTGGTTGGTGTGAAATGGCTGGCTGTACAGCGACAGGGTCCGCCTGTGACCGCATCTCGCTTGCGACGCTCATAATCGTGGATCTTCCAGATCAGTTTTCCATTGTAAGATGCCGTCTCCAACAGCTGGAAGCGAGATCCATCTCTGCCAGTCGGATGTCATGCACACCCAGCTGTCGAGTAAGCCAATCAGGGTTTCCGTCATTACAAAGTTCCAGCCCTTCAAGTCTCCAGTTGACAGAGTCTTCCTTCAGTTGGTGAGCGAGATCCGGATTTGTGAATGCTACAAAGAGTGTTTCCACTGTGGCCTTCACCTGGTTTACTGCAGGAACCGTAGCTTTGTCTTTTGAACTTGACATTAAAGCATGCTTGAAATGACTGGTTGATCACAGCAGATGTTGTTTGAAGTGTTTGGAGTCCGATTATTCAAGTCATTTGAGTCATGATGCATCACTTTCTGAGTAATCCACCACCATGGATTAGAAAGGCATCCGGTCACTGGACAACTTGCATTCACGACCCAGAATCACTGCAGCAAACTTCATTCTTGCTCACTCTAAAAAGGCGACGAATTGGCCGTATCCTCAATGACAATGCGAACATGAACAGTGTGTCTTCTTTGAGATAGCCATTAGACTGATTCTCCATACATTGTGTGATACAAAGAGCGGACAACAGCTGGCCACATTCATCTCTGACACTAGTCGCCAAAAACAAGAGGAATTGTGGTCAGGCTGGAAACTGTCCATCAGGTGGCTCTTCTCTGGGGACTGGTCCAGGAGGGTCAAGGTCACTTTCTGTCTGAATGGCCACACAAGCAGGGCATCATACTCTCCTCGCATGATGACAAAAAACAGGGACAGGTGAGAGTTCTTGCCCATCCCGTCACCACTGAGATTGACACGAGCACACATCTTGTACCCAGAGCGGTTCGTGTGAAAATGCTGGCTGTACAGCGACAGGGTCCGCCCTGTGACCGCATCTCGCTTGCGACGCTCATAATCGCGAATCTTCCAGATCAGTTTTCCATTGTAAGATGCCGTCTCCAACAGCTGGAAGCGAAGATCCATCTCTGCCAGTCGGATGTCATGCACACCCAGCTGTCGAGTAATGGCCGAATCAGGGTTTCCGTCATTACAAAGTTCCAGCCCTTCAAGTCTCCAGTTGACAGAGTCTTCCTTCAGTTGGTGAGCGAGATCCGGAGTTTGTGAATGCTACAAAGAGTGTTTCCACTGTGGCCTTCACCCTGGGTTACTGCAGGAACCGCAGCTTTGTCTTTTGAACTCTGACATTAAAGCGTGCTTGAAATGACTGGTTGATCACAGCAGATGTTGTCTTGAAGTGTTTGGAGTCCGATTCATTCAAGTCATTTGAGTCATGATGCATCACTTTCTGAGTAATCCACCACCATGGATGAGAAAGGCATCCGGTCACTGGACAACTTGCATTCACGACCCAGATCACTGCAGCAAACTTCATTCTTGCCCACTCTAAAAAGGCAACGAATTGGCCATATCCTCAATGACAATGCGAATGAACAGTGTGTCTTCTTTGAGATAGCTATTAGACTGATTCTCCATGACATTGTGTGACACAAAGAGCGGACAACGCTGGCCACATTCATCTCTGACACTGGTTGCCAAAAACAAGAGGAATTGTGGTCAGGCTGGAAACTGTCTGTCAGGTTGTGCTTCTCTGGGGACTGGTCCAGGAGGGTCAAGGTCACTTTCTGTCTGAATGGCCACACAAGCAGGGCATCATACTCTCCTCGCATGACGACAAAAAACAGGGACAGGTGAGAGTTCTTGCCCATCCCGTCACCATTGAGATTGACACGAGCACACATCTTGTACCCAGAGTGGTTGGTGTGAAATGGCTGGCTGTACAGCGACAGGGTCCGCCCCGTGACCGCATCTCGCTTTCAACGCTCATTATCGTGGATCTTCCAGATCAGTTTTCCATTGTAAGATGCCGTCTCCAACAGCTGGAAGTGAAGATCTATCTCTGCCAGTCGGATGTTGTGACGAAACGCTTGACAAAACCATCCGATTGGTCCCACTAAAACCCCAAACCAAAGAATAGATTTCAAATCTCTGCCCACTCTCCCCTCTCAACCCCCCCCCCCCCCCTTCTCTCGCTTAGGATGGTGCGAATGGCCTGGCTGACACTATGACAAAGGAAAAACTTGTGTCACGCTAAACGCATGACGCCTTTCAGTCTTATCGGTCTCCCCCCCACCACCTTCCCCTCGCAAGCCTCTTTCCCCACACGGGGAGTAGCTACGATGCAGGAAAATTTCAATTGCATTGTGACAATTGCCTGTCTCCCCCCTCCCCCCTCCCCTTCCCGGCGCTATCTTCACACACACACACACACACACACACACACACACACACACACACACATACCCCCCTCTATCCCGTGAAACAAAGGCACGACGCCGCTGCTGTGCTCTCCACCACCACTCACCCCCCCCCCCCTCTCCACCTGAGCCATGTGCGGCCATAGTTGACACAAAAGCAATCGTCAAACCTCCTCCTTCCCCCCCCCCCCCCCCCTCATATCTACAGTCCGTGCGCTTGCGGACATCTGGTAAATTATGTCATTGTGTTTTCCCCGCGACGGTCTGAAGTAGCATTCGCCTATACGGACGCATAAATTAACCGGTGCCGAGTAGTTTCAAACAATTTCCGAGGCGAATGGTGATAACACTAGATCCCTCCCCCTCTCACCCCTGATGTGTGAATGACAGGTTGTCAGAAACCTGAGTTGGAAGTCTAGAATACACATACGAGACACATAGGGTCGCAACTTCACTGACCCCTCAAGACTGCATGTAGACCAGACCAGTGAAAGACAAAGGGACAACTAGAGGAGGCCTGATAAACTCCTGGTACTCTTTGACCTCCCGTCTCATTCACTGTTCATTCCCAGGAAAAGTGAGTTGGAACTCTGTTTGACATTTTCGAATCTATGTATTGATTTTATGTATGCTGTGTGCGTTAACATTGTAACTTTGTACAAATGCTTAGCAACATGTATCAAACTGAGGAATGATTATTCTGTGTAGTAGTTTGCTTGCCATCATATGGCAAAAGCTCCCTCCCAGTGGTTATGATTCTTTAACAATCTGACCACTGTTCTTTGTGTTCACGCTGACGTTTGCCAGTATGCAATTCTCTCTGTTAAGTAATAATTCAATGATTAATAATTTTGATCAGAAAAACAGTATATCTGTGCTAGGTAAAAAATTGCTAAGGTGGCTTATAAAGACTGGTGATTGTTGGAATGATTTGTAGTGTATGACTTTAAGTCTACACCACATGTGTACTTGGACTAAGTGTAGCCCAAGTCAATGTGATTTAATTCATAAGAAACATGGAAGAGTTGTTTGACTGAAACTGTGTAACATTGTATTACTGTCTCCTACCCTTTTGTAAGCTTAACTGAGCCTTTAAACAAAAGTGGAGATTAAAAGTTATAGCAGAAACTCTACCATAGAGAAAACTTTGCTGGCTGAGTCTCACATCTCTTCTGAAAGAAAGAGAAAAAGGGTAAATGTGTGCACTCGACAAACCAGATTCTCACCTACAGACCAAGTTCTGTTTATCACAGAACTGGGACCCTGGTCACGCTACACAGTATAGCTGAACCAGAAGCTGGGACTTCGCCACAAGCCAGGGGAACGCCAGACACCATGGCTTCTCTGTAAACCGGGGCGATACCAGACAACCAATCTACACCAGTGGGGCAGTCACCAGCCACAGGAGAGATCAACTACCCTCTCCGAAGCAAAGCTAAGTTAGCTTACCACCTGGACTCAAACCCATCAGACCCTTACCCTCACTTTATGATGAAACCGTGAGAAACTGTCTATGAGTACCACTTTGGCAACAGCACTGGGTGTATGCAAGCGAAGTGGATGTATCTCAACCAGATGCATTCAGTGCAACTTAGACAGGCCCACTGTATTCCAACTTAAGCAGCAGCACCGAGTGTACGCATGTAAAGTAGGAGTGAGGAAGGGCCCCTCATTGTGGTAGTCCAATGAGAACTAACACCCAGCCTAGGGACGCGACATGCCAATACTTACCTATGTGTAAGCAATAAAAGTTGATGTGTGAAATTGCACTTAACTTGTGTCAGTTCTCTGTTGTTCAATCAAATGTTGAATGTTTGAATTTCTCTCTTCAATTCTGTCTCTCAGAGCTATAAGTACTTGTAAGAGTACAGGCCTAAGGAAAATTATCTTAGAGCCACTGTTCCGTATTTTACCAAGTCCCGGAGCAAAAATAAAAATTTCTTTGATGACTAGTACAGGAAAGTTGCTCCTTCCACCACTAGTAAGAGAGAGGTTGTAGGTGAAATGTTAAGATAATTCTCATTGAGAAATTATCCCAAGTCCTTCCCCTAGAGGACCCACCTACAACTCATCCATCTCATCACAGATGTCATGCACACCCAGCTGTCGTGTAATGGCCGAATCAGGGTTTCCGTCATTACAAAGTTCCAGCCTTCATGTCTCCAGTTGACAGAGAGTCTTCCTTCAATTGGTGAGCGAGATCCGGAGTTTGTGAATGCTACAGGCAAAGAGCGTTTCTGCTGTGGCCTTCACCCTGGGTTACTGCAGGAACAGCAGCTTTGTCTTTTGAACTCTGACATTAAAGCATGCTTGAAATGACTGGTTGATCACAGCAGATGTTGTCTTGAAGTGTTTGGAGTCCGATTCATTCAAGTCATTTGTGTCATGATGCATCACTTTCTGAGTAATCCACCACCATGGATTAGAAAGACATCCGGTCACTGGACAACTTGCATTCACGACCCAGATCACTGCAGCAAACTTCATTCTTGCCCACTCTAAAAAGGCAATGAATTGGCCATATCCTCAATGACAATGCGAATGAACAGTGTGTCTTCTTTGAGATAGCCATTAGACTGATTCTCCAAGACATTGTGTGACACAAAGAGCGGACAACCGCTGGCCACATTCATCTCTGACACTGGTCGCTGAAAACAAGAGGAATTGTGGTCAGGCTGGAAACTGTCTGTCAGGTTGCGCTTTTCTGGGGACTGGTCCAGGAGGGTCAAGGTCACTTTCTGTCTGAATGGCCACACAAGCAGGGCATCATACTCTCCTCGCAAAGAACAAGGACAGTTGAGAGTTCTTGCCCATCCTGTCACCATTGAGATAGACACGAGCACACATCCTGTACCCAAAGCAGTTGATGTAAAATGGCTGGCTGTACAGCGACAGGGTCCACCCTGTGACCGCATCTCGCTTGCGACGCTCATAATCGCGGTTCTTCCAGATCAGTTTTCCATTGTAAGATGCCGTCTCCAACAGCTGGAAGCGAAGATCCATCTCTGCCAGTCGGATGTCATGCACACCCAGCTGTCGTGTAATGGCCGAATCAGGGTTTCCGTCATTACAAAGTTCCAGCCCTTCAAGTCTCCAGTTGACAGAGAGTCTTCCTTCAGTTGGTGAGCGAGATCCGGAGTTTGTGAATGCTACAAAGAGTGTTTCCACTGTGGCCTTCACCCTGGTTTACTGCAGGAACCGCAGCTTTGTCTTTTGAACTCTGACATAAAAGCGTGCTTGAACTGACTGGTTGATCACAGCAGATGTTGTCTTGAAGTGTTTGGAGTCCGATTCATTCAAGTCATTTGTGTCATGATGCATCACTTTCTGAGTAATCCACCACCATGGATTAGAAAGGCATCCGGTCACTGGACAACTTGCATTCATGACCCAAATCACTGCAGCAAACTTCATTCTTGCCCACTCTAAAAAGGCAACGAATTGGCTGTATCCTCAATGACAATGCGAATGAACAGTGTCTCCAACAGCTGGAAGCGAAGATTCATCTCTGCCAGTCGGATGTCATGCACACCCAGCTCTGCCCCCTCCTGCCCTCCTCTCATTTGGCTCTGTCAGAGCGGGTACATCCAAACTTCAGTTCATCCCAGATCTAATATGTTAAAGATTCAATTCGTCCCAGATCAAATGATTTTGGGGTTTAACCAGTAGAGTGCCTTTAAGCCGTCAGCTGACGCCGCATTGAAAATGCTTTCCCAGTGCCTATGGGCCGTCCACTGACGTCATGCATTTTTCTTGAATTTTCATTCGTTACTATTTCTATCAACGGACTTAAATAGAGTGTGCGTAGTAAGCCTTATATGTCTGTAGTATTAAAATGATATGTAAATGACCACACGTGAGGGGAAAGCCCATTTATTCTCATCACTGACTGGATGACCAGCCAGCACTTTGTCTCGCTTGCAAAGATGGCGGCGCAACCTTCGACAAGCGCAGCGACCAAATCAACGTATTTACACAGCTGAGCAGGCTCTGCTAATGATTTTTGACAAAGACAATAATCTTTTATTCAACGACTCACTCGAGCATGAAGGTGAGATGATGATAGTGATGGAATTGCCAACCGTATTCGTCAGTTATTGTGTCGGGCTGTGTGACCTCAATGTGTGTTCAGCTGACTGGTTTGCCAGCGTCGAACGAGCTCGCCTAGTGTGTACTCTGCACTGCGTGCCAGTGGTCAGTGACGTGGTAGTCAGCGTGAGAGGGGAGTGCGGCCTGCTCGCGGCGCGGCACAGGGCAGAGGGAAAGGTAGGGGAAGAGGAGCAGTGAAAGAGAGGGTTGAAGTCCAGCAAGGGGGCGTGGTGGGGAGAGGGGGGCGTGGTCGTGGACTGACCTGTCTGCATAGAGTGTGAGCGTCTTGATAGACTTCTAAACTGTTTTACTTTCATTTACAGGTGTAGTGTGACAATACAAACTTTATTTTCAACTTTTTTGCTTTGTGTTCTTGTTTGGATGTGAAGATGTAGTGGTAAATACATATGCTTTTGATCGTGCAAAAAAATCTATCCAAATCTAATTGTCTAAATACTTTTTTATTATCAAAATTAAAACAAAAGAAGCCCAGATTCAAAATCTTCATTCAATTTCCTTCAAAAATCATATATATTTCATTGTTATATCTTTTGTAGTTTCTGAGCTAGAATTTTTTGTTAATTATTACCCCCAAATCATTAGATTTCCCTGGCACTGGGAAAGCCTTTGTTTGTAACATTTTCAAGCAGCTTCAAGCAGTGAACGGGTTAACTCATCCCAGATCCAATATGTCCAAGATTAAATTTGTCCCAGATCCAATATTTTCTGGGTTTAACTCATCCCAGATCCAATATGTCCAAGATTCAATTTGTCCCAGATCCAATGTTTTCTGGGTTTAACTCATCCCAGATCCAGTATGTCCAAGATTCAATTCATCACAGATCAATATTGTCTGGGTTTAATTCATCCTTGGTCCCAAATATCCAAGGTTCAATTCATCCCAAGTCCAACATATGTCCAAGATTCCATTAGTCCCAAGTCCAATATATGTCAAAGATTCAATTCGTCCCAGGTCCAATGTATCTAAGATTCAATTCGTTTCAGGTCTAGTATGTCCAAGGCACAGTGCATTCATGGTCTAATATGTCCAAAGTTCAGTTCGTCCCAAGGTCTGATATGTTCAAAGTTCAATTCGTTCCATTTTCAAGACGCCCAAGGGTTAATTTGTTCCAGGTTCAATATGTCCGTAGTTCAATTCGTCCTAAGTTCAATATACGTCCAAGATTCAGTTCGTCCTGAGTCCAGTATATGTCCAAAGTTCAATTCGCTGTAAGTCCAGTATATGTCAAAGGTTCAATATGTGGCAGGCCCAATATTTCCGAGGTTTAATTGTTGCAGGTCCACCATGTCCGAGGCTCAATTCATCCCAGGTCCAATATATATCCAAGGTTCAATTCATCCCAGGTCCAATATATATCCAAGGTTCAATTCGTCTCAGATCCAATATATACCCAAGGTTCAATTCGTCTTGGGGTTCAGTTCTCGTGCCAGGTCCAGTATGTCCAAGGTTTCACTATGATACATGTCAGTTCCACTACATCCAAAGTTCAGGCGAGGGACAGGCAAAAGACAATATACAGGTTGAGTGCCAGTTATCACAACTCAAAAGAAACGTAGGAATGGGAAAAGTACCCAGCCCACTTCAAACCCTCTACCAAATTGCCATCGCCCCAGAGCGTGGACGACATTTAATTGTCAAGAATGACCAGAAGGCAAAACCAACGCAGAAATTCGGATGCAAGTGGAAAACCTCTTCATGAAAGAAGATATTTTTATATCTGCTGACGGTTCCATCACCAAAGGTAAGTCAGGCAATAGTAAAGGTAATGCTAATGTTGCTTATAGCCCAGCCAAACGCAAAGGGTCATATCAGGGCTGTAACTGCTTTGAAGTCAACTCACAAGTCATTCAAAACAAAACAAAACAAAAAGCCCCCTCATTCACACAAATCTTTAAAACACACCTTCCAAAAACACACTGGGAATTTTGTTAAAAATCTTTCCTCGGTAAAATCCTAGATCAGATGAAAAATGTTGAGCTGAATCTCCCTCAGAAATTCAAAGATCACATCAAGTGGGACATCTCTGAACAAGGTTTTCATGGAATCTGCAGTAAAGTGTTTACGTCTCACATCGTACAAGTCCCAACACTCTAAAAGGATTTGCATCACTGTGGGTGGTACATGATATGGAATGCACCACGGAGCTTCTTCACCCTTTAAAAGATAAGAATGGGTGTAAAAGGAGTGGCCTGTTTGCAAACGGCACAAAGCTATTTCTTCTTTACGGCCGACTCTGGAACATGGTAAAAACTCCCTCAGGTTTGGACGGATTTTAAATAGTTTGTTATCCGTCTGTGAGTCCCATTCCTCTGTAAGTCTTTGACATAAGCCTGGGTTTGGGGTTTCAAATCAGTGTGAGGGATAGACAATCTGCTAAACTCTTCCTTTGTGGCACTCTTGGCAAGTTGATTAACCATTTCGTTGCCTTGAATGTCCACATGACTGGGAACCCAAGCAAAAACTATGTTATATCCACCTGATTTCGGAGAGGTGTACAGTTCAAATAACTTCAGCAGTTGAGGGTGCTTTTGATTACGGCCGGCAATGGCCACCAATGCAGAAAGGAAATCTGACAAAATGAGGAAATCTTTATGTTTTGATTTAGAAACCATTTCAAGAGCCAGGACCAAGGCTTTCAACCCAACAGTGTAGATGGAGCTGTCAGTGGGAGTGTGTTTAGAACATCTCTGAGGAGGACCTGTAGCACAATACACAGCAGAGGCAACCCCCTGCTCAGATTTGGAACCGTCGGTGAAAATTCTTGCAAAAGATGGAAACTTGGAACATAGTTCAGCAAAAAAGGACTCGTGCCCCAAAGAGCTAGTGGAAACTTTATGGCACGAGGCTAAATCAAACCGGATCTTTGGAGTAAAGAAAGTCCATGTGGGTCATCAGGAAACTTGGAAAAATCACACACCACTCCAAGGTCTATATCTGCGTTGTTCAAATTGGGAAGAATACGAATTCCCAGGGGTGGGATGGAACTGGGGTGCTCATCGAATTTCTTTTTGGAATCTAGGTTCAAAAACACAGTGATATGCAGGGTTAGGGGGTTCAGAGGATAGATTCGAACAAGAACTCGAGGTAAGTTTCAGCCGACGATTCGAGAGGGGTGGTTCTCCTGCCTCAACATACAGGCTATTAACAGGGGTGTGGTAAGTCAGGCTGGGGATACACAGTGAAACAAAATGGCCTAACTATCCAGGAAGACACTGGTGCATACAGTTTAACAACTTTGAGTGTAACAAAGGAGGTAAACACTCCACTGGCTCCATCCACAGACCAACTTATAACTCTACATGCCATGATACTGACTGACTCCGTGAACCTGTTTCAAAAAGTGGAATGGGAAATCCTGCTTGGCATGAAGCAAAGTGCAGCCTTCCATTGGAAAAAAACCTCATGTGGATATACAGCCTCAGGGTATGCAGGTGTCAAAGGAAATGAGAGAGCAGGCACACTGGCAGGCAAGGTAACGATCAAAACTGGATTACAGCTTGGCCGATCTGATGTGATTAGAATTCTAAAGAATCACCCCAACAAACAAAAACAAATGCTGCTATACCATATACCATCTTTCAGAGCTCAACATCAAGAGAGGAAGGGGCCGCTAATCCAGACTTAAAAGAAGAGCAAGAAACATTACCAGCCAAACAAATACTGGAATGATCTCAAGACCAACACTGCGAAGACTCCTAGAGAATGGCAGACACATATTACCGAACACACGTCAACTGAGATAAAACTATGAATCTCTCAGGGTTTCCTGTTTTTGCTGTGAACGTATGTGCACTGGTAAGTGTGCCTCGATGAAGCGACATGAGTGTGTAAAATGGAGAGTCCATAGATGTGGTTCAGTATGCGTTGGTGTGTGTGTGTGTGTGTGTGCAATTTTGTATGCGCGCACGAGCGCGCGTGCACACGCGCGCGTGTGTTGTTGTTGCTACTGATGCCATCTTCTGAACATTTGTTCCCCACAAATAATGAAAGGCACACACACGCACGCATGCACGCACGCACGCACACAAGTGCGCACGCACGCACACACACACACACGCACACATGCATGCGTGCGCGCATGCAAACACACACATACGCACGCACACACACATACACACGCACACAACCTTAAACACAGATACACATACATATTCACATGTCACAAACATGCTCGCACAATCCCACAGGTCATATATACGCGCACATATGCACGTGCACACACATACGCACTGCATACACTGGGGGACACTCACACACACGGGTCCGGGCTCACCCACCCATGCAAAAACATATATAGGCCTACACACATGTGTAAACTCAACACACACAACACACACACAACACACGGATTATAACAGCACAATGTTAGGTAAGTACCCAAGAGCTGACCGGTGGGTTGGGCTAATGCGCAGGTCAGAATTTGCTAAGTCGTAGCCATCAGACTCTCTTCTTAAATTCTCTCATCTTAGGCATTACATTAATTCATTTATCTATCAGCTCTAAATCGAGCACAGTGTGGTTTCGAAACTGAGCAGATGTGGTGAAGCATATAATTATGGACTAGCCCGCACGCAGTGACACCTTGATGAAACTGAAACAGAAACCTAGTTTCGATACGGCCCATCCTTTGAGTCTCAGCGATTGAACGTTTTTTCTTCTTTTTTTTTTCTTTCTTTCTTTTCTTTTTTTTCTTTTTTTTTTTTGTTTTTTTTTGGTGAACGGCCATTACAACTCCGATCGTAATCTCTTGTCAGTGGCAGCCCCAAAACATAAAATTGTTGTTTAGTGGCAGCCCAACCGAGATTGTCTTTAAATATGACGCAAAAGTAATTTGACGTCAGTATCATGTGTTGTCAGTGGGGAAAAAAGTCGGTCCAGGGATTCTTCGAATCAACAAAACGCATTCAAAGAGATATGATGGAAGGAGAACGATTAGGAACATGATGAAGTTAAATGACCTGTTCTCGTTGTTGTCAAAGGTGGCGACGAGAATTACGTCCTGCCAAGATTCGCGATAAATATTCGCATGACTAATCGAGACTGATTTTAGCACAAACAGAGAGAGAGAGAGAGAGAGAGAGAGAGAGAGAGAGAGAGCGCTCTGTAATGTTTTTGGACGAATCCAATAAGCGTTAGTAGTGACGATCGACGTATTGTTCAGTGTCAGTTTTGTTTTCATCAATCTTTCTCTTTCATCAACCTCATCTCCATCCCCTCTCCGCGCGCTCGCGCACACACACCCACTGTCTCTGTCTCTGTCACTCATTTTCTTTCTGTCTTTGTCTGTCTCTGTCTGTATCTGTATCTGACTCGCTCTCTGTGTCTGTATGTCTGTCTCTGTTCTGTTTCTGTCTGTCCTGTCTGTCTGTCTCGTCTCTTCTCTGTCTCTCTTCTCTCTCACGAATTTTACTATCTGTCCGTGGCAGTTTTCAGCCCCAAAATACGATCAGCATATTTATAAGTGTCATTTTCATATTCATGCAGGTTGTCCCCCCCCCCCCTCTCTCTCTCTCTCTTATCTCTTATATATATGTGTGTGTGTGTGTGTGTGTTGTGTGTGTTGTGTGTGTGTGTGTGTGTGTTCTTTAACACACATAATCATTATACCAGAACAGGGATCTTCTGTGACACATGCTTAGTTGAAAGGCGTCGAACATCACGCTAGTTCTGCAGAAAATACGCCGTGTCGTTCGCCAACGTTGCCAACGTTGTTAAGATTTCAGTGTAACTACGGTCCCTCTTCCGGAGGCTGTGTCTGTTGTAGCCTAGTGTCTGTCAGTTGTGTTTGTTTGGTGGTCCAGTCGTCAGCCTGTCTGTCTATCTGTCCGTGGCGATGATGAAGTAGGCTAGCAGGAAAGAGCAGTCACTGACCAACCGTTGTTCCAGCTCCTTGCTTTTGAAACTGTCGGACGAGAGAAAAGGTAAGTGGGCAGGGAATTTTTCGTCTTGTTCAGCTCGGAGATTCTGCCGCACTTGATTTTGGTGACTTTGGAGAGGGGGAAGGGAAAAGAAAGTTCTGATCTGCTGCAGTGCCCAGGGCTGTTGTACTGCAACGTGTAGAGCTGCCGACAGGCGTAAAACCCTTCGATGTCGGATCAGTGAGACTGGGGTTTTCCGCCCCACCGACTCGAACTCCTGTAGCTCTGGTCCCAACATAGTTGCAATTGACTTGACACAGTGTGACTGACAACTCAATGTGCGAGCAACCGAGCTTCAGTCTGGATTATTTAAGTTTTCCTTTGAGTGTTTTGAGTCATTTAATATTTGCTGTCGACCGTGTATGCGACGATTCACCGAAATTCTAGCCAGCTCATTTTTATGGACTTCGATGTTTTCGTTGTCCGACATGATAACCGAAGCAAACGGTTTGTAGGCTTCGTAGCCCAGTGTGCAAAACAAGAAATATAACTCGAACAGATTTTTGTTAAAAAAAATAGTAAGGGTTATTTCCCTTTTCGCTGTCTCGTCGTGTGGATGGATTATCGCAACAACATCATATCGGAAGAATGTTACAAGGAACAGTGAAGATAAGATATTTAAACAATATTCCAGAACTAATTTGAGAAAATTTACTTTTACTAATAGAGTAACCAATTTTTGGAATGAACTAACAGTTAACATCAAACGTGCACCTAGTATTAATGTTTTTAAGAACCTCATAGATAAACATGAATTATTAACAAAAATTAGATATGAATTTGATGGAAAATAGGACTGAGCTAGCCTATGACTGGACCAACGGTCACAAAAAAAGGATATATACATACAGAAGGGGCGTAAAAAGCCTAAATAGGCTAAGTTGTGTTTGATACAACGCCCCTGATTCTGATCCTGATCCTGATATCAATCCCTTTCTCGACTTGTGAAAGGAGATCTTTCTTTCATTTATTTTTAATTATTTATTTTTTTGTTGGGGGGGGGGAGGGGGGTAACATGTTTTAATACATTCCAAAGTCTGAACAAACGGTGTTATTTGCTGTCAGATGTGTAGAAAATTAGTCCGGGATAAAATCATCAAACCTTGTGTAGATCAAAGTTGTCCTTGTAAATCTTCTTGTACAGTTGAAATTTCCACTGGTCTACCGTCATTGTAGATCTTAGCATTTTTCTTGGGATCAAATTAAGAAAGCGCTGTAGCTTCACAAAGCACTTTCTACAGTTTGCAAGGGAACTGCCTTGTCTTGCTGTCCATTAGAACGGATTGATCTCTCGATCACTTGTCTCAGATCATGTGTCAGGGTGGTATAGTTATTTATGTGATGATCACCACAGCAGTTCATCATATCAGCGAACTTCAGATGCTTTAAAAGGCGTTGTATGGTTCAACACAGTTGTGAGTTTGTCTTCACTCGGTGTTTTATGCTATCATTAGTACAAATATGCCCAAGGCTTTCGAGGGATTTGCTGTTGTTGACACATTTTTCAGCATGGAAGAGTCAAACCTTTTTGTTGTGAGGGTTGGAGAAGTGCTCGTAGGTTGGTGTCATGATCTAGCCCTCTGAATTTGAATCGAAGAACAGTCTGACCGCGTAGCAGAAGAGACCAAGGTATATTGAAAATGTTTAATATAGTCGGACGGACTCTTCATCCAGCTCCAGTTGGTCATAACTTCAGTTCAAGTCAAGCTTATAAAAAAAATACACAAAAAAAGAAGAAGAAAAAAAAGAAAGAAAAGAAAACAAAGGGGAAAAAAACAACCCTTTGGTGCCTGAGAGTAATGTTTTAGGTTCATTAGGAGTTGTGCCATGTCTTTCCTGTCTGGCCGCTTTGTCTGCAGCTGGCACGTCAACACACAGGCGAAGTTTCCCCAAGTTGTTTCCTAAGCTGTTTGCCTGCGTCTTCAACTGGAGATACCCGAGGTGTGGGGCCTGTCGCCTTTTCGATTACTCCTTGCTCAAGATCGTTCTCAGTTTGTTTCTTTAGGACGTTACATGACATGAAATGATGTGCGTCGATGTGGTTCTGCCACTGCGAGGGCATTTTGATCCATATGGAGCTTGACTTTGGTGTCTTTGGGGACACGCTAAACCTGTTAATAAATCTGAAAACTTTTTCGACTTATGATTTCCTGCAGAGTCAATACTGTTTACGGTGGTGATAGGTGGCAGCTCCTGAGATGTTTTCCAGCTCAAAATGGGTCATCCATTGTCTGCATCGACACAGATTGTGGCTGTTGGTAGAGTAAAGTCAGTAGAGTTTGATCTGACCTCAGGGGTGTGTTCAATATTCCTGTTACAGGAATAGAACGTTTCTGTCCATATGCTGAAATTCTACTCCGTGATGATTTCTGAACAGGATGCGGAGAAAGATTTTTACTGATTTTTTTTAAGACAATAGATTGATTCTCGCTTCAAAATCCAAAGGGATTTTCGGCTTTTGGATGGAGGCATGGGTATATGGTATAATCTCTGACTGAGCATTCGTTGTGTAGACAAATGCATCATCACTTGAAGTTTCTATGCCTGAAGACGAGTCGAAGCGGATTCTGTTCTTATCAAGTTCATTGATAAGTATGTTCGAGACTTATGCTTCATCTCTTTCTGGGTCAGTGTTGAAGGGTTTGATGAAGCTTTTGATCGGCAGACTGAAGCGAAGTATCATGATCTTTCGCAGTTCCTACATTTCTTAGCGAGAGCAGGACTGTTGCGCCGACTACCCTCATGAAGCCAGCCAACCTCCACAGTTGTAACAGGATCCTACATATTGTGGATGATATGTTTTTGAAGACGGGTGGTGTGAAGCTTTTGTGTGTGTGTGTGTGTGTGTGTGTGTGTGTGTGTGTGTGTGTGTGTGTGTGTGTTGTGTGGTGCGCAATCATCACCATCAACATATCTGAATTACGGTTTCTTTGAACTGATGAACGGATTCATCTAACACGCATGCCCTTGGATTGTTGTGCGATGAAGTGAATAGTATGAGCGTATTGGATGAGATTGATCAATGATATAGTTTGGTCGCTGAATACTTTTTTCTCTGACTTTTGATGATTGACTTGACTCAGCATCAGGATCATAGAAGTTGTACGTTTCTGTTTGTTACCCGAACTGGTCGTAGAAATCGTCTGTATCTTCGTTAATAAGTGCAAGTTTTCTAAAGAAAAATCTCTGGAATTCAACGTTTACTTGTTGACAGGAATGATTGGTTAAGGATCCACACAGTTTGCGAAAATATATTTCTCCATCTGCAGGTGTGATCTAGTGATGATGAAGAGACTCAACAATATCATTTGAATCATCACCAGCATACGTTAACATAATGTTTTTCTTACATTGGTCGCTGTTTATGTTGTAGCTATAAAGAAGTTGCGTTCTAGCCTGTTGATTAATTTCTTCCATCTGATGGTTCTTCCTTCTGAATGAGAGTCAAATGCAGACTATAGTGGCAACGAAGCTGCCATGGTAAATGACTGATTATGATGATGCATAGCAACACAGTACGGTACTTGGAATTTTCGAATATTTTGTACTCTTTCAGTCTTACTATGTGATTTATTCCACGAAAGTGCAATTCTGTTAGCAAAGGAACATCTTCTTCCGTTAGTACGGCTATATTCTATAAACTCTTTGCACTGCTTACTGCTATACCACAGCCTGATAATTAGGACTCGTATACGTTCAAGTCATCGACACATTTGAACATCTTTAAACGTAAGTCTTGCCTCCTCTGATTTCCTACAGAGTCGGTGGTAACATGGATAATGCTAGTCTTTCTGCTGAACATCACAGAAAAAAAATCCAGTTTCTTTAATACATGGCGAACAGGAACAAAAAGAGACAAAAACAGAGCCAATGGTTAATAAACATTCCTCTCCTCTTCTCTCTCTCTCTCTCTCTCTCTCTCTCTCTCGCTCTCGCTCTCTCCCTCTCTTTAAATCCAAACATTATTGACCCTGTCACTGAGCGCTGGTCAGGTTACTGCCCCTGTTTTAATCTCCTCATCAATCTTTCACCTTCAACTCTTTCTTTCCTTTCACGTGAGGTTTCCAGATTGGAACTGCTCTGTGGAAACCCATCCAAGAAAGCCACCGGTAAATATAAATAACTAAAGAGAAACAGTTTCAGACTCTAAGCGTCTGAAAGCCTGCTGTTCGGCTTTCCCTGGAAGTTCTTGACACCTCGTGCTCCACTGTTTTGAGAAAGACGATGTCACGCAGTTTTGAAAGTACTGTGACATGCAGTAGAGAACGACAAGGCGTTGTGTAACGCGGTGTAAGCCCGATGTCTTGTGACTACAGTTCTGACTGCTGTGTAAGCCAACCGCGCTTGCCGTTAGCTATAATGTTGTGTAAACGTAATACACTTGGTGTATCGTAACGTTGCAGTGTATGTGTAAGATAGCGCCAAGGGTGAAACAATAAGTACAACTCAACACGATTCGGTCTGCTGCCTGCGCAGAACAAATGTACACTAACACAGCCCAGCATAGCGCATTATGTGTACCACACCATACGCACACTTAATTTACATACCTCAGAAGTGCAGTAACAGCACCCTCTACTATGGTAAATCGTAATATTCAAAAGATTTGTTTTGAAATTCAGGTGGATAAGAAAAAGAAAAAAAAAGCAAAAAAAAAGCAAACAGTATTTATTCACGATAAATGTACCGTGATAGAATAATTAACTGTAGTGACTTTTTTTTTTTTTCCAGTGTTTGCCCCAGTTCTGATTTGTTTACATTTGACTGCAGTTACCTCCCCTTGATGCTGTATCAAAACAAAAAAACAAAACAAAAACAAAACAAAACAAAGAAGAAAAAAAAAAAGAAGAGAGAGAGAGAGAGAAACAAACAAACATACAAACACTTAGACAACAACAACGACAACAACAATTAAGACTATTTTATGTAGTGTACATAATGACTACGGGGGCAATAATTCAAAGGCAATACCCCTCAGCAATCCTAATGAAACCTCTTGATTTAGCGCCAAGTTATATTTAAAGCCCGACATCGGTACGACAAGCAAGATCATCACACACACACACACACACACACACACACACACACACACACACACACACACACACACATCGTGGAGTAGATACAGGTAGTTGTTCGTGCATATAAGGTAAGGGAGTATAGACAAGCTTGAGACATCCTTTATGGGCGGGTTGCTTCCTAGTATATTCTATAGGCCGTGAAGTCTGCATATAGGGTAGGCGAACTGGTACCGTAAAACGGCATTCTTTTGAAGTTACAACCATGCAATTACCATACACGCACTTTTCCATGGTTAATGTTTGCTATGTCTATCTCTCGCCTCATTCGAAGTTTCCTTTGAAGTCATGGAATAGAACAAGCCCCCCCTTTTTTTTCTAAAAATAGAAACCATACAGTACAGACCTTTTATTACCATACATGCAGTTTTCTTCGGTTAATGTTTACTGTTTCTATCTCTCTCCTCATTCAAGATTTCCTTTGAAGTCATGGAATATAACCAGCCTTTTTTTTTGTAGAAAGCGTACAATACAGACCTTTTATTATCTTACATGCAGTTTTCTTCAGTTAATGTTTACTATTTCTATTTCTCGCCTCATTCAAAATTTCATTTGAATTCATGGAACATAACCAACCTGTTCTTTCTTTTTTCCTTTAATTTTTTTTAATTTTTTTTTAAAAATAGAAACAATACAGGCCTTTGACGTAAATGATGTACCATAGTGGTGCTGTGACGGAGCGCGGACTGAACAGCAGAGGATTACTGAACGGTGGACCTTGCAGTGGATAGAATGCACTGGCTTGTTTCTGCTCACAAACAATGCGCCGCTAACGCCGAGGCACTAAAGCCGTCAAACCAGTGTCTCCACACACACACACACAACTCTCTCTCTCTCTCTCTCTCTCTCTCCTCCCAGCACTTCCACACACATGCCCGCATACACACACACACACACACACACACACACACACACACACACACACACACACACGGCTATACACACACAGACACACAGACACAACACACACACACACACACACACACACACACACACACACACACACAACACAAGAGAGAGAGAGAGAGGATATTATAAACTAATCGTTTGATCTTAAACGCTGTGGTTGTGTGTGCGTGAATACGCGTGAGTGCGGGCATCTATGCATAAAGGAGAGTTCGAGCGCACGTGTGTGTGTGTGTGTGTGTGTGTGTGTGTGTGTGTGTGTGTGTGTGTGTTGGGGGGGGGGGGGGGGAGGCAAACTGGTCCCTTTCTTCACCCTTTGTTTCCCCCCTCCACCTCCCCTCCCCCCTCCACACACACACTCACTCACACATTGTGTGACAAGACACTTTGCCTGGTATTGAAATATTTCAGCATGACAAAGTTATCACACACACACACACACACACACACACACACACACACACACACACACATACACACACAAACTTTACACACCTTACACCACACACACACACACACACACACACACACACCACACACATTTCAAAACTGCCCTAGGTCGTCTTGCAAGGGGCGAGGGCAGTACACCAGAGCGACACTGTGCATAATTCCTGTTTCAAACAGGACCGCGCCCGCGACTATGAACAATGCAAATGAGCAACTGACACTGGCACTCTCAATTTCAGGCGGTTTGGCAACTGAACGCGGCCCGACGTCACCGTGTGTTTGTTGCCAAGGACGAAAGAGGCGGCCTTAGCAACCTAGTAGAGTGACTGCGACTTGGCCTGGTCTGAGTGTTGGTGGATAAAGCGTAGAGAGCGAGATCTCTGTCGCGCCTCTTTCCAACCCCCGGGATCGCTTGAGGGGGGTAGCGGACTGTCCACTTTTCTTCTGTGTCATACAGGTGAGAATCGCTTGTTGATCAACACGCACGCCAGTTGATAGTAACTTGTTGATTGTGTCTTGGTTGTTACATGTCACAAGCACCTAATTTGCAGTTGCTCTAGTTTTTGGAAACTCGCTATACCGAGTCTTGAATATCATCGACAGTACACGTTAGCGGGGCGATTTTTGCCACCCAAGATTAATTGGGGAAAAAAAGGCGGCAAGAAGTAGGATGTTTGTTTTAAAGAGATCCATTATATAAGTTAAATAATAGACGAGTCAATCGGGGAAAGAGCTTCGCTTAATCAAGATCGAACAGTTACCTGAATCTAACAACCCCAACCACAATCCAACGCCTGTCTCTGAATATATCTCCCAAACCGTCACAAGTCCATTGAAAATTGTTTTACCTCACTGATTTGTCATCGTCTTAGCGACACTTTTGTGTTAGTTGCAGCATTCTGGATCAGTTTGTTGTGGACACAAACTGAACTAATATGCCCTCTTCTCCACTTTGTTGATGTAACTTTTTGTTCTCAAGATTCGGGTCATAAGCGTCAGAGACACCAAATCTTACAAGGTCGTAAAAATCAGTGTATCAATACTTTGATGGTCTTTTCATTGAGAACCATTCATTCTACCTTGTGAAATTTCCAAAATTGTCGAGAAAAGCTCTGTTTGGCAATGTTAGTTGAATGAAGTGAATAACTTTCACGGATCTGTCTTTTTATTCAAAACCACACTAAGATTTAACGAGTTCAACTTGGGGCCCTATTCCTCTCTCTCTCTCTCTCTCTCTGTCTCTGCTCTCTCTCTCTGTCTCTCTCTCTCTCTCTCTCTCTCTCTCTCTCTCTCTCTCTCTCTCTCTCCTCAAGATCGGTAGTATAATTTTGGCATGATCTTGCTTTCAAACAACCAAACGAACAAGCGGTCGCGAATGAAAGAATAAATCCACATGTCTTGAATACTGCATTGCTACCAGCATGCACAAATAAAAGTGA
>CM065727.1:64603126-64623126 GCA_033310375.1 Conus canariensis
GATGTTGCTTGCAATGCTGCTGGTTTTGATTTTGAACCTAAGCAAGTGTCCGCGTCCCAATGCACTTGCCATTATTATTATTATGAATACTTATATAGCGCTTATCCTCGGTTAGAGACCAAGCTCTAAGCGCTTTACAATCCACATTCTCGCTTACACAACGGGCTGTCTACCTGGGTAGAGCCGACTGAAGAGCTGCCTGCTGGCGCTTCCTTCAATCGTTTCCCGTGTTATTCAGTCAGTATTGTTGACTCCATTTCCTTACCTACTTTATTCTTTCCATTTTTCACGCAGGGTGCATGCTATGTGTAACGTGTCATACATACCAACGGCCAAACTGGCCTTCTCTTCCGAAAGTTGGCGATGGGATTTTACGTGTGTGCAAGATGTTATACGTGCGTTCACACACGGAACCTCGGTTTAGAATCTCATTCGAAGGCCATGGGAAACTTGGCTCAGTGGATCGCACAGTCGCCTGGGAAGAGAGAAAATGCAGGGTTCCGAGTTCGAATCTCACATGAGCGTAGAGAGAGTTGAGGGGAGGGAAGGGAAGTGGTGGTACGGCGAAGAGTTCGGTGGGGCCGGGGAGTGACGTCGCCGCTCTATTTCCAATTAACTGGTGGTCTGAATGATAGCCTTTCGAATGAAACGATAAACTGAAGTCCCACATTCAGCACTCGGATATTCCCTCCTCCGCTCCCCATCCACCGTCTCCAGTTTGTATGTGTGTGTGTGTGTGTGTGTGTGTGTGTGTGTGTGTGTGTGTGTGTGTGTGTGTGTGTGTGTGTGTGTTTGAGCGTGTTTCAGCCGTAGATTTATCAGGATGTACATGGGTGAGTTTTTTTCGTTCGGACACTGAAGCAATGTTCACTTGGTCAGAAGACCTGCTTAGCTGTTCATTTTTTGTTGCCTTAGATTAATAGGGGCCTGATTCATACACAGAGAGAAGAATCCGGCTTCCACTTCGAACACAAACTCACCCACCTCCTTCCCTCACATATCCCTCAGCCCATGTCTTTCCTGCGGTCAAGTGCAATTGATAAGTAGTAGGTATTCATTTTTCCTAGCTTTGCACCACTTTCATATTAATTCGTGGATGGGGGTGGAATCATTCTCTTTTTCCCAGGTAGACGTTGAGATTTACGTCTCGTCAGTCCGTCGAGACTTCACAGCACCTTCTTACTTAGCAACTTGAGAAGTTTGATACCCTGTAATGTTAGGCCGCCAAACATACACTTCCCACACCTGTCCGCGATCATGAGAGAAGAGTATTGAAAGATTGGAATCGTTATTATCTAGGTTGTCATCTCCTTATTCTGGATATTTCTTGAGTGACTTTACTTCTTCTCTTTTGTCAAAATGGCGCATCCAATTGCTGACGCCCATTCATTTGCAAATTCAAGCGTACAGAGTATTCTTCTGTGGAAAACACGTAGTGTAATGGGCATAATGCACTGCAGGTATATGAGCTTACCTGAGACGCATCTAACAACACAAGATCAATTGGGCTAAAGAATGTCAGTGTGGTACAGTAGATTTTTTTTTTTTGTCGAAGAAGTAAACAAGTAAACGGAATGGGAACAGTGTCTTCGTCTTTCAGCAGCTAGACGCCGCTTCATTACGCATTTTGAAAGAATTCACCTGTTCCTGTTGGTCTGATTGGCCGAATATCTGCCCCCTCCCTGTTCACAGGTTGGGTGGCTGTTCACCACACTTCACAGCTGATAGTGTCAAAATGTCAAGTTCGAAGCACACACTGGGTGGTTCGTCGCGGGCATGTTCGTTGTGCAGGCGATAATGCGCCCTCGCTGGACAGCACGCAAGAAGCTGGCAGACATGTTCACCGTAGAGGGCAGCCCAGCCCACTGAACAGTTCTCTGGCACAGAAGTGGTTAGTTACTTGCCGCCAACGAATGGGACTCGGACAAAGCGAAGAGTCGGATAGTGAGGCGGCTTGCCAATACCCCCTCCCCCTTCTGTCCGCCCCCTCTACAGCAGATCCAGGCATGTGTGTGGCTGATAGTCATATCTCTGAGGAGTGGAGCGTCAGCATGAATGACAGAGGCACCGATATGTCAATTGACGCCTCATTGTCCAAGACTTGCGCCTAAGGGCCACGCAAGTTAGACGATGTTCAGTGACTGGCAAGGGCGACAACTTCATTCGGTTAGCCGGCATCCGTGCAATCAGTACAGTATCCAGAGTAACAATTCCGATGGCTTTTGTAACCAATGAGTGGAAACCATTTTTTGGTGTGCATGGGGCAAAATCAGGACTGTTCATCATTAGAAGGAAAAAAAAAACAACAACAACACTTTCTGACCTCTACACTAACATATTATGTTTATCTTGTTTGTATTGATGATGAAGTGGATCTAAAACGGAATTGAAAAAAAAACATTACATTAAACGAATGTCTTTATTTTATTTTCTATTCATCGTTGTCTCTTTTATTTTGTCAGTGTTAATATATGGTTGTGAAATTTTCTTGCGTTTGGTAGGAAGAACTATCAGAATTCACCTGTCTGACGGCTCTGCCATGCGGTTAGCTTTAGGCACGAGTGATGGATGATTTGAATGATTTCACGAATTCACCTTTAGCAAGACAAATTCAAAATATGGGCTTTGATATCAGATACGGAGTATGTCAGTTTCTGACACCAGCAGTTTGGTTACTGATGAATGACGTGCATTGTGCAGTCGTGACGTAGCTGAGAGAGAGAGAGAGAGAGAGAGAGAGAGAGAGAGAGAGAGAGAGAGAGAGAGCAGTAATTAGATATTTTAGTTTAACCAGTCTTCAGTATACAAATCATCGCTTGGTTACTTATGTGTTCACTTGAAATATTGGGAACCACTGGGGGGCGGGGGGGGGGGGGGGGGGGGGGGGGGGAGGAGGGGAGGCACAAGGGCACTGCAGGACCCCCAAAGTTTTCATTTAGAGCCTGGCCTGGCATACCCCGCGCCCCCCCCCCCCCCTCCGTCACCACCACCTTCCCCCACCCCACCTCCCTCCCGCCGATGATTCTTAATCTAAAAAGAACAAATGGCTAGTTGCCCAATATTCCGCATGAGCCATCTGAATCCGATAAGGGAGGTAATCTTCATGCGATCTTTACTAGTTTAATTTCGTTCGTTTGAACCGGTGAAAAATGGCGTCTTTCACCATAAGACTACTGCAGCATGCACAATGTGTAACTGATGCGAACTGGGTGTTTTGACAAAGGGTACAGGTCTAGATGTAAAAGTGAGCGCTGTGTATAATGGAGTATTCGCTCTCGCGACTTTCAGCCGTAACGAAAGTTTGATTAAAAAAAAAAAAAAAAAAGTTTCGGAACTATCTACCACCGACCCCTTTTCTTTTTGGATGGGGGGTGGGGGTGGAGTGGGAGGTTGTGGTTGTGATGGTGCGAGAGAGGTATGTTATCGTGTCCACAACTATATTTGCGGCGGTCTTTATATTTGAGTTATGCTACACCGTTCGCCGCGACTTTTAAACTCTCTTGCAAGAGGTCCACATTAAGCACAGCCTTAACCTGTCGGATTACCAAAGGGAGCGTGAAGAAGCAGGGTCACGTGATGCACACGCACGCGCGACACTCACTAATGGCATTTGTTCTATCTTCCAATCGGAGAAATGGGAGTTCCTGTTCTTCCAGTTCGTATCATTTCCACTGCCCATGCAGTGGGAGGTCTTCACGTGAGTTCCCATGTCAGTGAGCTGGTCCTTCATGCAGGTCTTACCAACAAGATAAACATAATCGTTTGACTTCCAAGTGAAGCCACAGGATGAGGTTCAGCGGAAGGTTTTGCAGGGACATGTGCGGAGGAGATTTCACACCGTGGCATGCCTGCTTGTTCTCGCTTGTGCAGGAGAACTGGCGTTCGTCCGTCCTTTGCCAGACTTGTCTGTCTCTTCACAGTATGTCGTACATGCTTACGTGCTCCCCCCCCCCCCCCCCCTCTCACCCTCACCCCAGTCTTCCCTTTTCACTCAGTGGCACTGCCTTCACAGATCCCACACTGGAACTATTCCGTATACACAGCTAAGCTCGGGTTGTCGCGTCGGCAGTCCCAGCAGCAACACCTCTCTGGAAGCTGTCAACGTCAGATCGTCCCGAGGCACCTCGCTGACGGAAACACTGCACGGCTGCTAACAGCTGGCAACAATAATGGCTTAGTAAGTTAGTTAGAGAGCCAGACCGTTGTGAACCTTCCTCTCGAGGTAGAGACACGATGACGTCCTTCCTCCGACAATCCTCAGAATCTGCCCACACCCAGCACTTGGACTCAATACAGGCATTAATGAAAATTACAGATCTAACCGGAGCTCACGGCAAGAAGGGACAGACGATTACATTTCCCTTTTTTTTTGTCTTCTGACGATCATGACAGTTAGGTCGATAAAGTTATAGTCCTACAGCGTTATGGTCGTAGAAGCAGTGAACTGTCAGAAATTCACCATGTCTGGGCCACGGCTCGATGTAAAGCGATGCTGATTCTTTTCCTTCCGCCGCCTTTACCTTCCCTGACTTGAATCATGTACCATTTACTACGGGATGCACAGAGCGGGTTTTCAGGCAGAAACATACCACGCTACGAGTGATTCGTATTCACGACCGCTAACTTCGCAGACAAACGCTCTGATCATTAGAACGCTCCCCCCCCCCCCCCCCCCTCCCCCGTGACGAATACGATGGTCTATGGAGTACCACTTTGGTATGAAACAGCACGACAGGCCTGGCCTGCGTTTTCTTTTTTTAGGACAGATTCTGGGCTCAACCAGGTCCGAGAGATACAGACACCTACAGTGTTGGTCAACCAGGTCCGAGAGATGCAGACACCTACAGCGTTGGTCAACCAAGCCTGACAAATACAGACACCCACAGTATTGGTCAACCAGGTCCGAGAGATACAGACACCTACAGCGTTGGTCAACCAAGCCTGACAAATACAGACACCCACAGTATTGGTCAACCAGGTCCGAGAGATACAGACACCCACAGTATTGGTCAACCAGGTCCGAGAGATACAGACACCCACAGTACTGGTCAACCAGGTCCGAGAGATGCAGACACCTACAGTGTTGGTCAACCAGGTCCGAGAGATACAGACACACATAGTATTGGTCAACCAGGCCCTAGAGATACAGACACCTACAGTATTGGTCAACCGGGTCCGAGAGATACAGACACTCGCAGTATTGGTCAAATAAGTCCGAGACGTACAGACACACCCATAGCAACCAGGTCCGAGAGATACAGACACCCACAGTATTGGTCAACCAGGTCTTAGAAATACAGACACCCACAGTATTGATCATCCATGTCTGAGAAATACAGACACCCATAGCAACCAGGTCCGAGAGATACAGAAACCCACTGTATTGGTCAATCAGGTCGAAGGGATAGAGACATCAACGGTATTGGTCAACCAGGTCTGAGAGATACAGACACCCACAGTATTGGTCAACCAGATCCGAGAGATACAGACACCAACGGTATTGGTCAACCAGGTCTGAGAGATACAGACACCAACGGTATTGGTCAATCAGGTCTGAGAGATACAGACACCTGTAGTTTTTGTCAAGAATTTTTAGCAGCTCTGTCAGTGAACTCAGCAGTTCTGTCACTGACGCTAGTTGAAGGTCAGAAATTTGTCTGTTTGATTTGTATTAAGGTTAGATCATGCGACAATGCACAGAATCTGTGATCACCTGTTCAACCGAATAGATCTGCTTGCATGTCTATCATTTGACACAAACCGGAAGATGTTGTACTGATCATTTGAAAAAGACAGTTGTTTGTTTGTTTGTCTTCCTTAATTCCGTCTGGGTGTTAAAATAAGTGTCATTCAAAATTGCACGTGTGGTGCTAATCTGTCTTAATTCCGTTATTTCCTTCAAAATTTGCGATTCGTTTCATCATTGCAAAACTACTTTTTTGACAACCCCCCTCCCCCCCCCCCCCCCCCCCCCCCCCCCCCCCCCCCCCCCCAAATTGACAGCAAACATGACTGTGGTTAAAACTGTCACTGACGGATGAATGATGAATGTTTCATTTAATGCCATTATATAACTTGAACATCAAACAACAAAGGGAAGGTGTGCGTGGGTGGGTGAGGGAGTGGTAGGTCGGGGCGGTGGTTGGAAGGGTTGGTGTGTGTGTGTGTTGTGTGTGTGTGTGTGTGTGTGTGTGTGTGTGTGTAGGGTAACGTTCCAATGTACAGCGAAGTTTCAGCAGGAGAGGAAGTAATGAACAGCATGCTGTGACCCAATTTTTTTTTTATTTTTTATTTTTATTTTTGTTAAAGTCCATACTGTGCCTGTGATAGTTCGACAATCATCATAGACACTCGAAAAACAAATGTTGAATGAACATTTGATGCAAACATGTGCACACATTCTGCATACACTTAGTTTCCGATGAACTGAGCTACGCTTACGTATCATGCTAACCGTTCACTGCAAGACATAGTCTTACTTGCTAGCGTCTGTAGAAACTTATCGTTTCAACGAAAAATTAATTTTAAGAACTGAAATTGTAAGATCTTCATTCAAAACCGTCAGTATTATTCAAGGCACCCCGTTTGCTAGTTTATGAGAAACTTCATTCCAGTAAAGAGACCACATTATGATGGGACACAACAGAAGTCCGAGTGAATTCAGTTGATGCGTGAAATGTACTGAGGATTAGACGCCGGCTTTTGTGTTAGTGTAGGAAGAGCCTTACCTTCGTTTCTCGTTTCGTTTCTCCGCCACAGAGCGTCCTGGTCTCATCATTAACAAAATACTTGATACCCTGCGCGCAGATGAAGCGCTCGGTAACAAGGTATTGTCTCCTGTCTGTATTTCTGGGTTTGTCTGGGCGCAAAATTACTCGAAGAACAAATGCACGGATGCAATACTCATTTTGTAGGATTGTCCGTACGTACCGCTCCAAAGTTTATGTGGTGCAAACCTACACGAAAATGTATAGGTCAAATTGTTCGACTTTGTGGTGAATCATTATATGAGCAAGAGTAGCATTTTTTTAAAAGGAAGAGTAGCGTTAGGGCGTACACGGTTCGCGTCCAGTTCCAGAATGTTCTTATTTGTTTCCAATTTTGCCCATAGTTGTAAGAATGTTTAGGGAACCGGATGGCCTGTAGAAAAATATCACACGCACATGCGCGTACTCACGTACACACAGACATGCGCGCGGGCGGGCGCAACGCGTACACGCGCACCCTCACGCTTGCACAGCTACTATTAATGGCCACGAATTTTTGAAAAAAAAAAAAGTCAGAGTTGAGGTTGGTCTGTATTGGTATGGTTATATTCTAGCAATAAGAGTTTTAAGCAGAGTGCGACGAACAGTGCAGGTACTCATTATTGTCTGGATGTCTAAAAACACAGGAAAGCGAATGGTAATGGTGTGTGTGTGTGTGTGTGTGTGTGTGTGTGTGTCGTGTGTGTCGGTGTGTGTGTGTGTGTGTGTGTGTGTGTGTGTGTGCGGGGCGCGCGCGCGCGCGCGCGTGTGTGTGTCAGTGTATTGTGTGTGTGTGTGTGTGTGTGTGTGTGTGGTGTGTGTGTATGTGGTCGTAAAACAGAGGGAAATGTGTAGTAATGGTAGGTATATTTATGGTTGTCCAGTGGTCTTAAAACAGAGGGAAATGTATAGTAATGGTAGGTACATATACGGCTGTCCAGTGGTTGTAAGACAGAGGGAAACGTCTAGTAATGGTAGGTATATATACGGCTGTCCTCTGGTCTTAATACGGAGGGAAATGTATAGTAATGGTAAATACAAATACAACTGTCCAGTGGTCTTAAGACAGAGGAAAATGTCTAGTGATGGTAGGTGCATATACGGCTGTCCAGTGGTCGTGAGTCAGAGGGAAACGTCTAGTAATGGTAGGTGTATATACGGCTGTCCAGTGGTCTTAAGACAGAGGAAACGTCTAGTAATGGTAGGTGTATATACGGCTGTCCAGTGGTCTTAAGACAGAGAGAAACGTCTAGTAATGGTAGGTGTATATACGGCTGTCCTCTGGTCTTAATACGGAGGGAAATGTATAGTAATGGTAAATACAAATACAACTGTCCAGTGGTCTTAAGACAGAGGAAAATGTCTAGTGATGGTAGGTGCATATACGGCTGTCCAGTGGTCGTGAGTCAGAGGGAAACGTCTAGTAATGGTAGGTGTATATACGGCTGTCCAGTGGTCTTAAGACAGAGGGAAACGTCTAGTAATGGTAGGTGTATATACGGCTGTCCAGTGGTCTTAAGACAGAGAGAAACATCTAGTAATGGTAGGTGTATATACGGCTGTCCAGTGGTCTTAAGACAGAGGGAAACGTCTAGTAATGGTAGGTGTATATACGGCTGTCCAGTGGTCTTAAGACGGAGGGAAACGTCTAGTAATGGTAGGTGTATATACGGCTGTCCAGTGGTCTTAAGACAGAGGGATATATATATATAGTAATGATAGGTATATATACGGCTGCCCAGTGGTCGTGAGACAGAGGGAAATGTATAGTAATGATAGGTATATATAGGGCTGTCCTCTGGTCTTCATACAGAGGGAAATGTATAGTAATGAAAGGTATATATACTGCTGTCCAGTGATCTAAAACCCGGGGCAATGTTTTTATGTGTTATGTGTGTGTGTGTGTGTGTGTGTGTGTGTGTGTGTGTGTGTGTGTGTGTGTGTGTGTACGGCTGTTCAGAGGTTTGAAGACACAGAGCAATGCATGGTTATGGTCAGCATGTATACGGCTGTGCAGAAGTTCGAAGATACAGGGCAATATCTAGTTATGGTCTGTTTTTATATGATGTTGTCCACAGGTCTAAAGACGCAGGGCAATGTATGGTAATGGTATGTGTATATATAAGGTTTCTAGATGTCTGCAGACATAGGGCAGTGTATGATAATGGTGTGTGTGTGTGTGTATATGGTTGTGCAGAGGTCTGAACGCAGAGGGCAATGCAGCTGGAGCAAAGCCGACCCACAGCGCCACACAAGCGGGACTGGCTAGCAGCAGCAGCAGCAGGAGGAGGAGTAGGAGCAGGAGCTGGCAGCGTGGGGGTCTTCTATCTGGGCCAGCAGGACAAGCAACGCCTCACCTGGGAACACCTGGAGACAGTGCGCCTCAAGAAGCTGGGCATCCCCAACCGCTACTCCCGACACCTGGGTAAAAGCTTTACCATGCCGCAAGAGAAGCACCCTTCCGCTGGCCCCACCTGGAAATCCAGCCTCAAGCCCACGCCCGTGACCAGCGTGGCGGAGAAGAAGGACGACGGCAAGGCGGTGTCCACCAATAACTCGTTGGCTCCCTTCTACACCCTGGCCAAGCCCACCTGCGGCTACTTCTTCTCGCGCCAGACCGACAACAAGAAGCGGAAGTTCGGGATCCCGCCCTCGGACCTGGTCAAGTGGCGGTCGTTTGCTCAGTGACGTTTCTTTTGTCTTAGCTGATTCTCTCCTCTCTCTATCTCTCTCTCTCTCTCTCTCTCTCTCTCTCTCTCTCTCTCTCGCGTTTGATTTCTTTCGTCGAAGTGACTTTTCTCGAATATCATCAAGGCATTTTTTTACGTCATAAAAAGTATATCGCCTCACAATAGTGCCCTTAATGCATGACATCACTTTGATCTTCTACCTTTCCTGTCATGCCTAGTTCATTCTGACGTCATCGATTTTCACCTGAGCTCACGGTGACCTGACGTCCTGGTGTTTGTGACGTCATCGCCATGATGCCAGTGCTGTGGTTGATTCTGATAGGTGGGGTAGAGGTGATGAGGTCGGGGTTAGCTTTCTTTTTCCTACGATACTTTCTCCCGCCTTGGTCTTTATTTAAACCAGCTCTGCTGAGCTTCGTCAGGAAAACGACGAGCTCACGGCTGAACTCTTGATCCAAAACTGTGATAATTGGACTGCGGTTTCATGGTGTTTTTCATTCCGATTTATACCGAGAAATACAGAGTGATAATGTGGTGATTTGTGTTCGTTTGACAGATGTTAGTCTCGGCTTTCATACGGCAAATGTTTTGTTGACGGCTGTACATGGATGGTTTGTCAAATTGTCTCTCCGTTCGATAGATGTTTTGTGTCCAGGAAACCAGAAATCATTTTCGCTTATTTGCACCCAGTAGTTTCCAACATCCAGACTACAAAGACAGCTTCCATGTCTTTCATTCGCTTTCGTTGGATGTTTAGTGGCCAGTCGTTGAAATTCATGAAAATCGTATGTAAATGTCATTATTGCTATTTTACTTCATGTTATCGTTTTCACCCACATGCAAGTCACCGAGACTGCAGCCAAAAAAAAAAAGAAAAAAAAAAAGAAGATAAAAACGTCAGTAGATTTTGCTTGGATTTTTAAACAGCGTTCTTGTCTTTCACTAGGCCCAGTTCAACCATCAGAACTAAATTCTTCTAAATGATGATCGCCTGCCTGGTACAGATCAATGAATGAATCACCATCAGAATTGTGGACAGTCTTAAGGTCTGTAGTGGTTTGCAACGATGACCTTTATTGCCGCAGATGTCTTCCTTTTTTGCCTGTGTTTCTTTTGGGGTGCGTCGCGTTTACAATTTACCTGCGAGTCACGACAAGAGCCTTCTGGAACAAAAGACCGGAAGGACATTGAAGTTCCGGCGGATGGTTCCTGCCAATGATTTGTCCGCTGTCATAGCTCTGGGAATACTGGAATAGTCAGGAAACAAAGATGGATGCCTTTCTTACTTATTGTGGGTAAAAAAGAAAAACAACAAATAAACAAGTGGAACACAAAACAAACAAACAAACAAACGCACAAAAAAAAGAAAAGAAAAAAAACCGGATGTATAAATTACCTTCGTCTGTTTAGCAGCGAATGGCATTCTGTATCCGTCTGTCTGTCCGTCCGTTCCTTTTTCACACAGACCCCCCCTCCGCCCCCCCCCCCTTCCGCCCCCCTTCCTTTCCCCAATTCCCTACCCCTCCCTGCCCCCCTCCCCCCCCCCCCCCCCCCCCCTCACTGCCTCCTTCCCTCTCATGAGCAACGATTACCCTATTCAAAGCACTTTTTGTTTGCCTATTCTTCCTCACTCCTCACCGCATTTTCAAACAGGTTTCCGCGTTTGTTTGTTTCACATCAGGAAAAATGTACTTTAGGACGACCACCGTCGCTCAAGTTAGGCGCGGACCCTAAAGTGTCTGAAGCTACTGGCCATTGCTTTACTGAGCTTTGTCTAGAGCTTCGTCTGTAGTGTCCGTTGAACCCATGCTTCATCGTCTTTGATACTCGCGTGTTGTTGGTTAGTGCACAGTATTATTCCCTGCTGCAGTATTCGGTCTCTTTTGTTGATCATACACAGTATTCGTGGTTCACACAGTATTACTTTGTATTTTGTCAAGTGTTATTCCATTTTCTTCTTTACAGAGCTCTTACCATAATGGGATTTCTTTTTCTTTTTGTTATTGTATTGCTTTGTTTACACACCTGATGACTTTATTTATATTGCCTGTGATTTACAGAGGGGACGGAACATGCGCATGGCCACTCACATTCACACACACACACACACCACACACACACACACACACACACACACACACACACACACACACACCCCTAATACACAACACTTTTGATAATTTTTTTTTCGCTACTGTCTCTTACCTGCATTTGGCCTTGTGATTATATATCATTAGCAACGATTTACCCTATAAACGTTTACACTGATGTTCAGCACAATGTTTGTCTAGCGCACCATATTTCTTTTTAATTAAGCTCTTGGCTTTTGTTGTTGTTGTTGTTGTTGTTATTGTTTACAGCGTGACACACGACGTCAATAAATTGGTTGCTTTTCCCGTGAGCCTCATCGACTTACACGAGTGAGGATATGAGTGCGTGTGCGTGTGTGCGCTGGAATGGGTGTTGGTAAACGGTCATGAATGCAAAGGATTATAACCTCAAAATATGGGTTAGTTGTGATATGCAGGAATGTGAGGGTAAGGGTTGGGGGTGGGAGAGGGCTATGGGGAAAGAGAAGGGGTTAGGTGAGGATTGGGGGGAGGTGGGGGGGGGGGAAGCAAAATGACTGTTTGTCACGCATCAAGTTAGTAGATATTCTGACCTATATATCAGGGCTGACTTCAATTTAACCACCCCACCCCCACCCCACCACCCCTCCTCCTCATGCTGTCCCACCCAGAAGAAATTAACATAAACGAAACAAAACAGACACAAAACCAAACCACCACGTAAACAAACAAATAAACAAAAAATGATGTTTTTTTTTTTAAAAGCACTTTTTGTTTACTAGTTTTGTTTCGTTGTTGTCTTCTTTCTTTCTGTTTCTTTAAGTTTATAAACATCAGATCGGTACAACGGATTCAAAACTGACTTTTACATCTGTCGTCTCTCAAAGTTTCGGGCCGTGGGCCGCAAGGTATGTAGGGAAAGTAAGAACTCCGACCATTTTATGGACCAGTCATAGGGCAGTGTTCATGGTGCAGTGGGAAAAAATGGCGGAACGTAATCAGGAAAGGCCTAGCTTCTGACTTCTTGCCCCGAGAGACAACTCTGATGTTGTTTCTATTCAAAGATAAAGTGGATTTTACACGAAGAGAAGCAGCGTAGAGAAAACATCATTTCATTCGTCTTTTTTCATACATCTCTCTCTCTCTCTCTCTCTCTCTTTCTCTGTGTGTGTGTGTGTGTGTGCGTGTGTGTGTGTGTGTGTGTGTGTGTGTGTGTTTGTGTAGTAATGCGATTTACCAGATTCTGTTTATCCGTCGAAAGTCGAATATTGATGTCTTTAAAAATTTTGATTTCCGCCTTCTCCCGAAATTTCAGTTTGGGTGATGGCCCCTACTCTATCCCCCACCTCTCCCACCGCCGTTTTTTTCCTCCTCCCCCCCCCCTCTTCCCTCCCCTCCCCCACTTATCCCCTGTCCAATCTCTTTCCCAAACCCCCTTCTCTCCAGTCCTCCACTCCCCCCTTTCTTGACAAGAAAGTGTTGTGAAAACCTGATAAGACCTCCCCTCCCCCGCTTGAAAACCTGATAAGCCTCCCCCCATCCCCATTAACAATCCGAAAAGCCTTTTCCCCTTAAACAATCCGATAAGCCCTTTCCCCATTAATCTGATAAGCCTTTCCCCTCCGTTAACAACCCAATAAGCCTTTTCCCCTTTAACAATCTGATAAGCCTTTTCCCCTTTAACAATCTGATAAGCCTTTTGCCCTTTAACAATCCGATAAGCCTTTTCCACTTTAACAATCCGATAAGCCTTTTGCCCTTTAACAACCCCATAAGCCTTTTCCCCTTTAACAATCTGATAAGCCTTTTCCCCTTTAACAATCTGATAAGCCTTTTGCCCTTTAACAATCCAATATGCCTTTTCCACTTTAACAATCCGATAAGCCTCTTGCCCTTTAACAATCCGATAAGCCTTTTCCCCTTTAACAATCTGATAAGCCTTTTGCCCTTTAACAATCTGATAAGCCTTTTGCCCTTTAACAATTCAATAAGCCTTTTCCCCTTCAACAATCCGATAAGCCTTTCCTTCCATTAACAACCTGATAAGCCTTTCCCCCTTTAACAATCTGATCAGCCTTTTCCCCTTTAACAATCCGATAAGCCTTTTCCCCTTTAACAATCCGATAAGCCTCCCCCCATTAACAATCCAACAAGCCTTTCCCCATTGACGACCCGATAAGCCTCCCAACAACCCTACACTCGTTAACAACCCTATAAGCCTCACTGTTAACAGCAGCATAAACTCTTCCCCCGTTAACAACCCGATAAGCACCCCCCCCTCCCCCCTACCCAGGAGGGGGAGGGAAGAGACTAGACCCAAACATGAGCACGCTCCCTCCCCTGCACGCTCAGGCCACACTAAGAGCACACTGTGAGCAGCGCTGCAGCCTTGCAATGACAAGGGTGACTTCAGTCAGGGTGACATCAGTCAGGCCTGGTGTGAAAGCGGCCACACGACGAGCGACAGCCCCACACACTTGCTGCGAAGTGGAGTATTGGGGTTTATGCCCTCAGGGCCGTAGGGTGAAGCTGCTAGGTAAGGCTCAGCGCAGTGCTTCATCAGAGGCTGTCCTGCTGCCTCCTCAGCCTCACGCAGAACGAGACCACCGCCATTCAGTATGAAGACAGCCACCTTGTAACCCTGAAGACAGACTTGCAGGAGGAACAGGTAGAGCAACATCAAGGTCGCTCAGACACCAACCAAGTCCTAGACACCAGTCTAGGATGGACAGCAACGAAGACCTAAACATCAGTTTAAGAGGGACATCAACGAAGTCCTGGACATTAAGAGGGACAGCAATGAAGACCTGAACATCAGTTTAAGAGGAACATCAACGAAGTCCAGGACATTAAGATGGACATCAACGAAGACCTGGACATTAAGAATGACAGCAACGAAGACCTGGATAGTAAGAAGGACAGCAAAGAAAACCTGGACAATAAGGACAGCGACGAAGTCCTGGACATTAAGAAGGACAGAAACACAGTCCTGGATATTAAGAAGGACAGCAACGAAGACCTGGACGTTAAGATGGACAGCAACGAAGACCTAATAATCAGTTTAAGAGGGACATCAACGAAGTTCTGGACGTTAAGAGGGACCTCAAAGAAGTCCTGGACATTAAGGACAGCAACGAAGACCTAAACGTCAGTTTAAGAGGGACATCAAGGAAGTCCTGGACATTAAGGACAGCAACGAAGACCTGGACATTAAGAGGGACATCAACGAAGACCTGGACATCAATCTAGGATGAAGGCGAGGGGAGGGGGGAGGGGGGGGGTTGGGGGAAAAAAACCCAGAGACGAGAAGAAGCTTAGACCACGTTAGTCAGGATCCCCAACCAGCCAGCACCGCCTGCCCCGCCAATAGCTAGCAGTTGACTGCAGCAGACAACATATCCTTTCAGGGCCTCTGGAGAACAAAGCGGTAAGCTCACATTCAACTTCTGAGCGATTCACGCACAGACGGTGCGAAGGCTGCATTTACTTACTTTGGCCCACTGCTCTTGCCAGAGCATAGGCCATCAACAACTGCACGCCAATGACCACGGTCATGGGCAATCTTTTGTATTTCGCCCCAGCTGTAACCCATCTGACTGGTGTCCGCTTCCAGGTCTCCCGCCTCCAGGTCTTCCTCGCTTTCTCTTGCCTTGAGAATTCCTGGTCAGAGCTTTTCTGGTGGTGTTGTCCTATCCACTGCCATCTTCTTTTACGGGTGTCTTGCTCTGCTTGGTAGTCTCTGTAGACCTAGCAGCCGGTCCCAAGCCCGGATAAAGGAGGAGGGTTGAGCATGAGGCTGGCAACCTCACTCTGTAAAACAACTGCCTGCGACAGAAACATCAACAACTGCGAAGGCTGCATACCAAAAATTAATGCGTCAAGACCTTGCGTAAAGCGTCGAGTATTTATAGATAGGCACAATTAGATTATTTGGAGATTTTTTGTTATTGTGTCTGAAAGTTGATTTACCTTCTTTTCTTTTATATGCCCATAAAGGTATATACCAGGTGGTTCCAAGTAGACAGATTAAAATGAAAAGAATGGGACTACTTGGCGGCGGTGGGGGAGGGGGGGGGGGGGGAGTACCACCTAGCGCGAAGATAAGGTCGCAGGTGAGTGAGAAGGCCTGAAATTTGGGGTCAGCTAAGGGAAAAATTATTATTTGATGACTGAATGATGTCATCGTTGAAAATTTTCAAAACATCAAGTAAAATGACGGGGGATGGGGGTGGGGGGCGGGTGTGTGTGTGTGTGTGTGTGTGTGTGGGGGGGGGGGGGTCTATTGATCATTCATCAGTTTAACATCAAATGCTGACTCAAACTAATGCTAGGCCTCAAAACGCTTACATGGATCATACAGGGATTTAGAGGAAAATCCTAATTGCGGTGTGTGGCCTAACATCGAGCAACGGTATTAACTTCCGTCCCACGCTGTTATATCCGAGTCCACTGTTACAGTTTAGGCTCAAAACACCATGCATTCTCTATTACACTCAAAGCTGCACCTGGCTTTCCTCAGAAGATCAGCCAGTACCAAAACATATTCATCGCACAGTCCAGCCCTTGACCCATACCTTACCTGACTCTGAGGCAGATGCGGTTGTAGTTGTAGTTGAGGGTGAGATTAACGTCCTATCGGCCTGAGTACAGCAGACGTAGGTCTGCATCGTTAGAGGTAACTGCTGTCGCCGGCAGTAGTGGGTGAGTTTCATGTGGGGTCCTCGTGTTTCTCTCTCTCTGAGCTCTTGTTCCTCTTGAACGTTGGTTCAGTTTTGGTTGTCGGTCGACCGACGATGGGCGTCGGTGTGTTGCCTCCTTTCCCCAAACTAAAGGCTGTCTTCAGGACCACCGGGCGGCCTTCTGCATGCTCGGGTGGCGATGGTCCTGTGCCGCGTGAGGCCGCCTCAAGCAGGGAGCAGGAGGAAAGTCGCTGGAGCGCTGCACGAGTCCCTAATATTCGGCGGGTACTCGCAGACTGCGGCCGAGAGGGCAATTTTTAGCCCATCCCCGTAAGGAGTACCCCCATATCTGCCTGACCTCAAAACATAGTTACCCAGGCCACGTGGTAGTCGCAGTCAGTCAGCGCTCCATCGCCGATCGCCCCACATCTTCAAGAGCCGTCCCCCGGCGACACAGGCTAGACCCGTCGTCACCCATATGGCTGGAAGGTTGACTGCGTCGCCCGACACTGACCTCTCACATCAGTGTCCCTGAAAGGAGAGCTGCCACCTCTCCCCTGGCGTCCACTGCTATGCCACACTCGCAGTGGAATGGAGCGTGTGTGAGGCAGATGTCATGTCTGTTTCTTTTTCTATGCAAGCACAATCCACATGACCCTTCATTTTCCTGTCGTCTGCTAGACTTTTCATTCCAAAATCATAGTGCCCCACCAATAGCGTAGAAATACAAGGACTCCACAAGTCATGCATCACAACATTCTGCTTTTTTTTTTTTTTTTTTTTTTTTTTTGCTGACACAGGGCGTTGAACTAATTTACTGACCCCAAATTCCAGGATAAAATAATGTTTTTCACATTCAAAATTTCCTTTCTTTCTTTTTTCTTTCTTTTTTTTTTCTCACAGAGCCTGGGCGATTTTCATCTGTCCAAACTTTGTTCTTACTCCTTGACCTTTGCTCTGACTCCGAACTCTGACCTTAGTATGACCCGTTCACCTTTCACTCGTGGTGTCAATGCTTCTAACGCAGCTGGTGGTGTTCTCACCGCGCGACCGTCCTCACTAGCTTTGAACGTTACGCGTGTGGCCACTCATCGCACATAGCTCATGGCTCCCCCAGTGACAGTTCACAGTGCTTCACTGTTTGGCTTTTCTCTGTTCCTCTTTCTGTCTGGCATTCCTTCTCTCTGTCTCTGTCTCTGCCTCTCCCTCTCTGTCCCTCTCTCTCTCTTTCTATCTCTCCCCCCTCTCTCTATTTGTCTGTCTGTCTGTCTATCTGTCTGTCTGTCTGTCTCCCTCTCTCTCTCTTTCTTGGCAAAACTACCAAGGAGAAATTGACAAAAAGAAACTGAAAAAAAGGGTATAAACTGACCCCCACCACCCCACTGTCCCTCCCCCTCCCCTTTCATACCGATCCCCATCCCCTTGCGCACCAAAGCCCACACCACTACCCCAGACACCCCACCCCCACCCACCCCACCCCCCCAGTCCCTCTCACCATCTCTCTCGCCCTATGAAGGTCCACCCCATCCACACGGTCTCTGGGCTTCATGCTTGACTGAGTACAGCTCCAGTCAGGCGTGAAGTCGAAATCGATCGTTATGCGGGCCGGCATGATCGATATTAGGCAGTAGTTCCATGGCCTCGTGGCGTACCTCGCCCAACAAGAGGACGCACATGGGGGGAGGGGGGGGGGGGGGAGCAGGGCAGTATTTATCAGTATTTATAGCGGTGTTTCGTACACCGACTTTGAGGGAAAAGAGGCACAGGTAAGAGAGAGAGAGAGAGAGAGAGAGAGAGAGAGAGAGAGAGAGGACAGACAGACAGACAGACAGACAGACAGAGTGTGTGTGCGCGCCCGCATGCGCATGAGAGAGAGAGAGAGAGAGAGAGAGAGAGAGAGAGAGAGAGAGAGAAGAGAGACAGACAGACAGACAGTCAGTCAGACAGAGACAGACAGACAGACAAAGAGACAGAGACAGAGACAGAGACAGAAAAAAAGAGTGTGTGTGTGCGCGTCCGTGTGTGTGTGTGTGTGTGTGTGTGTGTGTGTGTGTGGTGAGAGAGGAGAGAGAGAGAGAGAGAGAGAGAGAGAGAGAGAACAGAGACAGACAGACAGACAGACAGTCAGTCAGACAGAGTCAGACAGACAGACAAACAGACAGAGACAGAGACAGAAAAAAAGAGTGTGTGTGTGCGCGTCCGTGTGTGTGTGTGTGTGTGTGTGTGTGTGTGTGTGTGTGTGTGTGTGTGTGTGTGATGTGTGTGTGTGTGTGTGTGTGTGTGTGTGTGTGTGTGTGAGAGAGAGAGAGAGAGAGAGAGAGAGAGAGAGAGAGAGAGAGAGAGAGAGAGAGAGAGAGGTTCACAACCAACCTACCAAGAATCAACCAAATTGGCCGATGATGAGATGTTCAACAACAGCGAAGCTGAACCAGTGGCACAACCAACCAACTAACCTATCAATCAACCAACCTATGTCTCTCTGCCCAGACCTTAAACGGCTTGAGTCCAGCCATCCCACCGACCGATCAAACCACTTCCCTACCCACGCACCAACCATCAACTGCATTCTGAACCTTCCTGTCTACCTAGGAAACACTCACCAGAGCTGCCGAGTACCTGTCACCTTGCTGACAAGTCAACCGACTTCTACCTGACAACCTTCTTACCAACTGATCAGCCGAGCAGTGACTGAACTGACGACCAATCGTCAACTGTTTGTGTATCAATCTACCAGTCAATCAACCGAGAAACTACTTAACACTCTGCCTGCCATTCAAGTGACCAGTAAACCACTTGCCAACCTCACCAAACTTAAAGCATGCCCAGACAGCAAAGGGAGCGAGCGATTCACTAACCAACCAGTCAGTCGACCAAACAGCTAGCCATATAACTACCGGCCAATCAACTTATTAGCTGGCCATCTGCCTACCAACCAACCAAATCAAGCAAACAGCTGGTCATCTACCTACCAACCAACCAATCAACCAAAACAGCTGGCCATCTACCTACCAACCAACCAATCAACAAAACAGGTGGCCATCTACTGACCAACCAATCAACCAAACAGCTGGCCATCTACTGACCAACCAACCAATCAACCAAACAGCTGGCCATCTACCTACCAACCAACCAATCAACAAAACAGGTGGCCATCTACTGACCAACCAATCAACAAAACAGGTGGCCATCTACTGACCAACCAACCAATCAACCAAACAGGTGGCCATCTACTGACCAACCAATCAACAAAACAGGTGGCCATCTACTGACCAACCAACCAATCAACCAAACAGCTGGCCATCTACTGACCAACCAACCAATCAACAAAACAGGTGGCCATCTACTGACCAACCAATCAACAAAACAGGTGGCCATCTACTGACCAACCAACCAATCAACCAAACAGCTGGCCATCTACCTACCAACCAACCAATCAACAAAACAGGTGGCCATCTACTGACCAACCAATCAACAAAACAGGTGGCCATCTACTGACCAACCAATCAACAAAACAGGTGGCCATCTACTGACCAACCAACCAATCAACCAAACAGCTGGCCATCTACCTACCAACCAACCAATCAACAAAACAGGTGGCCATCTACTGACCAACCAATCAACAAAACAGGTGGCCATCTACTGACCAACCAACCAATCAACCAAACAGCTGGCCATCTACCTACCAACCAACCAATCAACCAAACAGCTGGTCATCTACCGACCAACCAATCAACCAAACAGCTGGTCATCTACCGACCAACCAATCAACCAAACAGCTGGTCATCTACCAATCAACCAAACAGCTGGTCATCTACC
>CM065727.1:64628126-64660626 GCA_033310375.1 Conus canariensis
GCCTGCACCCTATGTGAACACAGCGCAGGCTTCCAACGGTGGCGCAGGATTGATTCAGATTGGTTGGTTGGCTCGGAAGTTGAAGACAGTACTTTTCTAGGTCTCTCTGGCACCTTCGGGTGTATGCTTTTCTCATAAGCACACAAAACACAAAGTGTTAAATAACTGATTTTACAATGTCCTGTAATATGTTTGCCTGTATCGTCTTGCGGAAATAATAACCTTTCTTTTTAAAATGTTAATCTTCCTCAAATATACATTCTTCAGACATTACAAACGGAAAATAATACTGAACAAAACGGGTAGACCTCTAAGAATGACAGCACGACTATGACAATGAGTGAAAGGGGAAGGGGAAGTGAACGCAAGTCAAAAACAGAGGGCAGGATAGGGAAGAGAGAGACTGAGAGAAGATAGACTAAGAGAATGAGTGGAAAATGGATGGAACGGAGGAGGAAAAAGAAGTGATCTCTCTCTCTCTCTCTCTCTCTCTCTCTCTCTCTCTGCATGAAGGAGAGCACGGAGGGGCGAGGGGAGGGGTTTAGGGGAAACATAGAGGGGGAAGGAGAGGGAAAGTGGAGAAAGGGAAGAGAAACATGTCAAAAGGTCAATATAAACAAGCAATGTACTGAACAACAAACAATAATATCACACAAGCAAATGAAGTTCATTCGAAGACATTCTTCTTGCTTCTGGAATTTATTGCGGACGAAAAATGTTGCTCTGGAGAGTACTCAAAAGAATATTAAGACCATGCGATTTCCCCGCTCTAAAACAAAACCCCAACAACACAACAACAACAACAACAACACACACACACACACACACACACACACACACACACACACACACACACACACACACACACACCTTGTGCCATGACGTCATCCGTTCTGGAGTTTGTGTCGGATCCCTAGAGGTGTGGATCCTTCGAGTACTGTGTGTCACAAATCTTGATGTACATGATACACAGGCACACAAGAGCAACACACACACACACACACACACACACACACACACACACACACACACACACACACACACACACACTATCTCTCTTTCTGTCACACACACACACACGCACACACGACACATACACACACACAACACACACACACACACACGCAAAAAACAAAACTCACTCACTCACTCAAAGACATACTCACATACACATACATACACGCAGTCACACACACACACACACACACACACACACACACACACACACACTCATATTCACACACATACACACACACACATACACGCCCCCCCCCCCCCCCCCCACACACACACACACACACACCGGGACGCCCGACGACAAACCTTGCCGCTTCCAGAACCAAAACCAGGTACCCCGCAGGCTGCCCTCACGACAGTGCATGAGTAGATTCTGGCAGGATCTACAGCTCCGTCTCCCTCACGAAATATGGCTGAAAACTCCGCCCTCCTCACAACCTCAACTGGATCATTCCCTTTTAAAGACTAGCTTATGTCACAGCCTGTGATGATACAGGGAGAGAGAGAGAGAGAGAGAGAGAGAGAGAGAGAGAGAGAGAGAGAGAGAGAGAGAGAGATGAACAAAGCATGTCATCCGAGTTTCTCTACTCTGATTTATTGTGTCGGATTCATTGGTGAGGATTTGAATTTAACCGCCCCAATTGTCTGGAACATACTGCCAGACCTTCCCACCTGATGCTTTTTGACCTGTGTGAATTGACAGGTCTTGCGTGTGTGTGTGTGTGTGTGTGTGTGTGTGTGTGTGTGTGTGTGTGTGTGTGCGTGCGCGCGCGCGCGCGCGCGTGCTGCGTACGTGTGTGGGTACGTGGGTGCACGCGCATGCGAGATTGTGCGTGCGTGGGTGCACGCGCGCGCGCGTGTGTGTGCATGCGTTGTGCGTGCGTCACGCGTGCGTGCATGCGCGCGCGCGCCTGCGTGTGTCTCCATGCGTGTGTGCATGTGTGCGTGCGTGTGTGTGTTTGTGTGTGTGATCTCACGCCTTTAAAGGGAGCATGTATCTTGTTTGTATTGGCAATGAAGCTGATTTCAGCAAGCAGCAAGCAGTTTTATTTTTAATTTGCTCCATGTCACTTTTTTTCTCTTTTTCTTTTAATATATATATATATGGATTTATCATGACCGTTATGTGTGGCGCCAATTTCTGAACGATTTTTAATTTTTTTTAATTTATTTTATATAATTGATACGGAGAGCCGTTGTAGTTCATCTTTTGAGGGGGGTGGGGGGTGGGGGGTGGGGGAGGTGTCATCTGTTTCAGCAGGCTGGGAGTTGTCTTTGGTGTGTTGTTGAACAACAAGGAGGGCGCACGTGACACACCTTAACAGAAGCGGCTCTTCGAACTCCGCACCAGACTGGTGTATATGACCAACCAACACCGCGCAATGGGAAGCAGTGCATGCCATGTTGTTTGTCTGCGTGCGTGCGCGCATGTGTATGTGTGTGTGTGTTTGCGAGTGTGTGTGTGTGTGTGTGTGTGTGTGTGTGTGTGTGTGAGAGAGAGAGAGAGAGAGAGAGAGAGAGAGAGAGAGAGAGAGACCCACCCACACGCGAGATCACACACACATACTCATACATGTACATGCACATTGACACACACACACAGTAACACAGATTCCGTCAGTACACACGGATTGAAACCAGATTGAGAGAGAGCGAGCGAGCGAGCGAGCGAGAGAGAGAGAGAGAGAGAGAGAGAGAGAGAGAGAGAGAGTGTGTGTGTGTGTGTGTGTGTGTGTGTGAGTGACACTAAACCTTAGGTAACACACACATACACACTACATGAAAGAGAGAGAGAGAGAGAGAGAGAGAGAGAGAGAGAGAGAGAGAGAGAGACACACACCCTGGGGGTGGGATTTCGCGAGGGGGGGTGCAGAGAGTGTGGTGTCCAGCACTTTAGAAGGTGTGCCGATCAAATGACCGCTTTAGCTAAATACCAGGCAGTGGACCACGCACGAGCGAGCGCGATTAAGTTAATAGGATTCTGTGGAGGGCTGAAGACATCTACTGTGAAGCAAAGATTAATTTCTCCCGATAGTTTGTCTGGCATTTTCACCGTGGACGTCAATTGTCATAGCTGGCTTTGTTTCTTGCCGTTTCTTTTCCTTTAACATTTCATCACCAGAATCAACTTGCTTTGAATTTGTAATACAAACGGTTTTTTTTTTTTTTTTTTTTTTTTTTAACATAAACTTGACAAAGCTACGAAAATGTGGAGTTACCACTAAACATAAGATTTTTTTCTGAGACACTCACATTGGCACACAGATACACGCACAGTTATGTGCTGTATAAACACACACACACACACGCACGCACGAACATACACACACACATGAACACATGCACCCACACAAACGTTATCGTTACATAACCCCTGAACTTGGTTCATTGAATATTCACATGAACTTTCAAGAGCGACTTAATTTACAGAAAAAATGTAAAATTTCAGACAGGCCATTTTAATGCTAACAACCCTTCATTTAAACAAAATCAAAAAGTTCTGCTACTTTCTTTTTTCTCGATGTTTTCAAACTTTTTCTATTTGGAAATGTAGTCGGGAAACACTGCATTTCATTTTCTAAAATCAAGTATTAGAAGGTGTCGATAACTTGAAAAATATTTCCGATATAAAGAATATGATATGATCTCTGCGAAAAGCGGGCGGAAAAAAAAGTAGCGGTGGAGGAACAGGGGTGGGCGAGTCTCTGCTTTCTGGGTGTTTAGCCACTGGGTGAACCCACAATTAAGGTTAAGCCAACACACCACAGGACACAATACACTAGCACTGTATGTAAGAGAGAGAGAGAGAGAGAGAGAGAGAGAGAGAGAGAGTACTGGCAGTGTTGACCACACACACACTCACACACACACAGTGCAAACAGTTTACGACATGTGGATACATACACAAACATAAGTACACACATAATTATGTATACAAACAAATGCACACTCATAGACGCACACTCTCATATACATAAATCACACAAAATACAACACACACAAACATACAGGCGTATACCCCCCCCCCCCCCCCCCCCACACACACACACACACCACACTCTCACACATATACAGACCCTCCACCCACACATCGACACCCCCACACCACCCACACACATCCATCCACACGCCCATCAACACACACACACATCCACCTACCCACCCACACACACCTACCCACCCCCACACACACACATCACCCACACAACAGTTAAAGATGAGAGGTAGCTCAGTGGACAACATGCTCGATGAGCCAGTAAAAAAAAAAATATCCAAAGTCTGTGGTTCGAGCCTTCCATGGGAGTATTTCTTCAAGTAATGATCTGAATTCTAGTCCTTCAGCTGAGAGTATAAAAAAAACCCAGGTCTCCCACAACACACTTGCAGAAAGAATGAGGTCTGAACATGATTCCAGGCCTTTATTTGACACATGCGCGAAACAATACCATAAATATCCTTCCAATCATCCGCTATCACACATGGCTGGCGACAGATAGAATTTGGATTTTCACCCATTTGTTGCTTAAATTTTCCATCACTTCATATATTTTAGCAAAAGCAAGACATTAGTTATGTAACTGTACGCATGCATGGCAAAAAAGAAAAGTGCATTTTCTTATCCCCCTTCTTTTCTTTTTTTTTTTTTTTGTGGCTTAAATAGGCTTACATACTATACATAGCCATCATATCTGACCATTCAATAAAAAAAATGTCAACATACACACACACAAATCAAATAAAAAAACAAACAACAACAAAACCAACACATACACAAAAAACAACAACAACAAAAAAAAAAACTATTACTTGAGAAGAAATAATACAAAAAAGTTTTGACTTTCAAGATTGTCAATAAACATTTTTTCATATCAATGAACATTTTTCTTCTCTTTTTTTTCTCACATGATGAAAACAGCACAATACACAGCCACATGATTCCCGTTTACTTATTACACACTTTTTGCTTCTCACAACTCACTGGCTAGTCTGGAGAAGGTGGAGCCACAAGTGTCCATTACCTAAAGAAGCTTATTACATGGAGCCATCAATGTCCATTACTTAAAGAAGCTTATTACATGGAGCCATCAATGTCCATTATCTGAAGAAGCTTATTACATGGAGCCATCAATGTCCATTATCTGAAGAAGCTTATTACATGGAGCCATTAATGTCCATTATCTGAAGAAGCTTATTACATGGAGTCATCAATGTCCATTATCTGAAGAAGCTTATTACATGGAGCCATTAATGTCCATTATCTGAAGAAGATTATTACATGGAGCCATCAATGTCCATTACCGAAAGAAGCTTATTACATGGAGCCATTAATGTCCATTATCTGAAGAAGCTTATTACATGGAGCCATCAATGTCCATTATCTGAAGAAGATTATTACATGGAGCCATCAATGTCCATTATCTGAAGAAGATTATTACATGGCGCCATTAATGTCCATTATCTGAAGAAGCTTATTACATGGAGCCATCAATGTCCATTATCTGAAGAAGCTTATTACATGGAGCCATCAATGTCCATTATCTGAAGAAGATTATTACATGGAGCCATTAATGTCCATTATCTGAAGAAGCTTATTACATGGAGCCATCAATGTCCATTATCTGAAGAAGCTTATTACATGGAGCCATTAATGTCCATTATCTGAAGAAGCTTATTACATGGAGCCACCAATGTCCATTATCTGAAGAAGCTTATTACATGGAGCCATCAATGTCCATTATCTGAAGAAGATTATTACATGGAGCCATCAATGTCCATTATCTGAAGAAGATTATTACATGGAGCCATCAATGTCCATTATCTGAAGAAGATTATTACATGGAGCCATCAATGTCCATTATCTGAAGAAGCTTATTACATGGAGCCATCAATGTCCATTATCTGAAGAAGCTTATTACATGGAGCCATCAATGTCCATTATCTGAAGAAGCTTATTACATGGAGCCACCAATGTCCATTACCGAAAGAAGCTTATTACATGGAGTCATCAATGTCCATTATCTGAAGAAGCTTATTACATGGAGCCACCAATGTCCATTATCTGAAGAAGCTTATTACATGGAGCCACCAATGTCCATTACCGAAAGAAGCTTATTACATGGAGTCATCAATGTCCATTATCTGAAGAAGCTTATTATATGGAGCCACCAATGTCCATTATCTGAAGAAGCTTATTACATGGAGCCACCAATGTCCATTATCTGAAGAAGGTTACAACATGGAGCCACCAATGTCCATTATCTGAAGAAGCTTATTACATGGAGCCACCAATGTCCATTATCTGAAGAAGGTTACAACATGGAGCCACCAATGTCCATTATCTGAAGAAGCTTATTACATGGAGCCACCAATGTCCATTATCTGAAGAAGGTTACAACATGGAGTCATAAATGTCCATTATCTGAAGAAGCTTATTACATGGAGCCACCAATGTCCATTATCTGAAGAAGCTTATTACATGGAGCCACCAATGTCCATTACCGAAAGAAGCTTATTACATGGAGCCATCAATGTCCATTATCTGAAGAAGCTTATTACATGGAGCCATCAATGTCCATTATCTGAAGAAGATTATTACATGGCGCCATTAATGTCCATTATCTGAAGAAGCTTATTACATGGAGCCATCAATGTCCATTATCTGAAGAAGATTATTACATGGCGCCATTAATGTCCATTATCTGAAGAAGCTTATTACATGGAGCCATCAATGTCCATTATCTGAAGAAGGTTACAACATGGAGTCATAAATGTCCATTATCTGAAGAAGCTTATTACATGGAGCCATTAATGTCCATTATCTGAAGAAGCTTATTACATGGAGCCATTAATGTCCATTATCTGAAGAAGCTTATTACATGGAGCCATCAATGTCCATTATCTGAAGAAGGTTACAACATGGAGTCATAAATGTCCATTATCTGAAGAAGCTTATTACATGGAGCCATTAATGTCCATTATCTGAAGAAGGTTACTACATGGAGCCATTAATGTCCATTATCTGAAGAAGCTTATTACATGGAGCCATTAATGTCCATTATCTGAAGAAGCTTATTACATGGAGCCATTAATGTCCATTATCTGAAGAAGGTTACAACATGGAGTCATAAATGTCCATTATCTGAAGAAGGTTACTACATGTAGTCATAAATGTCCATAATCTGAAGAAGGTTACTACATGTAGTCATAAATGTCCATTATCTGAAGAAGGTTACTACATGTAGTCATAAATGTCCATTGTCTGAAGAAGCCTATTACATGGAGCCATAAATGTCCATCATCTGAAGAAGCTTATTACATGGAGCCATCAATGTCCATTATCTGAAGAAGCTTATTACATGGAGTCATAAATGTCCATTATCTGAAGAAGTTGATTACACACAGCCATTAATGTCCATTCTCTGAAGAAGCTTATTACATGGAGTTTTAATTGTCCATTATCTGAAAAATCTTATTATATGGAGCCATTAATGGCCATTATTTGAAGGTTATTGCATGGAGTCATAAATGTCCATTATCTGAAGAATCTTGTATGGAGCCATAAATGCCCATTCTCTGAAGATGGCTTTTACATGGAGCCATTAATGTCTATTATCTGAAGAATCTTATTATATGGAGCCATTAATGTCCATTATCATTTTCATTGCACTCATCTCCTTCAGACCCCTAATCACCATACAAAGACTTCTGGAGAACGTTCTCTCTCTTTCCAAGCAGCCTCTGCACAGAACAAACATCTTTTCACTCTATGCACTTCTAATTCTTTCTCTTCCTTCATATCTTCTCTCAAGACAACAATTTTCACTCACTCATAGCCTTGTCCATCTTGGCCATATGATTTTGGTGAGAGAGAGAGAGAGAGAGAGAGAGAGAGAGAGAGAGAGAGAGAGAGAGAGAGAGAATGAGTGTTAAAAAACTACAACTTTGTAAGCGCTTAAGGGTGTTTATAGATCAAGCACCATCAATATCCATGATCATTACAATTATCATACTACGTGAACATTTCTCATAATTTTTGACTAAGCCATGAAGTTGTACATCATGCTGTTTTTTTTTGTTTTTTTTTTTAATAATTGCTGTTTTTTTTATCATTGCTATCAAATGGATGGACAGTCAGATAGAGAAATATCCTTCCAGTCTGTAAAGACTGTCAACAACTTAAACTATCATGTGGATTGCCAAATTTAGTGAACCACCATTCAGTGACGAACCAATGGTCTGATAAAAACACTGCACAGATTAGAGAACATCGCACGCTCCTACATTATGTGAACGCATTTTTATGCAAAATTTCCACAACATCTGCGGGACTTGACCGTTTCTCTCTCTAGTATAATACAGGATTGTTCTGAAAAACTTTGGTAGGCTGACAAGCATCGCGGCAACAATGACCCCCAATGAACGACCCTCCAGTCTTACTGATACCCCATTGATATGACCGCTTGCCATCAGCTGAGAGATACACCACACACAAGGCAGTGTACAGGTTTCACTACAGCCTAGCCAACCATTATAGGGCCTTTTCAGGGCTGTCAAACTCGAGCCACAGGGAAAAACAAGATCACAATTTGACCAATTGAAAGGGTCAAACCTTAAAAAAAACAACAACAAAAAAAAAAATACTATTACACCCTGGAAAAAAAAAAGAAGGAACAAACAGCAAAAGCTATGACTGACATGAAAGCTTTGCTTTTAACGTTCTCAAGGCTGTAAGACAACGCTGTGCTCAAAGCATCGGCCATTCCATTTCATTTCTCAGTCCCAGATGTGTAAAAAAAACAAAAAAACAACATTAATGAAAAACAAATAAATGAAACAAAAATGTAAAGAGAAAAGGGCCAAATGGGCCAGCAGACTGCAGAATAGGTACAGCTGTCCATCAGGGCCAACAGACTGCAGAATAGGTACAGCTGTCCATCAGGGCCAACAGACTGCAGAATAGGTACAGCTGTCCATCAGGGCCAACAGACTGCAAAATAGGTACAGCTGTCCATCAGGGCCAAATGGGCCAACGGGCTCTGCAAAATAGGTAGAACTGTCCATCAGGGCCAACAGACAGCAGAATAGGTACAGCTGTCCATCAGGGCCAACAGACTGCAAAATAGGTACAGCTGTCCATCAGGGCCAAATGGGCCAATGGGCTCTGCGAAATAGGTAAAGCTGTCCATCAGGGCCAACAGACTGCAGGATAGGTACAGCTGTCCATCAGGGCCAAATGGGCCAACAGACTGCTGAATAGGTACAGCTGTCCATCAGGGCCAAATGGGCCAACAGACTGCAGAATAGGTACAGCTGTCCATCAGGGCCAACAGACTGCAGAATAGGTACAGCTGTCCATCAGGGCCAAAGACTGCAGAATAGGTACAGCTGTCCATCTGGGCCAACAGACTGCAGAATAGGTACAGCTGTCCATCAAGGCCAAATGGGCCAACAGACTGCAGAATAGGTACAGCTGTCCATCAGGGCCAACAGACTGTGGTATAGGTACAGCTGTCCATCAGGGCCAAATGGGCCAAGAGACAGCAGAATAGGTACAGCTGTCCATCAGGGCCAACAGACAGCAGAATAGGTACAGCTGTCCATCTGGGCCAACAGACTGTGGTATAGGTACAGCTGTCCATCAGGGACAAATGGGCCAAGAGACTGCAGAATAGGTACAGCTGTCCATTAGGGTCAACAGACTACAGAATAGGTACAGCTGTCCATCAGGGCCAACAGACTGTGGTATAGGTACAGCTGTCCATCAGGGCCAAATGGGCCAACAGACTGCAGAATAGGTACAGCTGTCCATCAGGGCCAACAGACTGCAGAATAGGTACAGCTGTCCATCAGGGCCAAGCGACTGCAGAATAGGTACAGCTGTCCATCAGGGCCAAGAGACTGCAGAATAGGTACAGCTGTCCATCAGGGCCAACAGACTGCAGAATAGGTACAGCTGTCCATCAGGGCCAACAGACTGCAGAACAGGTACAGCTGTCCATCAGGGCCAAATGGGCCAACAGACTGCAGAATAGGTACACCTGTCCACCAGGGCCAAATGGGCCAAGAGACTGCAGAATAGGTACAGCTGTCCATCAGGGCCAACAGACTGCAGAATAGGTACAGCTGTCCCCCCAGGCAGTGCACACAATTCTCAATACCCAGCCATCAGATTAAAGAAAAAAAGGATAAAGAAGAAGAAGATGAAAAAGGAGGCGGCATGTCCTACATCGCAACAGAGAGCAGTGTAAAAAAACTTCCTGGGCAAGGACAGGAAACTGGTCCACTGAGGCAGAAAAACACTGGACAACAGTAAAGACAGTTCAAAGTTAAGGGGGGAAAAAAGGTAGTCATAGAAAAAGAGGAATTTACCAGCACAGAACGTCCCGAAGGTGGGATCCCAAGGTATTTGTACTGCAAGAACTCCCCCACCCCTCTCCCCTCCCATCCCCCACATCTCCATGGTGACAACAACAAAGATGGATGGGATTTAGCACCAGTGTTTGCATAATCAGACAACTTTCACCCAAACAATGGAACTCCATATCACTTTTAAGTACAAGTATATAACTGAGACTCAATGACAATAAAGACTTTACTTTGAGCACATAAGGAAAAAAAAAAAGAAGATGACAAACAAAATCAACAGTGCATGAAGCACACACTCACAAACAGATTCACAGGAACACACAAAAACACAAGTTCATATAGTCACTATATACAATAATTCCACTGGTAAAGTTCGGGAAGAAGAAACTCATGGGACTCATAGAACTGTTTTTTCCCAACTCTTGGTATCACAAGTCATTTATATTAACTTCTAATGCAAAAACAACAAGATCCATCCAAAAGCATTTTCTGTGAAAAGATGTTTCATCATGAAAAGAGACTCACGTAGTACTTGAGCAAAATGAAAATGGTAGGGCATGTTGCTGATAACAGCTCGCATTACGTTCACCCTCTTGGCCCTCACAGTGATCTCGATGAGGTAGAGTTATTCTTGTTTAGAAATGAGGACTCAAGTGTTAATGAAAATCTGCAATGCAGTACCAAATCGACTCGTTTCCATTCCCAATACCAACACAACTAACCCAGTAACAGAAATTAGTTCAGGTTACCACTCCATCCCCTATCTCCCTCCTACCGTCTCACCATGTTTCATTTAATTTAGAAAGACAGGGGGTTAGTTACCGCCAAGGACACAGACAAACAAAATAGAGGACAAGACACAATGCATTTCAATCTCTTGGGTCTTCTTCAGGAAAAAACAAATAACATTTAGGACAGTGAAAACGAAGAATGAGAAACCACTAATCTCATATTCAGCGCAAAATCAAAATTCGATTTTGATTTTGCGTTGAATATGAGAAGTGGTTTCTCGTTCTTCGTTTTCCCTGCTTGAAACCCACATGCAAATCCTTCCACTTACCAAGCCAGACACTGTCCTATATGGACCCACAGGCTGTTCAAAACTAGAAACATACATTCTCCTAGCACACCCTCATCATTCTTTATGCCATCTGATGCAAACTGTATAGCAAGATCATTGTGGGTGACACATCCTTTTTATTGTTATCTAATCATCATTATTATAACCAATAGCATTATCATTATTATTTTACCAGGTATCTTTCCACGTACCCCTCCCTCAACCACTTCCCTTTTCTCTTCAGTTCCATTCTTTTTTTAGCTGACTGAGACTGAAAAGTTAAATGCCTCTCAAGCTGCTGTTTTTAACCTTGTTTGTCCTTCCTGTTGAAGACCAGTACATAAAAATATGTCTCTGTTTTGTAACTTGTTCTGTTTGTTCGACAGTCTTTGGCTCTTTCGCTACAGAGGTCTGGCATCAGCTGATTGATGCATACCCTTCTAGTAAGAATTTTCGCATCAATGGCATCGGCTCATCAACAATTTGAAACTTTGCTGTGTACTGGGGTTCTGGAATGAGCGATGTCAGAGCAACAGCACTGAGATGGTACCAACCACACGACAGCCAAAAGTAACAAACCATCAAACAAACAAACAAAAAAAGAAGAGTACAGAAAACACACACAGGTGACTGATGAGATTGACTGGGTACTCACAAACGAACCAATCACATGAACGAGGGAACTGACCGACTGAATGCATGACACCGATCAACACTTTGGACATGCCAGTCACCCACATCACAACACAGGTGGTGTTCTGTTCACAACACAAGGCACTTCACTGGTGATTTCTATTACAACTTCAGGTAAGGCACAACCCCACTTCTCAATGATGGGATGTACACTAGACTCTCTACAACGGTGAGCCCGCCGAAATTGTTCAAGATTACATCTGAAATGAAACGGTAACAGGTTAAAGACAGGTAAAGAACCTCTCCACCATTATTGCTAGAAACCCTTGAAAAAAGGATCTTTAAAGGAAGAAAACCATGATTTGGGAAATCAATCTAGTACAAATGCAGACGGAAATATTCTGGGGAAAAAAGTCTTTATAAGGAGACAGTAGCAAAGATAGAAATGTAGGGTTACAGAAATGTTCAGTTTGAAAAAAAAAAAAGTGTTTAAAAGCAGAGTATTATTACTGGGGAAATCAGCCTGTACAAAGACAAAAATATTCCAGTAAAAATAAATCTTAGGGAGAGAGCGAGTCCTTATGAGCCAGTCTGGTACAAAGACAGAAATGTTCTGTACAAAGTAAGTCAAGGGGGAGAATCGTTACAGGGAGGTAACTCTGAGACAAAGACAGGCATGAAACCAGAGAGAACTGTTCTCATCAAAATGAATCTACAAAGGAAAAGAATGGTCATCGGAGGTCACAGAGACAGGAATGTTCTGTTGAGAAAAAGTCAAGGAGAGCATTACTACAGTGAGGTTAGCCTGGTACAGAGAGAGAAAAAGAAACATTCCAGAAAAGAAATAAATAATTCAGCAGGAGAGAGTTATTACTGGGCAGTGGGTCTCGTACAAAGACCGACAGAAATGTGCAAGACAAAAAAAAAATCTTTAAAGGGAGAGAACTGATGTTAGGAGCTCAATCTAGTGGAAAAACGGAGAGAAATGGTTCAGCAAATCAAATATCTGAAAAAAGGGTGTCTTTGCTGGAAGGCAAGGTTAACAAAAAAAAAGTTGTTGTTAACGATTAATTGGCAAATCTAGTGACAAAAAGACAAAAATGTTAACAACCAAAAAAAAAAAAAAAAAAAAAAAAGTTTATCCTTCACACAGTGTGCTGGGAATTCCAGTACCAGTGTCCAGTCTTCATGGCTCTTCAACTGTTAGAGCTGTTCTTTTTCTTATGAAAAGTTAGACACCTTTCAACAACAACAACAAAAAATGTACTCTAGGTCATCAAATTTTGGTGTCTGAGCATTAAAAGAGAAAGAAATAATTGCATGATTTGAACTGTAGACTTCGGGCGAAGCGGCGTCCTGGTAGACCCATACTTTACTGAGCGGCACTTGGATATATATCACAGCGCACTGAGTATGAGTCCAGTGGACCCACTTCATTGCTTTAAAATGTTAACTCAAGAGGACTTTTTGACCATTATCATTGGTCTTGTATGATTCGCCAACATTTAAATATGGATAAAGATGAAAATAAAAAAGCCCACAAAGCAAAGCCTATGTAAAACGTATGGGTACTGGGGAACTGTGATGTCAGGAGTGTGTAGTCAAGACCAATTTCATAAGGCTGACAAGGAAAGTGTCTCTATTCATGGATCAATTTCACACACACAAAGGAAAAGATCTTCATAAAAAAAAAAGAAAAGAAAAAAAGTCCTTTTGGGAAGTCAATCTAGTATCGACTAAAAATGTTGAAAAACGAGAGAACATCAAAGGAATGCAGTTTCTCCAGAAAGGTCAATCTTCAACAGCAAGGAGAAAAAATACTTCCTGAAAAACAAGTCTCTACAGGGAGGAATTTCCCACTGACAGGTCCAATCGAATGCCCAGGAGAAAAATGTTCCGTTCAACAGAAGTCTGAACCACTGGGTGGCAGGAGGGTCTTAACCCGAAGGTTTTGCTGCGTTCACCGACTTGCGACTCGGACTAGAGAGTGGAGGGGTCAGGGGTCAGACTCCGAGGAACCAAACTGATTGTCTCTTGAAGCTGATCGTCGTGCGACACACACCAATGAAAGAAACACTGGGCACAGTACTGGATAGTGCGCACACAACCCTCCAACCCCCCTGACCAGCAAGACCAGCCTGAGGTGCAATCTAACCATACATTCATCAAATGTTGAAAGATGTCTGAGTACTTTACACACACACACAGATACACACACACACGCTCACACACACACACATGCTCACACACACTCGAAATTTCAATATTCACACACACCCACATGCTCCAGAAAGTAATCTGAATTAAATGCTGTCCATAAAAATGATACAAATATATAGAAAGAGCTCAGCCAATAAGTATGTACTGCTCTGACATGTGTATGCAATGCACACACATACATACATGTACCCAAACATGCATACATCTCTTCCTCCTATACACACACATCTCTTCCTCCTATACACACACAAAGTACACACAGACACACACCCACTAAGAGTGTGCACACAATAAGACACATACAAACTGCACAGTAAAACATTTACATCTAACATTACACAAGTCTGACCAGCAATCGATAGTACAGAACTCACTGGTTCTTCCATTACTGGGCTTCCCAATTTGTCGCACAGGAAAGTTGTCATCAAGCATCAGATAAATATATGAAGCAATCACATACGTCTCTTATATACACAGCATAAAGCAAACATTGAAAAGAAATGCAGAAAAATGTCAATAAATAGGGAAGAGGGGCAGGGATGGAGGGAGGAATCAACAGCCATGGTTCCAATCACAGTGGACCCCAAACACCAGTACCAAAGACACTTTAACCACAGCATCCTATTCATTTAAAGGAGAATGCTTGAATGAAGCATAAAAGTATCACTAGGGAGAAACGCTTGAGACCAATTAAGCGTTTGAGTCCAAAAATCCCCCCCCCCCCCCCCTCCCCCCAAAAGCAACTGCATAGCAACAATTATCAAAAGAAGTACAACGAAACATTTCATGCAATTAAAGTGTGCATGTGCTAGGACTTAAAAAACAACAACAAAAACAAAACAACACAAAAAAACCCCACCTGAAGCAGACTGTGGACATTACTTTTGACACTATCCATTGACCTTTCACTTCAGCCTAGCAATTAAGACAGTCATCCCATGGTGACGAAATAAGTTGCCATACATTTGAGCACACTTAACGTTTCCCCACCATACTCAGGTTAGCTAGCACACTGAATGTTTCCCCTCCATACTCAGGTTAGCTAGCACACTGAATGTTTCCCCTCCATACTCAGGCTAGCTAGCACACCGAACGTTTCCCCTCCATACTCAGGTTAGCTAGCACACTGAACATTCCCCCTCCATAGTCAGCTAGCTAGCACACCGAACGTTTCCCCTCCATACTCAGTTTAGCTAGCACACTGAATGTTTCCCCTCCATACTCAGTTTAGCTAGCACACTGAACGTTTCCCCTCCATACTCAGGCTAGCTAGCACACCGAACGTTTCCCCTCCATACTCAGGTTAGCTAGCACACTGAACGTTTCCCCTCCATACTCAGGTTAGCTAGCACACCAAACGTTTCCCCTCCATACTCAGGTTAGCTAGCACACTGAACGTTTGCCCTCCATACTCTGGTTAGCTAGCACACCGAACGTTTCCCCTCCATACTCAGGCTAGCTAGCGCACTGAACGTTTCCCCTCCATACTCAGGTTAGCCAGTCACAGAGGTGGCTTGCCACCTTATTAGCCTGAGACATAATGGCAAATGATAACACTCATATAAAATCAGACAAAAATTAAAAAGAAAGCTTCCAAATCTACTTCAAGATAGCAAAAAAAAAAAAAAAAAAAAAAGACTCAGTGCTTAAGCGTCATTATAAAAATCTGTAATGTTTATCAGTAACTTCTCCCCCCCCCAGCCCCCCCCCCCCCCCCCCCCCCCAAGAAAAACCTCCACGTCATGGAAGACATCATGATCAGGGCCCACACTTCTGATGGCATCATAGTTTTGTCCTGCTCATATCACCAAGAAGGCATTACCTGCCCCCTTCTTTGTGACTTCACAGTAACTGTAGGCTGATTAACGAGCTGGCAGTTCGTACACAGGAGAGCAGAAATATCCTATTCAACCATCTGTGCTCACACCCCTGCGTCAGCCTCTACCACACCTTCCTGTCTGTTCTAAGTCAGCCACGAGGATGACAGATGAGTGGTCACATGACGCAGATTAAGCTTTGCTTCTGAGGAAATAGAAAATAAGTCATTTGAATCTGATCAAGGAAACTGTAAGCTTTCCAGTTTCAGAGCTATGAGGTCTGTGTAAGTGTGGTTGGGCTGGTTGCCCAGGTGCGAGCAAACATGACACTGTCAGTGTCACACACACAGAGGCAGCGATAAGCATCTGCTGTGGGCAGAGAAGGCCATGGCATGTAGCGCTGAATGTGATTCACCTGTTAATTTTTTCACTGCCTCTGTTATGCTTAGATGTGGAAAAAAAATTGTTACTGCTTTTAGATGCCTTGGTGTGCCATGGAAGATTCATGGTTAAAAGTTTCTGGATCAATGACACACCAAACATTCACCATTGCAGGTATTAGCACTTCGTTACACACTGATGAGGGCAACAGGTTAAACTCTGGTCAAAGGGCTAGATCAGAGTACTCACATACTGAGAATATTATACTCGAAATGTTCTTGAAGCAGCACTTCTGGAAATCTTAGTTTTATATGGCAAGAGCACGGATGGCGTCAAAAACTTTCCATCGCGGCAGGTTTTTACTCTTCACTGGTTGGAAGTTGATAACACTGTGATCATGAACATCAGGATGTGAAGCAGCTGCTTGATTTCAGTACAAGGATTACCACATATTTTTGCTTTTCTTTCACCACAAAGTAGCAGACTTACCCATGATGTATCATAGGAACCTTACTGATTCAGTGGAAGTAGCATAAACCGTCATTACATCAAAGAGATTTTTTTTTAGATCTCCATCTCTACCAGATAAACCGACACAGATGTAGCTGATCTGTCATCAACTCAAGTTCCTGACTTTGGCACATCACTGCAGCGCTAAGCACCTGACCCGGCTACTCCCCCTCCCCTCCCTCCCATTTTCTCTCTCTCTGTCTCTGAGTATAAAACACTATCCATCATCAAAACAGAAAGCTTTGGTGATTTCTTTGGTGATGCTTATCTTTTATTCCTGAACTCTACAGAATTTTCCATGTATCAGAGTTAGGAAGGCTTTGAACAGTCTAATATGCCGACAGAATTACCAGCCCTGAACTAGAAGGGTACTCTGGAGGACACAAATCTCTGCCAAGGCGGAACAGATCCTGGATCTGTGTCTTGATCTGGATCTCACCAGAATCCAATGGTACGTCCTTGGGCCACATTGGGTCATTCCTCCAAGTTTGGTTCAAATCCATTCTGCAGTTTTTGCCTCATATATCTTGCTGACAGACAAACAAACAAAACAGACAACGATGAAGTCAGAGAACCTCCTGGGTGGAGGTACAATGTCTCCACTTCATGGGCCCTATAATTCAACAGAACCTCCTGGGTGGAGGTACAAAGACTCCACTTCATGGACCCTATAATTCAACAGAACCTCCTGGGTGGAGGTACAATGTCTTCACTTCATGGACCCTATAATTTAACACACAAAAATAAAAATACAGACTTGGTTGACCGTTCTAGAGTAAACGTTTTTTGAAAAAGATTAGAGACAGGATGGTTGATTAAATTTCGAAAAAGAAATCATAAGGAACACATAGCTTTATTATCTTTCTTTTTTTTAACCTTTCACATCTGTAATTATTTTCTTTGATTAAAGTCATCTGAAATCTCATTTCATGCACACATTCAAAACAACAGCAACAATAAATGGAGGGTAGGGTCTAGAAGGGTACAGGAAAAAAAAAAGGGGGGGGGGGGGGGGGAACAAGGAGGAAGGAGGGGGGAGCAAGAAGGAGGCAAAAACATATGATCTACTCATAAAACTCACATGTGCAAAACTATCTCATTCCTTCATTCCACGGTGGAACAAATCCATCTCCACATCATGTGACTGGTTTTCAAACCGTGCATTTTCAAAGCAAAAAAATCTGTTCAAACAGATCAGCAAAACCTCATGCAGATGGAAAAAAAACAACATTGGCTATGAAGTATAAGAAAAAAAAAATTAGTGGCACCGTACCATGTGCACAGTGGCCCCCAGCGTTACTTGTTGAAACCTGAACCCACAGTTGTACACCATCACACCTCCGCAGCACCAGAACGTACGATGATGACGACAGAACACACCAAAGCAGAACGAGGGCGCTGCAATACTGCAGAAGAAAAGGACTCTCAGTCTCTGGATCAGCTCTCTGGCATCTGAACAACCGCTGCTTGCCACGCAGGAATAAATTAATCAGGGATCACCCACTCTGAACACACTTTTTATTAAGGTATCATCTCTCCACTCTGCTGAGTGGGTGGGGAGGAAGTGAAAAATGTCAGCAGGTCACATTGTTTGAGATAAGTTTCGTTGATGTCTACAAAAACTGTATCCACACCAAAACCCCATTCACCACACACGTAAGACAAGACCTCATTCACCACACACATACCACACAATTCAGACAACAACCCATTCACCACACACATACCACACAATTCAGACAACCAGTCAGTCATCTTTTCCATCTCTGACGACGGTTATGTGGAAAAAGTACTGCGACTAAACACAAGATCTTTGTTCACTGGCTGTGACTGCTAATAACTGTATTTCTGGCAGTTGATCCAGTGACATACCACTGGGGAGCTGCTGGGGATTTTGCACATCACACATGCCACAGAAGACTCTTGCACACAACCCAATGGCGCCATTCAATGGTTCATACCAGACCTTTGGCAGAATTCTGCATTAAGCAGCTGCTAGTAGTTTACTGGAAACGAATCTTTGTGAAACTTCAAAAAAAGTATTGCCATCATGCCACAGAAACAAATTCTCATTTCTCATACCCTATGGAAAACAAAAATATTACATTTTTGGCTGATAATCCTGGCAGCAAATTTGTCCTGGTCTTAGCACGAAGAATACCTAAGGTTTCCCCTTCCCAGCGCTTACAGTTTTTCACAGTTCATGATGGGAGATTTAAAACATTGCTATTAACATGCAGGGGAAGAGACATAGCCTGTTGAGCCACCTGCATGTGCATGCCCATGTTTGCTTGCTCAACACTTTTCCTTTTCTTTTAGAGTAGGTCATGAGGGTGACGGGTGAGATTTAAGTCATTCAAATTCAATGATTCAAGAAAGTGTAGAGAACAAAAAACAATCAAGTGAAACTGATCTGGGAGAGTTAGCTTATCATTTTCTGATTGATTAGGCCCTGTGTGTGTGTGTGTGTGTGTGTGTGTGTGTGTGTGTGTGTGTGTGTGTGTGTGTGTGTGTGTATTTGTGTGTACGCATGCGTGGATGTGTACGTGTGTGTGTCTGAACGTAGCCTCACTGCCTTATTAGTTTCAACATGCCACCGTGGGTATTAGCACATATTAACTAGTGGAGGGGGGGGTAACTGGTATACTCCGGTCATTGTGGAAGGGGGGGGGGGTAACTGGTACACTCCGGTCAGAAGGAAGGGTTAGGGACAATTTTCACTGATGACCACCATCATATTTTCACATCTTAAAGCTGACAAGAGTTTCTGAAAAGTCCCATATGACACGGTTACCAGCGGTCAAGTGTCAGTGAACAATCTTACCCAGCCTGGCGAAAAAACAAAAAAACATGACAATACAGCTCTTGTCATGTGATCCAGATCACCTTCTAAATAGTTTTTTTCTTCTTTTTTTTTTGAGGAACAGTGTCCTTGTACAGAAAAACACCCCATCAAAATGTTCCAGAAAAGTACAGCTTTTCAAGAGGAAGTCTTTACAAGGAGAGGGGGGGGGAGGGGGGGAGTCCTTATGGTCTGGTATTTCAGAATAGGTGGTCAGCACTGTCAAAACAGAACAAAGTGGACATCTCCTGGCTCCGCAGATCAAAAGAAACCCCTCTCATCCATAAGTTTGATCTGGTGAAGGTTTGCCCTCAGCTTTCAGCCAGTTCACGTCAAAGAAGCAAGTGAGCACTGAAATCAGTGTGATCTGTCTGTCCGTGAGCCTGGATAGCATCATGAAAAAACATATCAGTTGATTTGGGCCCACCAAGGAGGGAAATATAATGGAAAGAAATCAAGTCTGATGTGGTATATGCAACAGAGACAGAAATCGGTTTGATCTGCTCCATGAAACTGGGAAAGAATGTGGACAGGAATCAGTCAGATCTGGTACATGAAACAAGGACAGAAATCAGCCTGACCCACTGCCTGAAACAGGGAAATATCATGCCGCGTTATAACACAAGGGAGACAGCTCCGCAGACCCCTCTGCCTCCTCCTAAGCCATCTTCAAGGGAGGCAAGTACGTAGCTGTGCTGAAGCAAAGGACAGTCGCAGTGTCCTGGGAGGGCCTGCCAGGTTTGCCTTATTCCCTTTGACACCAATGGCAGAGATATACTGGTTATCACATGCACGAAGCAACTAAGTCCCAAACTAGAGGTACTTAGAGCATAGCTGGGGAGTGGGGTGGGGTGGGGTGATGGGTGTTGTGGGAGATTGGTGGATGGGAGTTTTGGGGGGATGGAGGGATTTGGGAGATGGGAGGAAGCATGAAGGGGGGTCTGACTAAAGCATGTTTAACCCTCTACCGATTCAGCTGACAAATATGAGGTCAAAATGGAGGACATATTTTTCCCCTTCATGCAACTGTCAAAATCCACATAACATCCTTTGAGCTTTATTCTGCAAAATGTATCAGTCCTGTTCAAAAGTGAACCCTTCCCCCTCCCACCCCTTCCCCCAAAACCTCTCATTTTAACACAAAATTTTGAAACTGGGATTCTGCGAATTATTCTTAAAGTACAAAAAATCTCAGACAAAAACAAAAAAAATTCGGGAGGGTTGGCAACTAATGTTAGAGTGTGGTGTTGAGTCCAGTGAGGGATGGGCACACCAACGAGGAGACCTCGTGGCTTCGTGTCTGATATCACATGACCAGGATAAAGCAGGTGAGCAGGTGACATACAGGACCAATCATGGAGAGGAGAGGACGGTAAAAATCAAAGTGCAGGGTAAAGCCGGTGCACAAAGTTTGTTACCCATTGCCCCCTCCACCCCCATCCCCAATGCCTTCCCCAGTCCCCTCACCTCCCAACATACGCAGATATCCGCGCTTTTCACTGTGACGACAATCCCAACATGCACACTAGAGACCTGTAAAAGAGTTTCCCCATCTGGGGTCACCCCAAGCTTTCCTACCAGGACTCGGCCATTAGTTCCATCAGTCTGCTTACATGGAAGATCAGCAGCACATGCACAGGACTCTCCTACCACCCCCCTCCCCCTCCCTTCCCACTCACGAAGGCCACACACTTGCGAGACCTTCTGTGCATTGCTCCATCCGATAACAGATGAGGGACTTGTCATCTGTACACACTGTTCCTATGGTCCTGTGATTGACGAAGAGTGTGTGAGGTCTTCACGAAGACACCCTGGTGTCGTCCAGACCAAAGCCTGGCGTCTTCCGCGTGTGTCTGTCCATGTCTGGTGATGTTCTGTTCCCTGTGGTTCCGCATGTTCACTGCCATCGTCAAGTCCTTGCGTCTTCATCAGGCTGCAATACAGCATGGCCATGGTTACATCACACAGTTTCAGACTGTATGGATTATCATGTTCAGCAAGCGTTCCTTTCACACTGTATGGATTATCATGTGTACCAAGCGTTCCTTTCGTCCAAGCTCAGCTAAACGTCTGCATCCCCAATTCCGTACACCCATGAAAACTGGACTGATGATCAGAACCAAAAATGCACTGATATAAAATAGAATTTTCTGTTGAAATCTTATATCTTTCTCTGTTCCACATTTTTTTTTTCCAATGTGGAGTTATGCTTAGGTTGAATAAAAAAGCAGCCACATGCAAAAAAACACACACAAAAAAAACAAACAAAAAATTAACAAACAAAAAAAAAAAAGAAGAAAAAAGAAATGAAGGTAATTCTGCATTTTTTTAGCTATAGATTTCCCCTCCAAACAGAAATGACATCACTTCTCTGACAGAAACAAAAAGTTTTCTTGTCAGTTCAGACGGTGTGTGATGCAATTAAAAAATCCCACGCTGTCGACAAATCTGTACGTTGACTGATGATTAAATTGTATCTACACTGTATGCGATACACTGCATTGCGCAACTATTTTACTTGTTTACGAGCAGCTTTTCTTTCACCATATTGTAAAGTCCTGCACCTCAAGATCTCAAAATGTAATCTCTTGTAGAGCAGATGTTTGGTGTACAGTGCAAACAAGTGCAACAACTGTGATCAATGTCAGGTCATTTTCAACATATCTTGCATATTATCTCCCCCCCCCCCCCCCCCCCCTCAACTCCTCACACACACATAAAGGACCCTAAAACAATACCCTGCTTTGCAGAGATCTGCCTTTTTGCAGGGTACAAATAATGACAGATGCACCAACAACATGAGAGGTAACTGTGTAAAAAATGTCTCTTTTTCTGGTGGAATTTTCTTCTCTCAGATTCCTAGCCCTCTGTTTCTGACTTACCTGTGTGTCAAAGTTTGACAAAATGTGACACGCATACACATGCCCCAAACAAGATATATCTACACACATATAAGCAGATGAACATGTATGCATAGATTCAAACATCATAGATTACATTTCACTCTATCAGATATTAATATTTAGGCAGTGCTACAGCTAATAAGAGAAAACAATTATTTAGAAACTGATGTGCTGTGGAGCGTCTACATTTTTACTGAATTTCAATCAAAAAGATATACATCATGTAGCCATTGCTATCCAAATTCCTGTTTGTTTTCTATCCTTGATAGAAATGATACCCCTTCTGTTTCATGTTTATGTTTCAGCCAATATAAAACATTTCACTACACTCTGGAATTTGCATTTATAAATGCAAAATTCAGCTGAGAGTGAAATTCAATCCCTTGGAAGGTCAGTTTTAAGCTTCTAAGCTTCTCCAAAATCAATTTGTCTTCACATCCAAGATTTTCTCAAATCATGATTTTTGTTTAATAACACTATCAAAAGATCACCCTCAAACACTGGACAATATGGCAATTATCAGTACGTAATGACACCAATGAGAAATAATGTAACACGCATTACTACCCCTTTTGTAATTTTTTTCTTGTTCTCTCATCTTCTGAGGCACTTCAGTTGTTTCACAGCCCATGTGGCTCATTCCGCAGCTCTCCCCGCCAACATCCAGACCCTGGCTTATCCCCCCTGCTGCCTAGACAGCTCTCCCCGCCAACATCCAGGCACTGACTTATCCCCCCGCCCAGACAGCTCTCCCCGCCAACATCTAGATCCTGGCTTATCCCTCCCCTGCCCAGACGAGTGCAGTCCAAAGGGTGCAGTCGATGTCAAGTTGTCAAGGGGCAACCCACGAGAGGAGACACTGCTCTGCTGCCGAGGCACTTAGGTGTTCAGTGGTGTCTCTTCTGACCCAGCACATGCAGGACACCATCTACAAATCCACAAATTGATGACAATATTTGCGTAGTTGCAAAACAGGCATAAGAAAGGATCCCCCCCCCCCCCCCCCCCCTCCAAAGGGCGCCACCATATCCATCCAGTGACCATGCCGATAGCGGACACCTTGACATGAACTCATGAACTCACCTAAGGCACAGACACACCACAGAAATTGAAAATGAGGTCACTCTGGCAGGTGGGCATGAGGGGCCACAGCATCAGAGACTTTTCTTGGTTAATCCAGACTGATGAGAATACGGCCGATAAAGATGACTCTAAGGAGTTCCTTTTGGTCTGAGACTGCATGACAGGGCTGTTTTCTACACTTACTTTCATAACAAATTCCGTGCCTCAACAAGGCCTGAGAGGTACAGACAACGGCAGTGCTGGTCAGGAAATTTGAGCAACAACGCTCTGAGATGCATCTGTTAGGTGGACAAAACTCAACTGTGTGTTTTCACTCTTTCCATGTGAGCCCACAGGAAATTCAACTTTGGGTAGTAGCCAGTTAGGGCAGAAAAATCCTAAATGGCTCTGATGGGAATTGAACCCATAACCTCCTGGGACGGAATCTGTAATGCTAATCACAGCACCATGGCAGCTGGTCTTTTACGATTTTACTGTATGTGATTTCCAGTCTTTAGTCTAGTGATACAGCTTATTCTCTTGTGCCAATCGACACACTAGCCCTACAACCAAAGAACAGGTAGGGCAACTCTTGTACCCTTGATGAAATGAATACACATCCATAACTCCAAACTAATGCTGCTTATGTTACCCAATCACCTAGCAGAAATGACAAGAGAGATTACACAGAACAAACAAGGAGATATCCCCCCCCCCCCCCCAAAGGATGTTCCAAGCTTGCCCATATATACCCTGTACCTGACACTATCTACACAGCTAGAACCACTGGAGGAATGAACAAACACAAACTAACTTTTGTTCAAGAGTGGCACAGCCGGTCTGATCTTGAATAGAGTCAAACAAACACAGTGACGAACAGCAACAAAAACAAGTAACCTCAGTTTGATAGATATGAAAGGAAATGTTAAACAAGGCAGGGGACAGCAAACAGTAGCCTTACTGGTTCCTTAAACAAGGCAGGGGACAGCAAACAGTAGCCTTACTGGTTCCTTAAACAAGGCAGGGGACAGCAAACAGCCTTACTGGTGCCTTGATTACTGTCTGCTGCTCCCTGCCTCGTTTCAGATTTCATTCCACACTGGCTTTGGTCAGGCAGCACTGGCCTACAGCCCTACAAAGGGACAGCCCCTGGTGACTGGCTGAGCTACAACAAACCTGAAACTCATGACAGCAAAAACAGAACTGCTGCGTTGCCAAATGAGAGAGTGATTAAATTACAAGACAAACACAATGTGTTTCTGTCTATTTGGTCTTCTTTGGGCAGGATACATAGCATCCATGATGATGAAAAACGAAGGACAAAACAAGACAGTCACTTATGATCTCTTCGAACTGAGTGCAAACAGGCTGCGGAATGGAACCAAGGCTGAAGGGGATATGATATGGGTTGAAATAATAATAATGATAATAAAACAAAGAAAATACTAATACGACTTATAATGACAAACTCATAAACCAATGGGTACGATAAGGACATGACACATGTCGGTTGAAAAGGGTGTGGTCTCCCTTGGGTTTTCCTGGCATGATTCAGTGGCTGCCATCACCCACACCCAACCTTTAACTCTCCTCTTAACAACAACAACTGACTTCCTGCCCGCAACCAACCTGGATTCTTGTCTCTTGGAGTGGAGGCGGGAGCCCCGACAGGGGGAGCCACTGTCATTTGGTGTCCATGGACTCCTCATCCTGAAGCTCTGGCTGCAGTCGCTGCAGTTTGGCCATGAGCGTCTCGCTGAACGAATTGCGGTAGCCGGGACTCACGGCGTCCAGCAGGCTGTAGATCGTCTCGTAGTGGCGTGAACTAACGGCAGCATCCACAGTGTCATACTGTCGTCCCACCACCTGCACCCCCCACCTCTGTGGCTTAGTCATGTATAGTAAAAACAGCAGAAAAAAGAGATCTTGACAATACTGAACCCATCTCTATGGCTCAGTCATGTACAGTAAAAAAAAAAAAAACCCAAAAAACAGAAGACAAGAGAGCTTGACAATCATTTACATCATGTTAATATTCCCCCCATTTTCTTCTGGGTTCAAAAACTTTGTTTACAGTCAATGTTATGTTGCTGTCATCTCAATTTTCTTTTCAAAGCTCTAGCCTCTCTTACATGCGCGTATACATGTGTGTGTGTGTGTGTGTGTGTGTGTGTGTGTACGTATGTGTATACATGTGTGTGTGTGTGTGCGTGTGTGTGTGTGTGTGTGTGTGTGTGTGTAGTAGTAGTAGTATCTCAGTTTTACATCTGTTCACGATATTAGACGAAGAGAGAGAGAGAGAGAGAGAGAGAGAGAGAGAGAGAGAGAGAGAGAGAGAGAGAGAGAGAGAGAGAGAGAGGGAGGGAGAGAGAGAGAGGGAGGGAAGGAGAGAGAGAGAGAGATGCATAAATGTCTGTGACTATGTAAGCGTATGCATAATGTGGTTATCTAAGTGCATATAAATGTCCCTCTAAGCATCCCTACAACATACCTGCAAATAATCTTAAAGTAAATGCTTAACTGGACTACAAATTAAGGAAAAAACAACACTGAAGGTAAACTTTAAATCTGCAAAGACATTACACAAAGAAATGCCTGATAATGGTGGTAAATGAGCTTGAAGAGGTAAACACTCAAACAGCAGATGCTTGCTGGTTGCTCTTCGTTCTCCACATAATATAATGTTGCTTCATTTGTATACATTTTTTTTTAAGGCATCAGGTTTTAATTTATAAAATATTGAAATGAAATTTCTGTACTGGTACAGATTTTCACTTGTAAATGAGGAATGCTGTTTACATGTTCATAATTAACTAAATGTGTGTGTGTGTGTGTGTGTGTGTGTGTGTGTGTGTGTGTGTGTGTGTGTGTGTGTGTCACTGTGAGTGTGTGTGTATAGCACTGTGTGTGTGTGTGTGTGTGTGTGTGTGTGTGTGTGTGTGTGTGTGTGTGTGTGTGTGTGTGTCACTGTGTGTATGTGCGTGTGTGTGTGTGCGCGCACGTGCATGTGCACACGTGTGTGCGCACGCATGAGGGCACACGCATGTGTGTGCATGAGAGACAGTGTGTGCATGTGTGTGCATGTGTATGTGTATGCGTGCGTGTGTGCGTGTGTGAGTGCGCATGTGCATGTGTGTGTGTATATAAAATTGAACTTTGGTATTTTTCCTGGCAAGTCAAGGCAGTAGGACAACCCAAACTTGCCAGAATGACAAAACATTTTCAGCTACCATCATGATACAGATGTCACCAATTTCAAATGGCAGACACTGTAAATCTACCATTCATTCCCATCCCCCATCCCCTCTCGCATATTACAGACTTGAGACTATCTCATAATCTGTTTACTTTTCTGCTAACAGGAGCTGAACTTCACTTTTTTAGACACTAATCAAAAACAAAATATACTTTAACATTATGTGCAAACTATGCAAACTGTGTAAAATATATTACATTCTATCATTAATACAAAATCAGATCACTCACAATGCGATTTCCACCAAACAATGGAGCTTTTCTTTTTTTTTTTCTTTTTCTCTTTTTTTTTCTCTCCTAAAAACTGAATATTCAAAGACCTAAGATAGGCCACACATTACCGCTATCCTGCCAAATTTAGCCTAGTATGACTGCATGAGTGTGTCATGGTGAATCAAGCCACTCAAGATGTATATATTTAAGAGCTCATGTGACTTTCATTCCATAGTCAGTTCACCTGTAGCATTTAACGTTATCCTACAAATACAATATATTCTTCTTAAGAACACTTTTTCCGTGCAGGTGTTTTGTAATGTGCAATTTTGTGTGTGTGTGTGTATATATCTACCTGCTTGTGAGTACCATAACAATAACTGCACATACTGTGTGGAATGCTTTGTGTGTGTATGTGTGTGTGTGTGTGTGTGTGTGTGTGTGTGTGTGTGTGTGTGTGTAAATGATCAATTTTTTTATACAATACATGCGATGCTCATTTACGTTTTCAAACAAATTTGTATGAATGTCTCTTGTTCATTTATACATTATTCTTCATTCAATTGAATACACATTTGTCTCAAGTGACACTGTGACCAACACAAAGGTTTTTTTTTTTTTAACAACAAAGGAGTTCTCTGTTCTGTAACATCTTATTCTTTCAGCATGAGAGGCCTTTGACCCTCGCCGATACTCCCACTACTGCTGCTGCTCTACTGATTCTGCATGATGCACGAACATCTTCAACAATCATCAAAAATGGAAACTGATGGGAAAGTCACAGATCATTTCTATAATCTTGAAACAAAAATGGTCGAACAGTCCTGTACACAGAATCACACTGGTACTAGCCTTTGCAAGAATGTGTTGCACAAGAACAAGTTTATTCTATTGCCACCGAGAAATCTTAATTTTAGCAGACAAAGGAAACCTTTTGGCTGGTTGGTTTACCTGTCAGACTTCATTTTTAGCGGGAAGTTACCTCAGGAGGACAGCGTTTTTTTTTTTTTTCCCCTTTTTTTTCCCCAAAATGGATATTTGTACAGGTCTGAACTTGAACTTTTAGTGGGTATGGAGGTAACTGGAAGCAGAAACTTGCCATTGTTGAATGTTACGTCTGATGCTCTGGTGCTGAAAACATTTTCTTCTTGTACTTCTCATAAGTCTTCTGTAACCAAGCAAATTTTTGCTCCTGTCAGGATGTTTTCAAGTTGTTGTTTTCATTGTACAATTTCCTTTAACTAAACTTGAACTTGAAGATCACTACTGATGACACTCACAGAGAAAAGTTTTGGTCAAAATGTAGTCTGTTCAATGCTACTGAAGGCACATTTCAAACAGAACATTGCCGAATCTGGCCAAGTTTTAAGTTCTCCCATCAGCCAGAAAGAATGGGTACACCGTACACTGACATTGATACGACGTAAAAGTGTTTTGTTGATCTTTTTATATAAAAAAATGCATGAACTGGCCAGTTTCATTGGATTATTCACGATGCACAAAAGCACTCTGTGGGGAGCCCTGCCCACCATCTCCACCCCTCCCCCGTCTCCCCCGAAGTGCCATATAAACGCTATCTGAGCTTTCCCTTCCTGACAAAAGATTTTATTTTATTGGAATGAATGGCAACACATCTCCACCTTTGGCCTCAATCTAAGTGCTGCTATTTCACCAGCTTTAATCCCTTGTTATGAACTGTCTTGGTGGTTAAGAGAAGACCATACAGAAGAATCTGACAATGATGTATGGAACTGGAATCACTATCATATATTTTGCCAAACTATCCAGACAGTTAATACTATGCCTATTGGACAGCTAAACCTAGGTTCTGAGGCCCTCTACGTCTGGCACAGATTTGTCTTCAAATATTTTTCCTTGTGTGTGTGTGTGTGTGTGTGTGTGTGTGTGTGTGTGTGAGTGTGTATGTGTGTGTGTGAACTTGATTAGAAAACACCATAAAAGGCAAGTTTGTAGCCAACATTCACTAGCATGTTTAACACACTGGCCTACACACAGAGGTCTGAATAATATTTGACTGTAAATGTAATGAAGTCTTTTCACCAAAGTCTTATAACATCATCTTGATTCAATGCAGCTAATGCCATGTAATTTTCATTTTATTATTATCTTATAACTATTTCTTTTTGGCATACTGAGGGTGTGCATCATAACTGATTAACTCCCGACTACTTCATATCTGATACTAAACTTCGTCTGAATCAGTGAATGCTCATCCATTTGATTTTTAACATTACTACTCGTTCCTGCCTTGTGCTGGGATTTTGAGAAGGTTGTCTTGAAACTCAAGATGAAACCATTAGCCTAAGCGTCGACAGATCAGACATATTTCAATTTTTTTCACTTATCAACCGATAATCAGAGAAATGTCTCACTCAATCGAGTTCACTGAACCTACCCGAAATCCTTGCACAGACAGCTCCACGCAGAAATTGTCGTTTTCTTTCGTACGCAGATTCAAATAGATAAGCACTTGAGTTGCAGGAAGCACTTTCGATATTTCCACAAAGTTAACGGCGAAGGCAACTTCTTTTACCACTTCTTCTGCTTCAATTTTCAACGTGTGTTCTTCGTCATCCCCACACTCCGCCATGTCTGCTAAAGAGAAGTAAAGCTACTTTCGCTGTCTGTGGGCTTAGTTTGATATGAGTAGCATCCCTTGAACAGTTTGGTCACGCCGGGAAGCCACTAAATCGAAAGAAAGTTTACAGGTTTCGATGAATCGTATAAATGGACATGGACTTCCCCACCCTCTGTCTTATCACCAAAGGGGTAGGGCAAGGGCAGAGAGGTTAGAGTCAGGATCAGGATTAGGCTTGTACGTTGCTGGAACCTTCCCAAGTTATAATCGCAACGGAAAAAGAGAGAGAGTAGCCCATTCTTAGTTTTTTGCGAGAACAAAATGAAAAGAAAAGATGTGAATTGTTATTAGAGCTAATTAAAAAGGAATGATTCACAAATGCAAAAGAAAAAACAAAATTACAGAGAACGACAGCAAAGAAAGAGGAAAACCACACACACACACACACACACACACACACACACACACACACACACACACACACACACACACACACATACACACACACGCGCGCGCGCGCGCGCGCGCACGCACGCCCTTCTAAACACTCACTGGAAAAAAAAAGATTGACCAGCATCACAATATAAAATCTAGTGATAGGCACTTGCAAAGATTTGACAGCTACACGATCTACCCATCTGTACACGGGAAAACCCCCACAGGTACCAGACATTACTAAAAAGTCAAACAATGGAAAAGAAAATGACAATAACAAACAGAATCCTATCATTTTCATGACTCAGATATCAAAGACCGTATCTAAGGAAAATGGGTTCTTTGAAAATTCAGTTTGAATGTATTGACAAAAATAAAAGAAGCATTAAAAAAACAAAACAAAACAAAACAAAAACACACACACACACACACACAAAAAAACACACACAAAAAAAAAAAACGAAAGAAAAGACAAGGAAAAAAAAAAGTGAAGGCCCGTGGTCAAATGTCCAAAGCATTTGCCTGCGGGGCTGAGGGTTGTGAGTTCGAACCAATCGTAGGATCTGATTTTTTCGGCATGAGAATCCTCTCTGTCCACCCAGCAGTGAATGGATGCCTGACTCGGTTCAGGGAAGGTTAAAGGTTAAAGGTTAAAGGCAGCGAAGAAAGAGAAGACACGATGAATCTCTCACTGTTCTCTGCCCCTACAAACAACAGGCTATAGGAAATTGAATAAACTTTTTTTTCCCTTTTAACCCATGAAAGCAAAGATTTTTTGACGCATTCATATTCTTACAGTCACTGCAGTTAACACAGTGAAACAATTAATACAATAGGGCGTAATATACACTTTAAACTGAATTAGATTTACAAGAGTGTTGCAAATAAGGTGCCCGTACATTACACACACACACATACGCACGCATGCACGTACACGCCAACAAACAAGCATGCACGCACACACACAGGCACACGTACGCACGCACGCACGCACGCACACACACACACACACACACACTGAGTGACACACACACACACACACACACACACACACACACACACACACGCACATGCACGCACTCGTTCACACACACTTCCAAACACGCATAAAAAACAAACCAGTCAACAGGTACTCGTCCCCCTCCCCTCCCTCCTTCAATATGAAATGTTATTGTAATGTTAGCTAGGGGTACCAACGACGGGATTTTGCTGCAGTGGTTATCCCGAGTGTCTATAAAATTTTGTGCCAAAACAGGATTATGAATTATGGGGAGGGGAAGGGACTGGAACATTTAATCGCCTGGATTGCCGTCGAGCTTGTCTAAGAGTCGTTGGTGAGGTTTCTGATGGAATCGTGTTGGTGTGCACATAGTGATGAGAGTCAACCAACGACTCTGTAAAGCGGCTGACACACGAGCCTCCCCGCCCGTACGCTTCGGAAGTACCGGTCGAACCCGATCCCAAACGTAGCGTCTGTCATAGTAAACGTACATCTCCAACGGACTTCGGCAGCCAGTTAAACCCGACCGTTCGAGATACACCGTGATCTATTCGAAACGGACAGTTAAGCTGCTGACACACGAGCCTGTTCGTCCGTACAGTCGAGACAAAACGTTTGAACCTGTGCGGTCCGACCAGTCATGTCAAACGGACGGAGTGCTTCACGATAATTTTAAAACCTTCGAGTTTGATCCCACATGCCGCTTCAAAGGACCGTACAATTGAATACGAAGCTTTTTCTCGAATATTTAGATTCTTACAATTTTTTGAGTTGACATTCCAAAGCACATCATGGCCTTGGTATGATTCAATCAAATGTTTGGTCTCCGAATCGGACAGTCAGTCCGCCTTGCTGGACGACGCCATTTTTCGTTGTGTCATGGGTGTTGGCTCAATGCTGAGCGTTGATTGGTTGGAGGATACTAACTGTCCGTTTCGAATAGATCACGGTATACCTCGAACGGTCGGGTTTAATGCCGAAGTCCGTTTGAGATGTACGTTTACTATGACAGACGCTACGTTTAGGATCGGGTTCGATCGGTACTTCCGAAGCGTACGGGCGGGGAGGCTCGTGTGTCAGCTTGCTTTAGTATCCTCCAACCAATCAACGCTCAGCATTGAGCCAACACCCATGACACAAGGAAAAATGGCGTCGTCCGGCAAGGCGGTCAGACTGTCCGATTCGGA
>CM065727.1:64668126-64670626 GCA_033310375.1 Conus canariensis
CACACACACACACACACACACACACACACACACACACAGTGCACACACAAAGGCACGCATATAACGACATGCGTAAACTCAAAACTTCTAAAAAAGTTTACAATCCAGGATTCAGAATACACACATGATCAATTCTATGTTTCTTCGCTAAATTCAGTCATGAATGACAGTATAAGAAAAGTATGAGGAGAGAGAGAGAGAGAGAGAGAGAGAGAGAGAGAGAGAGAAGATTGATTGATTGATTGATTGATTGATCTTTAATACACAAGGATGAAGATTTTAGGCCAAAGCCTAGTCTTACAATCTGTCCTTGTTATGCATACATTATTTCAACACATATAATTCATACTGACAATTCAACATAGCAACATGATAATCTAATTCTACAATGACAAGCAAACTTTTCATAAAAGTACTAATGAGATGGGGGATGGTAAAACAGAAGGAAACTTACAAACAAACAAACAAAACTACAGAGAGAGAGGTCAGAGGAGGGTGGGGAAAAGAGAATGGTAGATAGGGGGAGGAGAAAAGGGATGGTAGACAGTGTGGGAGTGGGGATGAGCGATTTTAACGGAGTAGGTTTTATGTTTAGACGATTTATTCAAAGTATGGTTCACAGAAGACTTTGCGAATGGGCGCTAATCATTGTAATCGAATAATTAAATTACTGAGACATAAAATGTTTATGCAAATGTTCCTTGAAAAGTTTTACAGTATTCATGTTTTGTAGATTCAGTGGAAGTGAGTTCCAGACATATGGTCCAGAGTAAGCTAGGCTTGTTTTGTATAGATCAATGCGTGGGTAGGGAAGAAGGAATTTCGTCGAGCCAGAAAAGCTGTTTGATCTTGTAAAAAGGGCATTGATATAACATGGCATTGTATCTGTCAAGATTGTAAACATAAATGATGCCTTGTTGAATTCCAATTGCCTATTCAGAGGAAGTATGTTCAGCGCTTTTAGTTTTTCGTCTGATGTTAGAGATGCAGCTGGATGGAGCAGCCTTGCTGCAAGAGAGAGAGAGAGAGAGAGAGAGAGAGAGAGAGAGAGAGAGAGAGAGGAGAAAGAGAGGAGAGAGGAGAGGAGAGGGAGAGGGGATAACGGACACTGTCTCACTAACAGTAACTTTGTCAATAATAATATACGAGAGAGAGAGAGAGAGAGAGAGAGAGAGAGAGAGAGAAGAGAGAGACAGACAGACAGACAGACAGACAGACAGACAGAGAGACAGACAGACAGAAGAACGTGCTATTTCGCACTGCAAATAAGGTTTGCCTCGATGGGGTGGTGGCTGTACACCAAAAAATCTGCGCCAAGGCCTTGCTTTAAGGAGTCGAGTATTTATAGATAAGCACAATTATACTGTTTTGATAATTTTCATTGTGTCTGCAAGTTGATTTACCTTCGTTTCTTTCGTATACTCATCAAGGTACAAGCCAGGTGGTTCCAAGCAGACAGATTAAAATAAAAGGAATGGGACTGTTTGGGGGAAACCACCTGGCGCAAAGACAGGGTCACGGGTGAGTGCCAATGACTGAAATGTGACGTCTGGTACGGGGTATCTCATATATTTCTAGATTGTGATCCTTTGATCTATTATCAGTTAAACATACGTTTTTGGCTCAAATTTATGCTACGCCTCAAAATGTTAGTGATTCAGTGCGAAATCCTATTTGTGGCGAGTGGCCAGTTTCCCCACGCCCGAGTCGAGAAGCATGGAGCAGACAGCCGTCTTGCTCTTTCGCCCTCTGCCGACTCACGTGGTCATGGCGTCCTTCTTGAAGGCGGCAAAGTGGGTGTTGGCCCTCACGGCGCCTTTCTTGCCGTGCTCGTCAATCAGGGGGGCGTGTAACGATTGGTGGAACTGCTCCTGAAGAGGCACGAAGAGAAAGTAAAGATATATCAATACAAGTTTCTCTCTCTCCCTCTCTCTCTCTCTCTCTCTCTCTCTCCCCTCCCCTCTTCTCTCTCTCTCACACGCTCGCGTGCGCCATAAGCAAGCACACATGTATGCAGAAACGTACCCCTCCCACCCCTTCATGCCAGAAACGCCCATGAAGGTAGTGAAAATAGAGGCAAAACAATAAATAGTTATACATTCAGCAAAGTACTCATGTCTCAGTGCATAGTTCAAGAAATAAAAGGAATGGTGAACGTGGAACAAAATGTCCGTTGTGCAGATAGATATGCCACTCAATGAAATTCCCTTTGTTTTTTGTTGTTGTCCTGCGTTTGATGATCTGAGACACAGTTTAATCCATCCAAAATCTTATAACAATCCCAGTGATTTCAGATTAACACTACTTTTACCACACAGAGCACACAGATCGTTAAAAATATGGCTATATATCTTTATAAAGCCATTACAAGAACAGAATGGTTTTATCCTAAATTTACTTGTCCCTTGAAGGCCATTTTTGTGCATGATATGTGTAAGAACTTTCGTGACAATATTCTTTTCATTTTTTGCTTCGTTTTAACTGTAACGTGGTGAAACGT
>CM065727.1:64678126-64680626 GCA_033310375.1 Conus canariensis
TCCAATAAAGAGTGCCGCATGTCTACCCCGAAAACACCACTACATAGGCACAGCCTAACAAAGAATTACGGCATGTCTAGCTAATAAAACAAGATGCAAAGCATATAAACGTACTCCCAGTTTATCTTGGATACGCATGTACATGTCAAGAGCATGTTTACTATGAAAATACCCATGATCTACCAGTCAGTTATTAGATCTAAAGCTATTTCAAAATCCGTCAAGTACAGTACTTTCATAGATATTTGTCAAATAAAGCCGCTTATAAATAGGCCAAGTACTTTCTGAGGTATTCCATAAAGAAGAAAAACCGTTTTGGGCCGTTATAGCCCTTAGTAACGGCTATTCTGGTAAAATAAAACATTGGGCATCATTCGTGACCCATAATGAACAAACGTACAAATTTACAGAAAGATCGGCCCAGAAGTTTTGTCTGGAGCGAGTGGAACACATTTTGACCACGGACAGACAGACAGACAGCATTTCTTCGTTCCCATAGTAAAGTACTCCCTGTTCTATAAGAACTGGGAGTACAAAACACACACACCACAAGTATAATCCAGCAAGGAGTATTGAATGCCTATCCTGAAAATAGCATCACACATACAGTCCAGCAAAGACGAAATACACGTCTACTCAGAAAACAACCCCCATGTATCTAGTCATATAGTCCAACAAAGAGCACTGTATGTCCACCCTGACATTACCACCATGTATAAAGAATACAACATGTTTAACCTGCAAATACTACCTTTCGCTTTTATACGCAACCGAACAGTAAATCACTTTACGATAATGTCTCTGCTTTGATAAACTACTGAATGTGAACGCTATTTACGTCATTTTCTCCACTTTGATGAAATACTGAATATAAACATTATTTACATCATTTTCTCTTACTTTGATAAAATACTGAATATAAACATTATTTATGTCATTTTTTCTACTTTGATAAAATACTGAATATAAACATTATTTACGTCATGTTCTCTACTTTGATAAGCTACTAAATGTGAACCTTACTTACGTAATTTTCTCTGCTTTGAGAAAATACTATAAAAATAAACCGTATTTACGTCATTCTCTCTGCTTTGATAAATTACTATCTATAAACCGTATTCACGTCATTTTCTCTGCTTTGATAAACTTTTAAGTTTAAACTTTATTTACGTCATTTTCTCTGCTTTAATAAGCAATTGTATATTAACCATCTTTACGTCATTTTCTCTGCTTTGATAAACTATTGAATATGGACCTTATCTACGTCATTTGCTCTGCTTTGATAAACCACTGAATGTGAACCCTACTTACGTTATTTTCTCTGCTTTGATAAGCAACTAAATATATACCTTATTTACGTCATATTCTCTCCTTTGACAAGCTACGTTATTTTCTCTGCTTTGATAAGCAACTTAATGTAAACCTTATTTACGTCATTTTCTCTGCTTTGATAAGCTACTGAATATGAACCTTACTTTTACGTCATTTTCTCTGCTTTGATAAGCTACTGAATATAAACCTTATTTACGTCATTTTCTCTGCTTTGATAAGCTTCTCAACTCGTACCCTAGCTCTAACTCGATAGGTTACTAAGTTGGTACCACTTTCACGATATTTTCCCCCGTCTGCTTTGAAAAGTCACAGAAGTTGTCCCCCTTTAACGCGTTTTGCTTTGCTTTGATAAACTTCGAGTTGCTGACCAAATTACGTAATTTTACACAGCCTTGACTACGCAGTTTTTTGTTTGTTTTTTGTTCTGATAAGCTATTGAGTTGTTCACTTATTCATATGATTTTCTCTGCCTTGTTAAGTTTCGAAACCATTGCCTTCGTCAGTGATTTTATCTGCTGTAATAAGATCCATGTTTTCATCGGATCCTTCCTATGTTTTTTTTTTTTCCCTTTCTTTGTGGGGCTCCTACCAGACCATGCGCAATCCACACAATGATCATTATCCAGTTTTTGTTTTTCCTATGTTTCTTTTGTTTTTTGCTAAGCTACTGAATAATTAACCTATTCATTATATTTTTCTGCTTTGATAGGCTACTGAATTGATAACCTATTCATTATTTTTCTGCTTTGTTAAGCTACTGAATTGATAACCTATTCATTATTTTTTCTGCTTTGTTAAGCTACTGAATTGATAACCTATTCATGATTTTTTCTGCTTCGATAAGCTACTGTATTGTTTCCACATTCACGTAATTCCCCTGCATTAGTAAATCACTAGAGTTGTAAACCAACTCATGTTATTTTCTCTGCGTTGATAAATCGCTGGGTTTTGACTCCCCTCACATCAAATTCTCTGCTTCGAAAAATCGCTGGGTTGTTATCCTATTCACGTTATTTTCTCTGCTTTGATAATTCATTGAGTTGTTACCCTATTGACGTTATTTTCTCTGCTTCGATAATTCGTTGAGTTGTTACCCCACTCATGTTATTTTCCATGCTTTGATAAATCGCTCGGTTGTTATCCTATTCACGTTATTTTCTCTGCATTA
>CM065727.1:64685626-64703126 GCA_033310375.1 Conus canariensis
ACCACACCACACACACACACACATACACACAAACGCACACACGCACACACGCACGCACGCACATACACACACGCGCGCGCGCGCGCGCGCGCACACACACACACACACACACACACACACACACACACACACACACACACACACACACACACGAATGACATCATGCTCGTGGTGCCAGCCGTGCTATGGAGATAAAAGAGTTAAACGAACAGAAATTGTCGGTTGCGTCATTTGAAGTTTACACTGTTGATTACGTGAGTCGTGGAGGACTCACACTTTAACCGAGCGGTGATCGGGTACGGCAGCACTTTCGGTAAGAAGTCACTCATGCGGAATCTCTGACGGGTATGGGTCTTGTACGAACAGCGTCATCGGAAGAGGGATAAACAGAATGCCAACGCACCGTAAAGCCTGCGTAAATAGTGGATGTTTGGAAATCTGCAAGGGCGGTAATCCGTGTTAAGAGATCGAGTTCAGCGTGAGTGACTCCGCCGATTTCGTGGGACAGATGCCGCTGGTGGGTTTGCCCAAGGAGATCTTGTCCCTTCAGTCAGCTTAACGGTTTAAAGAAAAAACAACAACAAACAAACAAAAAACAAAAACCGAAACATAGGTATGCAACAGTACGCCTGTAACTTAGTCGATATCCTGACGTCAAATATTTGACTCTCTAGATCTATTTGCTTGACCCATGAACTGAGAAAAGGTAACTGTCTGCAATAAAAGGACAGGTAGTATCTTCCCCTTATTATCATTTTTTTTTTCTCCCCGTAACAGGTTTACTGTATGGGTCTTAGGCGGTCCGCAGCGTCGTCGCCGGAGAGTGTGTAGTCGAAAGCGACGTCCGGGAAAGGACGAAGCTTGGACAGATGGGGTATGGATAAAGACTGAACCCATGCAATTTTGCTGCGGATCCAGGAGATCTGGGCAAGGAAAGATCCAGGATCCGTTTCAACTGGTACAGGCCTAGGCACTCCTGAGCACCATTATAGTTTACTGTTTCTTTTGTTGTGTGTTGGCTGTCTCACGTTTCAGTGACATTACGTTCAACATCGCTCATTCCGCCTCCCCCCTACACAGTCAAATGCAGGTACGTTCTGTCGCAGTCTCAGCGCTTGCAGTTCACAAAGAGTAGCACGAATTTCAAGTCATTGGGAGCCAACTCGTCAGAGGACACACTGCGCTGCTGCTGAGTCACGTCGGTAGTGTTGAGGTGAAGTCGATTGATTGTGTGTTGTGTGTGTGTGTGTGTGTGTGTGTGTGTGTGTGTGTGTGTGTGTGTGTGTGTGTGCGCGCGCGCGCGCTCGCGTGCATGCGTGTATGAGTGCGCGCGTGTGCGTGTATACGTGTGTGTATGAACAGTTTTGGTGGAAGCACGAGGTAGATACTCTGGACAGGCGTTGTCTATGGTTTTATTAACATTATCATGGTTAGCAGCATTCTATTCTGTTCATGTTGATAACAGCCCAGCTGACTGCAGGGCTTTGATCTCATAAGTTTCTCCAAAGATGTTCACACACACACACACACACACACACGAGTCACACACACACACACACACACACACACACACACACACACACACAGAGTCACACACACACACACACACACCACAACACACACACAGAGTCACACACACAGTCACACAAAGAGTCACACACACACACACACACACAACACACACACACACACACACACACAGAGTCACACACACATACACACACAGAATCACACACATATACACACACATATACACACACAGAGTCACACACACACACACACACACACACACACACACACACACACACACACACACACACACACACACACACACACACACACACACTCGTTACAACAGATTTCTTTCTTTTTTTTTATTTCATTTTAACAATCACTCTAAAATGGCTGTCAAGCCTTTCTCCCAAACAATCTTAGATTGGAAGAAAAAGTTTGATCACGTGCGGGACCTCCAAACTCACATCAGGTGCAACATCTCTGAAGAAGTTTTTGTTTTTTTTGTTTTTTGTTTTTTGAATGGATTCCGCTGTAAAGTGCTAAGTCTCACATCGTCCAAGTCCCAGCACTATTTGACAGTGAGTGGTATAGCACGTGGAATGCACCACGGGGCCTCTTCGCCTTGAAAAGATACAATCGGGTGTGACAAAAAGTGGTCTATTTGCAGAAGCAGTAGTTTCAGTTTCGGTTTCATCAAGGAGGCGTCACTGCGTGCGGACTAGTCCATATACGCTATACCACATCCGCTAAATTTTGAGCCCACACTACAGTAGCAGTAGTAAAAGTAGCAGCAACAGCAGCAGCAGCAGTAGTAGTAGTAGTAGTAGTAGTAGTAGTGGCAGCAGCAGCGGCAGCTCGTAGCAGCAGCAGTAGTAGTAGTAACAGTAGCAGTGGCAGCAGTGGCAGAAGTAGTAGTCGTAGAAGTAGTAGTAGTAGTGGAAGTGGTAGTGGTAGTAATAGCAGCAGCAGCAACAGCCGCAGCGGCAGCAGTAGTAATAGTAGTAGAACCAGCCGCCGTGGCGAAGTGGTCAGCGTCGCGGACTCCCGGCTGGGAGGTCGTGGGTTCGAATCCCATCAGAAGTCATGTGGGTTTTTCTGCCTCGACCGGCTCCTACCCAGAGTTGAGTTGCTGCGGACTCAGTTGGGAAGACTGGGACCACACAGTCGAGTTTCATCCACTTAATGGATGCGTTTCTGAGAGTGTCGCTCAAATTTCCTGACCAACACTGCAGGTGCCTGTATCTCTCGGGCCTGGTTGACGCCGGGATATATTATGAAAGGAAGCGTAGAGTACAGCCCTGTCATGTAGTCTCAGACCGAAATGGAAATCCGTAGCATCATCTTAATCATCCTCATTCTCATCGATCAGCATAAAAAAAAAATGTCTCAAATTCTGTGGCCCTTCATGCCCTGCTCTCATGGTGACCTCAATTTCGATGTCCTCTCCACGTCTGTGGCCTTGGTTTGGTTCCGTCGGGGTCACCGGTATCGGCGAGTCCATGGGAGCTGTCGTTGGATGGACGTGGTGGCGCCCTCCGGAGGGAGAGCTCACTCACGCCGGCTCCGCGACTAAGCAATTATTGTCGTCAGTAGGGGGTTTAGTAGGTGGTGTCCTGCGTATGTTAGATCAGAACAGGCGCCACTGAACACCACCGAAGTGACTCGGCAGCAGTGCAGTGTCTCCTCCGGCGGGTTGCCTCTTGACGACTTGACATTGACTGCTCCCTGTGGATTGCCGGTGCCGGCGCTGCGGCGGGGCCGATCGGGCTGTGGCTGTGGACGGGGTGTCGGAATGAGCGGCGTGGGTGCACTGCCTCTGGGGTGGCGCAGAGGTTGGGACAGCAAAAAAAAAAAAAAAAAAAAAAAAAAAAAAAAAAAAAAAAAGTAGTAGAAGTAAGAGCAGATGCAGCAACAGCAATAGTAGTAGTGGTAGCAGCAGCTGTAGAGACAGAAGCAGCAATAGAAGGACTAGCAGCAACAGCAGCAGCAGCGATAGAAGCAGCCACAGCAACAGCAGCAGCAGAAGCACGAAAGCATAGCCGTTATTATCCTTACCTTCCGTTGCAGGAAGCCGATTTTATCCAACTTGTGACCCACCGCGTGAATCTGCACTTTGCTCCGCGTGGGTCGGACGATCTCTGACGTCACACACAATGTACCACGTGGTTTGGGATCCCCTGCACAGGACAAGCAGGTCAAGGTCATTCTCACCGTGGTTCCCGCGCTTTTGGAGAAACTTCTTCCTGTGATTCACTGGGAAATCTTGCCCACTTTCTTTTTTTCTTTCTGCTTTAAAATTGTGACATGAAAGACAACAGAAACTTCAATTTATAGTGGTGTTCAGTTTCAGCACTTGTTTTGATGCAAGGATCATGTTCTCAGATCAATTTTTTTCTGTCCATGCTTGTTTGTTTGTTGTTTTTTACTTCCTGTGTTTGGTCTGTCGAAACACGTTAGCTCGAGTCAACAGTTAACAAAATTCGATATTTCAGAGCAGAATGCCACACATGATGTCTGCTGAATAGGACGCTTCATAATGTATTCAGCTCCGTTCCGTTCTCGACATGATTCATGATGTCACGAAAAAAAAAAGAAAAAAAAAAAAAGAGAGCAGCACGCACTGGCAGATCAGATTTCTTGTCAAAGCTGTAAGCGCCTTAGATACAACATGTCCACCTCGTTTGCGATGAAGATTTTGGTAACAAAAACACAGGAGAAGCAAACCAAACGTCGACTCCTCGGTCCCTGTTCTCTCCTCCCCCCCCCCCCCCCCCCCCCCCCCCCCCCCCCCCCCCCCCCCCTCCATCTCTCCCTCTTGCCTCTTTTGTCTCTGTTTCTCTCCCCCCCTCTCTCTCTCTCTCTCTCCACCACAACACCATCCACCCAGCATCACGACCACTCTCTCTCTTCTCTATTACAGTATATACGCACGCCGCACAGTGCTCGTTGTTAATATATTATTCTTATATTTTATGCGTTGCCAGCCTGTAGTGTTCGTGTGCCCATTGCTTCTACCCAATATGGATGTAATAAGAGTTGTCATTTAAAGTAGGCCTACTGCATTTACCACTTGAACGGAGTTCCAACATGTACTTCACTTTCTGTCTGGAAACCGAAGGAATCAAGGCCCGAGTTATCATAACACACAACACACGCACACACCCACACCCACACGTACACACACACACACACACACACACACACACACACACACACACACACACACACACACACACACACTCACACACACGCACACGCACACAAACATACACACACACAGAGTGGTTATAGCATTTGCCTGCAGAGTTGGCGGTTGTGAGTTCGAATCACTCGTAGGATCGGATTTTTTCGTTTTGAGAATCCTTTCTGCCCACGCAGTGATAAGTGGGTACATGATTGACTTCAGGGAAGGTTAGGCGGAGGAAGGAGAGGGATGAGCTTCGCCTTCTATTACGCCGTGTCCCAGACACGGTAGACTTCTGTTGGTTCACTGCTTCTGCAGCCAATAGGCATAGGACTTTAATCCTTAATCTTCATTCAAACAAACGGCCTTTGTCACTAGCAGGTCTTCACATTATCTTGACTGAGAAGATAGGGAAAATTCTGCTTCACACTTCTCCTAACAGGTGCCGACGACGCTCGAACCTACGACCGTCATACTAAGAATCCAGTGTTCAACCCCACTCGGTTACAGCATCTGGTACTCATTGACAAGAATATATCTGTTCCTGAACACACACACACACACACACACACACACACACACACACACACACACACACACACACAATCAAGGGAAGATAACGCCTGCATTTTCCATCGCAAATAGTTACTATGTCTTTGCTTATGGATCGAGCACACAGATCTAGGCAATCAAATTTCTTATTTGAAGCGTACACCAGGATAGCAATTGGGACATTGCGTGCATTGCAAGCTTACCGTTTCAAACCGATGTTTCGGCATTATCTCTCTCTGATTGAACTGTTAAGCTGTCTGACGGGGCAAAATCTTCTTGGTCGTGCTCACCAGGAGCATTTGTCCCATGAAAACGGCGGGGTCACTCTCGCTGAACACGAGCTCTAACACAGATTACCTCCCCAACGGATTTCTGAGTACTGTCTTTAAACATTTTGAGTGACTGATGCAAGATGCAGCCCCTATGAACATACATGATCCAATATTGCTTTATATTTGATTGTTGTGACTACTGTCGTCGCTATTCTTTTCCCAGTAATTATCTAGCGATACCTACCTGGAACACGTAATGTGCGGGTGGTGGTGACCATCGTTTTACCACCCTCCATCAGTTCCGATAGTTTCACCTCCACCGACCCAACAAAGTCGTGTTGGCGTAAGTCATTAGACCTGGAGGTAGAGTACATGATCATCAGTGTGTTTTTTAGTGCGTGTGTGTGTGTTGTGTGTGTGTGTGTGTGTGTGTGTGTGTGTGTGTGTGTGTGTGTGTGATGTGGATGTGGATGTACGTGCGAGTGTGAGGATGTAGCGTGCGTGTGTGTTTGTGTGTGCGTGTATGCATGCGTGTGTGTGTGCGCATCGTATCTACGTGGTGCGTGTATGCTGCGTGTGATGACTGTGCGTGATGTGGTGTACGCACACGTGCGTGCGCGTATGTGTGTGTGATACATGTGTGTGTGTGTGTGTGTGTGTGTGTGCGTGCGCGCGTGTGTGTGTGTGTGTGTGTGTTGTGTGTGTGCGTGTGTGTGTGCATGTGCGCGCGCGTGTATGTATGTGTGTGTATGTGTGTGCGTGTGTGTGCGCGCGCGTGCGAGCGTTGGTGCATGCGTGCGTGCACGTGCGTGTGTGATTGGCAACTAGTGTGCGATAACGATATAGATATATGCATATATACAATATACATGACACAGCGCGCACAGACATAACACCTTGTGTATTACAGGCACACAAATGCAAACACAAACCATAGGTTCCGAGGGAAGACACATGCAGGCTTACACATACATACAGGCGTCCTGTAAGCACACACAGACACACTCAACCACTTCCTCCCTCTTATCAATCCATGTCATGGGCATGCGGACACACCGCCAAAGACACAATAGATCTTACACACAGACACACACGCACGCGTGTGTGCATATATAAGTTGATTTTGCCTCGCTAAAAAGCTGTCTATATTACATAGGCAGAAGAGATAAAGTATATGGGATGCGAACAAGAAAATGATAATCAGCGTATCATAGTAAGATCTGTGTGGGTGAGACATCCCGCACACTTGATATGCACATTTTCTGAACATCTGGATAACATCCACGCTCACTGACCCCAAAGCAGTCACTCTGCGCTTTATCCATCTCCAGCACAGCATCAGTCATGTCAAAGCGGCGGCGCTTTGGTAATAACAGAGTGACAACTTGGAGCGCACCATGCAGGAATCCTGTCTTAATGCCAGACTGGGGACCCACTGCCCACTTGGCATTAACATCCCTATATAGCATGTGCCTATCTTCCGCACAGCTCTGGCCTGCAGCTCTCTCAACAGACACACACAGTACCATTCTACTTATTATTTGCCTCAGGTATATGTTACGGATATTCTCTCTTCTCTCATTCCTTTAGGTACCCTTTTTGTCTCTTTCTTTATCAATCTATCCTTTACTTCCTTGTCTGTTCACCACTTTTTCTTATTCTGATATTCTTTCAAGTCCATTTTCTTCTTTTACATATAACTTTTTCTTTCTTTCTTTCTTTCCTTTTCTTTTCTTTTTCAACAGTACTCTTCGCTTTTAACTCACTGATTATTTTCATTCCTTTCGACCTGGTTACTATCATCATCATCATCATCATCATCATCATCATCATCATCATCATCATCATCGTCTTTTCCCTTTCAACACTTTTCCTCTTCTCTTCAGTTCGATTCCGCAATTTAAATTTTTCACCCAAGCCACATTTTGTAGCAAGATCGACGAGAAAAGTGACTGTATGTTCGTCCTTTGTTTCCATTGTCTGCATTGTTTGTCCTGCCTGAAGAAGGCCAATGGATCAAGACGCGTTCTGTCTGCTTTGTTATTTGTTTGTTCCTTCCTTTAGTGGCTCACTGATTCTATTTTTTCCCTTTTGGGGTGTTATCCTAGTTCTACAGAGCGTACAATGTCAATCAATATACTGAAAAAGCATAAGTCTTAATGTGCCACCTTGGAGAACACTTCTTTTAGTTCTTATTTCTCGAGAAGTCCTTTTTTTGTATATGTGATATATTATTAACACGGCTTTCATAATTTCAAAGCAAATGTCTAATCATTCTTATTTCTTGTAATTTGTATAATGGTTCATCTAGCCATGAAATAAAAAAGAACTGTTTGGAAGTCAACAGAACAGCTGTATAATCTTTTAGCGTGTGTGTGTGTGTGTGTGTGTGTGTGTGGTGTGTGTGTGTGTGTGTGTGGTGTGTGTGAGTGTGCGCGCGTGTGTATGCGTGCGCGTGTGTGTGTGTGTGTGTGTGTGTGTGTGTGTGTGTGTGTGTGTGCGCGCGCGCGCGCGCATGCATGCGTACGTGCTTGCGTTTGTGTGCCTCTGTGTGTGTGTGTGTGTGTGTGTGTGCGTGCGTGCGTGCGTGCGTGCGTGCGTGCGTGCGTGTGTGCGTGCGCGTGCATGCCAGCTCATTACCTGCTATCAATGTCGTACACAGAGAACATCAGCTGCTGCTGCACCATGTCGTCATAGTCTATCATGAAGGACTCCACGAACTGAAACCGTCATTGCACTCACTGCATCATTTGCACTGAGCAAAAAGCCATGAACGGTAAACACGAACAAGGAAACAAATACACCAGGGCGTGTTTACCATGTTTATTGGGCATAACTGTGACTAATGTTTTTTTTTCTGATTCTAATTCTGCTTTTAAAGTTACCTCTTGGTTCATTTACGGTCCAGTTACGTGTTTACCTTAATAGGATATTGGTGGTCTTCTGTAATTACACACACACACACACACACACACACACACACACACACACACACACACACACACACAAACAAACACACATACACACACACACCTCCCATCCACTCTCACACTCGCGCATGTACACGCGCATGCACGCACGCTCGTACAAGGTCGCCTACCTTAGGGTTGAGTGTGGATCGGATGGCTTCAGTCCTGCCGTACTCCTTCCATTGACCAAACTGGCGGACGAAGAGCACACACATGGGGTCTGTCTTGGTGAAGACGTCCAGGTCCGCCAGGTCCTTACACGACAGCAGCAGCTCCACAGTACCGCTGGACCTCTTCGGACCAAGCACTGGCCTGCTCATTCTCTTCTGACCAATCGCTGACACGTTCATCTCTCTCTGACCAATCGCTGACACGCTCATCTCTGTCTGACCAATCGCTGACACGCTCATCTTTCTCTGACCAATCACTGACACGCTCGTCTCTTTCTGACCAATCGGTGACACGCTCATCTCTCTCTGAACACTCGCTGGCCCGTTCACCCTCGTCACTCATAGGAGGAGTTTTACCCCAAGAGAGTCTGACGTCATCATTGGTGTTATCTCTTTGCTGAAATACACTTGGATGCCGTTCTCGATTTCAAAGTCATAGTTCGTATGGATGTCACTCTTTTTCACTTCTCAGGCTATTTTGATTCCCCAAACTTCTGAAGTGTCTAACATGTGAAGGCTGAATAAGAGACGGCAGTTCACATGGAAATCGTCACACTGTAAACAGAAAAAAGAAAAGATTCTTATCCTGCCATTATAAATGATGATTGGTAAACTAGTTTAAGAGAACCATTTCATCAAAATACAAATCTGTTCCGCTTTGACTTAATATTAGACAGGTAATTTCCTAAGAATTAGAAAAAGAAAAGATTCTTACTCTGCCAAAATAAAATGACGATTAGTAAACTAGTAGAAGACAATCATTTCAGCAAAATACAAATCCATTCACTTTTGATTTAAAATTAGACAGGTAGTTTCCTAAGCATTGTTTCCTAATAAAGCGTGATTTACCACGATGAAATCTTTGAATTTCAGCTTATAACAACAATGGTGCTGCCATTGTACAATTTGCCACGAAGCCGTGGGTGTACGGGCCTATGCTGACAGTGGTGTCCACAATAAAAGATGACGAAGATAGTTTGCAGTAGCTTTATTCACGGCCACCGACGAACACCAGCTGCAATACGAACACCTACACAAAGGTTATCCACAGCACTGTGTGTTTATACTACACATTACTGACCGAATGAACGCTTATATTTTGGGGACCCCCCCCCCCCCACCCCCCACCTCGCATCACCAGAGTTTCAGATCATTCCACAGCAAGGTGTTTTCATCACGTTTTAAAAAAAAAAAAGATATTAGATTCATATTTATATTTCGCTTGCTTCACTGTCATGGATTCACTCCCTCAGACAAGTGTGACTGTGCAACAAGTTAGAAGGTTTAAACAGCAGCGCATACTTAAGGTACTGGACACGATCATTTGCTACAAAGTAGCCTCGGCCAAACCTTATCATTGAGAGAGTGTTTGTGTTTGAAAATGACGCACTGACTGATAGTTTTTTTATTTGTTGCGAAAAAAAAATCCTCTCTCATAAGTCCGATGGAGCTGGTGAAATTTAGCTCAAATTGCATACCTGCAAATCAATTGCATACCTGCGGACAGCCAATCAACAGCATAATTGAGACTTTTGAGAAATGATGAAATACGCATTTTCATCTTTTTCCTATTTTTCCTCTATGTGCTTTTCAGCTTCGATAGGCACTATATCCCAATTTCTGCAAGATCTAAAAAAATGTTTATTCGTAGGCACACTGACCACGTAATACCTGTTTAATCAGATAATAGAGATTATGTAGAAGCTGGGTCACGGCAGGTTCTTGTGATGATTTTTTTTTTTTTTGCAACGTGAACATACATTTGAGAAGCCTAACAGCAATAATCCAAACAATGGCAGAAAAAAAGCGCAAGACACCTGTGGCACTATTTTCAGAAGTGATCTTAGATATAAATTCTGCCAGATAGTACATCGTCTTCAATAAGACTTGTGGTATTATTTTCACACACACACACACACACACACACACACACACACACACACACACACACACAACAAGAGAGAGAGAGAGAGAGAGAGAGAGAGAGAGAGAGAGAGAGACAGACAGACAGACAGACAGACAGACAGACAGACAGACAGACAAACGGTGTTTCCTGCTGAATGAGTAAGAAACAAAGAGAGTGAGTGGGTGAGAATATAACGCGATAACACACACACACACACACACACACACACACACACACACACACACACACGCACACACACACACACAAACACGTACACGCACACACACACATTCACACATACACTCTCACTCACTGAGAGAGAGAGAGAGAGAGAGAGAGAGAGAGAGAGAGAGAGAGAGAGAGAGAGAGAGAGAGAGAGAGCGCGTGCGTGCATTTTTGCGTGCGTGGCTGCGTGTGTGTGTATGCGTGCATGCCTGGGTACGTGTGTGTGTGTGTGTGTGTGTGTGAGTGTGTGTGTGTGTGTGAGTGTGTGTGTGTGTGTGTGTGTGTGTGTGTGTGTGTGTGTGTGTGTGTGTGTGTTCAAGACACCACACGGAGATCGCGGACACGGGGACGGGCTGAGAGAGAACACTTCTCCCCCTGTTCCTGCTGCCCCTGCCTTATGAATGTCACCACCAACACTCTGTCTCCACACAAAAGGCCAGCGAATGTTCCCCCTTTGTTTGTTTGGGTCTTTTTCTTTCTTTCTTTTAATGTTGGGAGCCAAGCTGGCACAAGGGTAGAACACCGAACTTAACAGTCAGACGCTGCGAGTTATACGCTGCGAGTTATACTATCCACGGTAAACATGGCGTTTTGGCTGCCTCTCTGATCGTGATGTCGTTCTGGTGGGATATAGGGTAGTGAGAGACAGGTCTCTCTCCCACCCCCCCTTCCCCTTCTTCGTCTTCCCTCTCCATAGACTCCTTCTCCTCCTCCGTCCCCTTCCCCCACCCCCACCCCAAAGCACACACACCTGCTGTCTCAGTCTGTCCACTGTCGCGGGTGGCTGTTCATTCCGTGTATCAGGTCACCCTCGTGATGCACCTTCGTGATGAGTTACCTTCACGGGGTAACTCTGTATCACCCTCAGAGGGTGTGGAGGTTAGGCCTTAATGTAGCTACCTTCGTGATGAGTTACCTCCACGGGGTAACTCTGTATCACCCCCAGAGGGTGTGGAGGTTAAGCCTTAATGTAGCTACCTTCGTGATGAGTTACCTTCACGGGGTAACTCTGTATCACCCTCACAGGGTGTGGAGGTTAAGCCTTAATGTAGCTACCTTCGTGATGAGTTACCTTCACGGGGTAACTCTGTATCACCCTCAGAGGGTGTGGAGGTTAAGCCTTAATGTAGCCACCTTCGTGATGAGTTACCTCCACGGGGTAACTCTATATCACCCCCAGAGGGTGTGGAGGTTAAGCCTTAATGTAGCTACCTTCGCGATCAGTTACCTTCACGGGGTAACTCTGGGCAGCAAACACAAACCTGGCAATCAGGCCAGCATGTCAAAGGTCTTTGGAGAGAGGACTCAGACAGAAACGGTGAATAAACCAACTTGGTTTATTCTCCTATCTACTCAAGTCTTGAAGGACTTTCCTGTTATCTGTCTGCCACTGTCTGCCGTCAAGATGAATCAGGTTCCCCCCCCCCCCCCCCCCCCCCCGAGTTACTGGCAGGCTACTCTTTATCTACAAACACACACACACACACACACACACACACACACACACACACACACACACACACACACGCGCGCAGGCACGCGTACACGCACACCCACACATGCATACACATACACACCTGCGTACACACAAGCGCACGCACGCTCGCACTACTCCCCACCCCCAAACACACACGGACACACACAAACACATGTACATACACAAACACATAAACACACACACACACACACACACACACACACACACACACACACACACACACACACACACACACACGCAGGCTGACTGACAGACACGCACACACGCACGCACTCACACACAGACACTGACACAGACAGATAGGCAGACGGACAGGCAGACAGACAAACAGACAGACGCGCGCACACACATATATACGCGCGTGCGCGCACGTACACACACACACACACACACACACACACACACACACACACACACACACACACACACACACACACACACACATCTTTTCAAAGCATGGTGAAAACCAGATTATGAGCTTCTGAAAATGAAACGTGTTCATAGAGCGTTGAGATTGACATGTCATTCTACTTGAACACTTTACAGCTGTTCATAGAGCGTTGAGACTGACATGTCATTCTACTTGAACACTTTACAGCAGACTCCATCAACACCTTGTTCTGGGGTGTTCCACCAAATGCAATTTTTGACTTTCTAAAGGAGAGACACAATTTCAAAAATCCAGTTTGAAGGTGTTTGAATACGTCTGGTATAAACTGATTTACCAGTATCACAATTTGGACAAACATATATGGAATGAAATTTGACGATGTGAAAACCTTGAACTGCCCCCGCCCCACCCCACCCCCACCCCCCGATCTCCCCCCTCCTGATCAGCGGGGCTGTAATGAACAGGAATTCAGACTGAGCTGTGCAACAGCATTCTGACACTTTACTGTTGACGAGTGTGAACATGAAGCCGGAGTGTTACTGTCGTATTCAGCCATCTACTGGGAGTAGAGCCTCTCTATTATCAGACGATATTCAGTCACCTACAGAGAGGGGGGCCTCTCTATTATCAGACGAATCTAACTGTGTTCTGAGCAGCAACAATATCTAGCAGTATAACCCGTTACATTTCAGACTGAAATCAGCTTGACACAGCTATCTCTACCTCTCATATTACCTTTGATGAGAGCAGACATTAAACATGGATGTAAATCACTCGCGCATTCTCAGCTCAAGGGGTGTCTCCACCAGGTGACGACTTCAACTGTGCTCTGGACCACAGTGCTACCAATAAGACTCGAGTATCAGGAATTCAAAATAGGCGAGCCTGAGCCAGTTACTACATATCACCCTTAGTGAGTGTGAACGTTGAAGCTGAACGCAAACAGTTTCAGATTCAATTAGGTCAAGGAGTGTTTCTACCAGCAGACGACTTCCACTGTGTTCAGGGCCGCTATACTTCAGCGCTTTAGCAATACTTTAGGATCCACGCGACAGGGACTGAAACGTCAAGTAAACTCTCTGCGCAGTGGCATGGCAGGGAGTGCTGTGGAAGTGGTGGCAGATCTCTCTGAGGGACACTGATGAGAGAGGTCAGTGTCAGGCGACGCAGTCAACCTTCCGGTCATACGAGTGACTACGGGTCCAGCCTGTGTCGCCGGGGACGGCTCCTGGAGCTGTGGGGCGATCGGCGATGAAGCACTGCCTGACTGCGATAACCGTGGTCTGGAAAATCATGCTCAGCAGGGGAAACATTGGGGTACCCTTTTCGGTGCTGGGCTGAAAAATTGCCCTTACGGCAACAGTTAGCGTTGGACCATAGAAGGGAATCATGCAGCGCTCCAACGACGTCCGTCCTGCTCCCTTTTTGAGGCGGTCTCACGCGGCACAGGACCATCGCCACCCGAGCATTGAGAATGCCGCTTAGTGGCTCTGGAGACAGGACTTTTAGCAGGGGAAGAGGCGAAGAAAACCGACGCCCACAGTCGGTCGATCAACACCACAAAGTGGACACCAGCTCACATGGAACCAGAACCAAGTGCTGGACACCAGTTCAGCATGACGAAAGAAGAGGACCCGGAATCCAGTCTGAGATGAACAGCAGAACACGAGACGACAGTCCCCGTCCGGAACCACGCCCAAGACCCTTGATGACGGCCAGACCTGCCACCGGAAAGTACAGACTTCGGTCTATCAGGAGACTATGTCCTCAGGGACCCCTGGTCGATAAGGTGTAAAACTCTTTTCCACGGGTTGAAAATGGCGCAAGCGTCGAAGAGTTGGACTAAAACTCTACATATGGTAGCGCCACTAGCGAACAGAATCAAGGAGAAGCAATAAAGAAGATGGCTTGAGCAGCACCCAGACTTCAACAAGAAGGATGCATACTATCTGCTGCCCAGACCAGACCAAGTGGGCATTGTGGGACTGAGGACAGGGTACTCCAGACTGAGACATCACATGATCACAAACTTCCACACTGACGAGTGTTCAGGGTGCCCATGCGGTACAGTCCCAGTGACTGTAGAACACGTCCCGCAGCACTGTCCCACACATAAAAAGCTAAGGGCACAGCCTGGCCTGCCAACTCACCCATGAGGAAAAAGCCTTATGGACCACTGGAAGGCCTCCGCCATACAGCAGCCTTCGTCAGTGACTCTGGGGTTCGGTCTGAGTGAACGAAGAAGAGGGAGAAGCGAGCAGAAATGAGGATACCCTACACTGCCGAAGGTGAGGTCCTCCGTCAGGTTCGTTGCCTGTGCTGGACTCAGAAACGTTAAACCTGAACAGTCGCCCGCTAATGGTTGTGATAAAGCTACTGAAGAAGTCTTCAACTCTGGATGAAGATCCTAGTACCTGTGCTCGAGTAACCTTACTGGAAAACAGACGTGCAGTCAGACAGGCAAGCAGGCAGCAGACAGACAGACAGACAGACAGACAGGCAGGCAGACAGACAAACAGGACAGGCAACATTCACTGCTCTGCAGTGCCTTGTGCGTGGGAAATGGTGACAAGACGAAGAGGATACGTATTGCTGCATTAAGGTTTAACGTCTACACATGCCAAAAGTGAGATGGCAGGCGGAGGTTAACGATCTCAGGGAAGTTGACTGCACAGACACCACCAGCGGAATTCGACCGCCCAGAGTGTCACGGAAAGTCTGTCCCCTACCACTGAGCCAAGCATGCACCACAGGAGGTACATAACAGACATAGATATACGTAGCTGACATTGAGATACGTAGCTGACATAGACTTACATAGCAGGCTTACAGATACATAGCAAATCTGCAGACACTTAGATGACATAGAGATGCATTACAGACTTAGAGATGCGCTGTAGATCTAAAAATACATAGCAAACCTAAATACATAAAGCATGTCTAGAGGCACATAGCAGACCCAGAAATACGCAGCAGATTTAGAAGTACATAACAGACCTAGATATACATAGAAGACCTAGAAATACATAAGACATAGAGATACAAACCGACCAAGAGTTACATAGCAGACCTAGAAAGATAAAGCAGACCCAGAGATACATAGCATATATAGAGATACACACCAGACATAAAGATATATAGCACATCTAGACATACACAGCAGACCTATATAGCACATCTAGACATACACAGCAGACCTACAAACACAGTGGCAGACCTAGATATGAATCGCAGATCTAGAGATACATCGGAGATCTAAAGATACACACTTGACACAGAGGTACATGGCAGACCTCGAAGTGCATGGCAGAAGTAGAAATACATAGGAGACCAAGAAATGCATGGTAGACCTATAGATACATGGCAGCCACAGAGATATATATCAGACCTACAGACATAAACCAACGTAGAGCTACATTGCAGACCTAGAAATACATTGCAGACCTAGAAATACATAGCAGACCTAGAGATACATAGCAGGCCTAGAAATACATAGCAGACCTAGAAGTACATTGCAGACCTAGAAATACATTGCAGACCTAGAAATACATTGCAGACCTAGAAGTACATTGCAGACCTAGAAATACATTGCAGACCTAGAAATACATTGCAGACCTACAGAGACTAGCACACCTAGAGATACATAGCAGGCCTAGAAATACATAGTAGGCCTAGAAATACATAGCAGACCTACTGAAACTAGCACACTTAGAGATAGATAGCAGACCTACAGATACATAGCAGGCCTAGAAATACATAGCAGGCCTAGAAATACATAGCAGACCTAGAATACATAGCAGACCTAGAAATACATTGCAGACCTAGAAATACATTGCAGACCTACAGAGACTAGCACACCTAGAGATACATAGCAGACCTAGAAATACATAGCAGACCTACTGAGACTAGCACACCTAGAAATACATAGCAGACCTAGAAATACATAGTAGGCCTAGAATACATTGCAGATCTACAGAGACTAGCACACCTAGAGATATATAGCAAACCTAGAAATACATAGTAGGCCTAGAAATACATAGCAGACCTAGAAGTACATTGCAGACCTACTGAGACTAGCACACCTAGAAATACATAGCAGACCTAGAAATACATAGTAGGCCTAGAATACATTGCAGACCTACAGAGACTAGCACACCTAGAGATACATAGCAGACCGAGAAATACATAGCAGGCCTAGAATACATTGCAGACCTGCCTAGAATACATTGCAGACCTACAGAGACTAGCACATCTAGAGATACATAGCAGACCTAGAAATACATAGCAGGCCTAGAATACATTGCAGACCTACAGAGACTAGCACACCTAGAGATACATAGCAGACCTAGAGATACATAGCAGACCTAGAAATACATAGCAGACCTAGAAATACATAGCAGACCTACAGAGACTAGCAGACCTAGAAATACATAGCAGACCTAGAAATACATTGCAGACCTACAGAGACTAGCAGACCTAGAAATACATGGCAGACCTAGAAATACATAGCAGACCTAGAAGTACATTGCAGACCTACTGAGACTAGCAGACCTAGAGATACATAGCAGACCTAGAAATACATACCAGACCTAGAAATACATAGCAGACCTAGAAATACATAGTAGGCCTAGAATACATTGCAGACCTACAGAGACTAGCAGACCTAGAAATACATAGCAGACCTAGAAATACATTGCAGACCTACTGAGACTAGCAGACCTAGACATACATAGCAGACCTAGAAGTACATTGCAGACCGACTGAGACTAGCACACCTAGACATACATAGCAGACCTAGAAATACATAGCAGACCTAGA
>CM065727.1:64708126-64718126 GCA_033310375.1 Conus canariensis
GCAACCCGTGTATCAATCTGAGAGGATAGAGAGCAACCCGTGTATCACTCTGAGAGGATAGAGGTCAGCAACCCGTGTATCAATCTGAGAGGATAGAGGTCAGCAACCCGTGTATCACTCTGAGAGGATAGAGGTCAGCAACCCGTGTATCAATCTGAGAGGATAGAGGTCAGCAACCCGTGTATCACTCTGAGAGGATAGAGGTCAGCAACCCGTGTATCAATCTGAGAGGATAGAGGTGAGCAACCCGTGTATCAATCTGAGAGGATAGAGGTCAGCAACCCGTGTATCAATCTGAGAGGATAGAGGTCAGCAACCCGTGTATCAATCTGAGAGGATAGAGGTGAGCAACCCGTGTATCAATCTGAGAGGATAGAGGTCAGCAACCCGTGTATCACTCTGAGAGGATAGAGGTGAGCAACCCGTGTATCAATCTGAGAGGATAGAGGTGAGCAACCCGTGTATCAATCTGAGAGGATAGAGGTGAGCAACCCGTGTATCAATCTGAGAGGATAGAGGTCAGCAACCCGTGTATCAATCTGAGAGGATAGAGGTCAGCAACCCGTGTATCAATCTGAGAGGATAGAGGTGAGCAACCCGTGTATCAATCTGAGAGGATAGAGGTCAGCAACCCGTGTATCAATCTGAGAGGATAGAGGTCAGCAACCCGTGTATCAATCTGAGAGGATAGAGGTGAGCAACCCGTGTATCAATCTGAGAGGATAGAAGTCAGCAACCCGTGTATCAATCTGAGAGATAGAGGTGAGCAACCCGTGTATCAATCTGAGAGGATAGAGGTGAGCAACCCGTGTATCAATCTGAGAGGATAGAGGTCAGCAACCCGTGTATCAATCTGAGAGGATAGAGGTCAGCAACCCGTGTATCAATCTGAGAGGATAGAGGTGAGCAACCCGTGTATCAATCTGAGAGGATAGAGGTCAGCAACCCGTGTATCAATCTGAGAGGATAAGAGAGCAACCCGTGTATCAATCTGAGAGGATAGAGGTCAGCAACCCGTGTATCAATCTGAGAGGATAGAGGTCAGCAACCCGTGTATCAATCTGAGAGGATAGAGGTGAGCAACCCGTGTATCAATCTGAGAGGATAGAGGTCAGCAACCCGTGTATCAATCTGAGAGGAGTGAAGTGATCATAGAACCCGTGTATCAATCTGAGAGGATAGAGGTGAGCAACCCGTGTATCAATCTGAGAGGATAGAGGTAGCAACCCGTGTATCAATCTGAGAGGATAGAGGTCAGCAACCCGTGTATCAATCTGAGAGGATAGAGGTCAGCAACCCGTGTATCAATCTGAGAGGATAGAGGTCAGCAACCCGTGTATCAATCTGAGAGGATAGAGGTGAGCAACCCGTGTATCAATCTGAGAGGATAGAGGTGAGCAACCCGTGTATCAATCTGAGAGGATAGAGGTCAGCAACCCGTGTATCAATCTGAGAGGATAGAGGTAGCAACCCGTGTATCAATCTGAGAGGATAGAGGTCAGCAACCCGTGTATCAATCTGAGAGGATAGAGGTCAGCAACCCGTGTATCAATCTGAGAGGATAGAGGTCAGCAACCCGTGTATCAATCTGAGAGGATAGAGGTCAGCAACCCGTGTATCAATCTGAGAGGATAGAGGTCAGCAACCCGTGTATCAATCTGAGAGGATAGAGGTCAGCAACCCGTGTATCAATCTGAGAGGATAGAGGTCAGCAACCCGTGTATCAATCTGAGAGGATAGAGTCAGCAACCCGTGTATCAATCTGAGAGGATAGAGGTCAGCAACCCGTGTATCAATCTGAGAGGATAGAGGTCAGCAACCCGTGTATCAATCTGAGAGGATAGAGGTCAGCAACCCGTGTATCAATCTGAGAGGATAGAGGTCAGCAACCCGTGTATCAATCTGAGAGGATAGAGGTCAGCAACCCGTGTATCAATCTGAGAGGATAGAGGTCAGCAACCCGTGTATCAATCTGAGAGGATAGAGGTCAGCAACCCGTGTATCAATCTGAGAGGATAGAGAGCAACCCGTGTATCAATCTGAGAGGATAGAGGTAGCAACCCGTGTATCAATCTGAGAGGATAGAGGTGAGCAACCCGTGTATCAATCTGAGAGGATAGAGGTGAGCAACCCGTGTATCAATCTGAGAGGATAGAGAGCAACCCGTGTATCAATCTGAGAGGATAGAGGTCAGCAACCCGTGTATCAATCTGAGAGGATAGAGGTCAGAAACCCCGTGTATCAATCTGAGAGGATAGAGGTCAGCAACCCGTGTATCAATCTGAGAGGATAGAGGTCAGCAACCCGTGTATCAATCTGAGAGGATAGAGGTCAGCAACCCGTGTATCAATCTGAGAGGATAGAGGTCAGCAACCCGTGTATCAATCTGAGAGGATAGAGGTCAGCAACCCGTGTATCAATCTGAGAGGATAGAGGTCAGCAACCCGTGTATCAATCTGAGAGGATAGAGGTCAGCAACCCGTGTATCAATCTGAGAGGATAGAGGTCAGCAACCCGTGTATCAATCTGAGAGGATAGAGGTCAGCAACCCGTGTATCAATCTGAGAGGATAGAGGTCAGCAGACCCGTGTATCAATCTGAGAGGATAGAGGTCAGCAACCCGTGTATCAATCTGAGAGGATAGAGGTCAGCAACCCGTGTATCAATCTGAGAGGATAGAGGTCAGCAACCCGTGTATCAATCTGAGAGGATAGAGTCAGCACTTTCAACGAGAGATAGGTCAGCAACCCGTGTATCAATCTGAGAGGATAGAGGTCAGCAACCCGTGTATCAATCTGAGAGGATAGAGGTCAGCAACCCGTGTATCAATCTGAGAGGATAGAGGTCAGCAACCCGTGTATCAATCTGAGAGGATAGAGGTCAGCAACCCGTGTATCAATCTGAGAGGATAGAGGTCAGCAACCCGTGTATCAATCTGAGAGGATAGAGGTGAGCAACCCGTGTATCAATCTGAGAGGATAGAGGTCAGCAACCCGTGTATCAATCTGAGAGGATAGAGGTCAGCAACCCGTGTATCAATCTGAGAGGATAGAGGTGAGCAACCCGTGTATCAATCTGAGAGGATAGAGGTCAGCAACCCGTGTATCAATCTGAGAGGATAGAGGTCAGCAACCCGTGTATCAATCTGAGAGGATAGAGGTCAGCAACCCGTGTATCAATCTGAGAGGATAGAGGTCAGCAACCCGTGTATCAATCTGACATCTGAAACCTTCAACACGTAGCACGGAGTACATAGCTCTCTCTCTCTCTCTCTCTCTCTCTCTCTCTCTCTCTCAACACACACACAAGTACATAGGTCTCTCTCTCTCTCTCTCTCTCACACACACACACACACACACACACACACACACACACACACACACACACACGCAAAGGCACGCACATTCGCAATCCGCAGCAGACAGAAAGAGACAGTCACAATGTTATCCAGTGTGGTTGCGTATATATATATATATATATATATATATATATAAATATAATATATATATATATATAATAATATATATGTACACATGTCTGTGTGTGTGTGTGTGTGTGTGTGTGTGTGTGTGTGTGTGTGTGTGTGTGTGTGTGTGTGTGTGAGGAAAAGAATTACACGTGCATACACTACAGGTCGCTTTTCTTCTTCCCTGAAAGTCTTCTTTTACCTTGTTATGCCCTGTCATGAAAGTGTATAACTTCTCTTTTCTCTGACTTTTTTTTTCTGATATCTGCATTGGCAGTTGGTCTATTCGCTCAAGGCCTCTCCGAGCTGTTTCACGCCTGCTCGTTCCGTTAAACCAGAATTGCAGTACGAAACCCATGTTGCACACTCATTCTCACTCTGCTGGTGGTTATGTGATATCAGCAAGTGCTCTTTCCCCACTCACCGGTTATACCATTTATCATATGGTGAGTGAGAACGGTATATCCAACTATAGCACTAAGCATCCTCCTAGTGGTGACGCTAACCAGCTTGACTCCAACAGTTTCCGAGCAAGCTGTAGCTCAGTCATTTCTCGAGCGACGCTTTCTGGATAAATTGGACGTTCACAAACACTGCAGGTGGCCGCATCGATATTACCGATCATGTTATTGATTAGTGGAACCGTAATTCGATCAGGCGCAAGCAGGTAGGAAAGCTGGCGGAGAATGTTGTCGCTTTCCTTCCAGACGGAAGTGACTGGGAACTGGGGTTGATAAGACAGGAAAGGAGAAGGGGAGACCGAGTGCTAATCAATATGGGTGACCGGGCTGTGTGGTTTCTCTCTCTACTTCTTAAGGGGTTGGTTATTCTGTTCCAAGCTGAGGCTGATAAGGATAGGTGTTCTCTCTCTTCCCCCCTCCCTATCTCCCTCTCCTCTCGCTCTGCACCTTCTCCCTTCACCACCCCTCTCCCCACCTCTTCTCTCACTCCCTTCTCACATATACCGTCTTACACACATTACAAACTCTCTCTCTCTCTCTTCTCTCTCTCTCTCTCTCTCTCTCTCTCTCTCTCTCTCTCTCGGGCAGACATGCTTTGTGAACAGAAGGTTTTGAAAGAAAGACGCATACAAGTCTTCGAACAGTTGAGGTCATTTTGAAGTACTCTGTTACGTGGCAAAAAAGCGAGCAGATAGCACTGGCATCCGACCCCCTCTGTCTGTCTGTCTGTCTCTTTCTGTCTCTCTCTCTCCCTGCATTTGTTGTTGCTATTGAACCATGGACAGTTGTTTTGATAAATGTTTTATGCTAAATGATCTTATTGTGCAAGTTTGTAATAACCTTGTTAGAAAAAGAAAAGTCCAACATTCATTAAAGAAGACGCATCAAACCACCCCTTGTTCCCTTTCCCTACACACACACACACACACACACACACACACACACACCTCACACACACACACACACACACACACACACACACACACACACACTCACACACACACACACACACACACTCCACACACACACACACACCACACACACACACACTCACACACACACACACACACACACACACACACTCAGAGACACTCTCTCTCTCACTCTCTCTCGCGTACACAAACACTCCCCCCACGCGCACCTACACACACACACACACACACACTTTCTCGCGCGCGCACAGAGAGACAGACAGACAGACACACACTTTCCCTCGCTGAACACACACACACACACACACAAAGACAGACAGACAGACAGACAGACACACGCACTCTCTCTCTCTCTCACTCTTTCATAAGCACACACACACACACATCCGCACTCACTCACACACACACACACACACACACACACACACACACACACACACACACACACACATTCACACACACACACACACACACACACACACACACAACATACAAACCACACACACACACACACACCCGCGCGCGCGCATGTGCGCACGCACGCACACATGCACGTACGTGTGTGTGTGCGCGCGCGCGCGCACTCACACACACACACACACACACACACACACACACACACACACACACACACACACACACACACACACTCCACGCCCCTTCCCTCCCCTTGCTTTCTTTCACACGTACCCACTTTTAGGAACGACAGGGCACACTGATTTATGTCCCCATGTCCCCCGTAAAGCCTGCCAAGTGTGATCTTGTACTCAACAGCTGAAGGCTGGCAGGACGTAAATCACACTATTCAGAGAGGGGAGGCTCTGTCCTCCACACAGGTACGATGGGAACACTTCTGACGGCTCGTTCGACCAATCAGACGATGTTACTATTTTTGGTGCATTTTGGGAACAATAACGACGGAAGGTAATTAATTAGAAAATGTTTTCTGTGTGGCCTCTGGCTCTTAAGACCAACATGTATGTTGCCTGTACTGATATAAAGCGGATTTCAAATGGAAAGAATTTGGATTAGAAACTAGAAACTTAATTATTTATGGTCCGTTTTCGTGCCCCCCCCCCCCCCCCCCCACACCACACACACACAGACACACACACTCCTATCTCTTTACTTATGAATAATATTACTAATACGTCTCTACCTACAGATGAACTGAGATCTTGATTATGACCAATCGAGGATACATTGACAGCATTCAGAGAATTGTTTAGCCCAACACCCATACCGATATACATGTATGTATGGGAGAGAGAGAGAGAGAGAGAGAGAGAGAGAGAGAGAGAGAGAGAGAGAGAGAGAGAGAGAGGAGAGAGAGCGCTTCAGTTAATTTTCACTACAAACAAGATAAATGTTGTCTGGACAACAGAAAAGAAATCTTGGCTTACTTCGTCGCCACGACCTCAGTTGTAACAGATGTCACTGACGCATACTGTATCATATGCTGGATGTTTAGATCGAAGAACGCTATGCCTGCCCAGGATTATCATTAATTTTGTTTGCATCTATACTTTTTTCTGCTGTTGCCTTTTTTTTTTTTCTGTTGTTGCCTTATGCACAACATGACGAGTATGCAGGCGAGTTTGAGACTAGACTTTTCGCGCGGAGGCCGCGGAGGGGGTCATTGTTTGTTTTGATAGCTTCTCGCGTGCGTGTATGCCAGAGGGAACCGCTGTCATAAACAGAATTTGCTTAAAAATGTGTGTGTTCCATTCGTCTGACTCTGGGTACAAAAGGTGCTGCCTTCGTGTGTTAGTCACCCAGTCACCCAGAAACAGAATTGTGGCTCAGCTGGTAACGCAACTTTCCCCCTCAAAAGGCGCGCACACATACACACACACACATACATACATACACACACACACACACACGTACGCACACACGCATGCACACACACACACTTACTTGTATTAAAGTATTAAAGGAGAGAGAGAGAGAGAGAGAGAGAGAGAGGAGAGAGAGAGAGAGAGAGAGAGAGAGAGACCGACAGAGACAGAGACAGACAGAGACAGAGAGAGGAATACGGATACAGATGATTTATTCAAAAAGGCCAAGAGGAGAGAGGAGAGAGAGAGAGAGAGAGAGAGAGAGAGAGAGAGAGAAGAGAGGAGAGAGAGAGAAGAGAGAGAAGGGAGAGAGAGAGAGAAGAGGAGAGAGACGAGAAGAAAGCTTTTCAGAGGAGAGGAGAAGAGAGAGAGAGAGAGAGAGAGAGAGAGAGAGAGGAGAGAGAAAGAGAGAGGAGAGAGAGAGAGAGAGGACGAAGAACGAAATTTCATTTTACCAGGGTAACGAGGTAAGTAAATTAGACGTGCTTTTTTCTCACTTAGCCCTGGGGGGGAGGGAAGAGAGAGAGAGAGAGAGAGAGAGAGAGAGAGAGAGAGAGAGAGAGAGAGAGAGAGAGAGAGAGAGAGAGAGAGAGAGAGAGAAATAGTTTAATAATCGTGCACTTTTTTGCCAGTGTCAAAATATGTATGTTGGGAACGGGGAAACGCAAGACATGCAGACTGATTTTGAAAAAGACATAACAGCGACATAAACAAGACGAAACATGCATCAAAATGAATACGGCAGTAGTAGCACACTTGCATTGATGAACACAAGAAATGGAAATTATTCGAAGTAAATGAGATGCAGTAGAAGAGAGAAAAGAGAGAGAGAGAGAGAGAGAGAGAGAGAGAGAGAGAGAGAGAGAGAGAGAGTCCTTATGGCTATGTGCTTTGATCTTGTCAAGCGAAATGTATAATGCAGTCAGCCGACCAAAACACCGCTTGTCTTTCTGATCAATGGTTAAGTTCACGGCGTCCACGTACCACCGTGTGTTTGTCAACGACCTGAGTGAGGAAAATAAAAGATATTTCAATCAGAGAGAGAGAGAGGGGGAAGAGAGAGGAGAGAGAGAGAGAGAGAGAGAGAGAGAGAGAGAGAGAGAGAGAGAGAGAGAGAGAGAGAGAGAGAGAAGTTCATGAGTTCCCTTTCCCTGCGGCAAAGAACTGGATAGTGATGTTTGCTGTTTTAAGATATTGGAATGAGCATTAGCTCTATATTCTCTCGCCTCTCTCTTTGCACTTGCATTTACACACATGCATATATGCGCACACACATATACACACCAATCCTTACCCCCCCCCCCCCCCCCCCCCACACACACACACACAAACACACACACATTCGCGCCCGTACACTCCAAAGCTCTTACAGCCCCTCTCTCTCACACCACACTCACTGAGGAGAGAGGAGAGAGAGAGAGAGAGAGAGAGAGAGAGAGAGAGAGAGAGAGAGAGAGAGGTCCCAAATAAAGTGCACTTATCGAACTTTCAAAAGGATGTTGACACCAAAATCCTTCATTCAAAAGAAAATTGAATGTTTTATGACGATGAAAAAAAAACCCAAACAGTTGTCGACATTTGAATAAAAAGTATCCTTTAGAAAAATCTATTTCTGAAAAATTTGACTTTCGTTTTATAGTTTGCTATTGGCCCTGAGGAAAAAAAAGCCACTTTCCGGGTTTTACCGTTCACCATTTGGCAATCCCACTATGTCTGCTAAGGCAAAACACACCGAATAAATACACACACAAACACACAAGCATAACAACACATGCACACAGGTATCCAGGAATGTACTAACACATACCCCTTCCCCCATACTCCCCCTCCCTAACCCCACACATCTATCTACCTATGTATCTATGGTGTGTGTGTGTGTGTGTGTGTTGTGTTTTGTGTGTGTGTGTGTGTGTGTGTGTGTGTGTGTGTGTGTGTGGTGTGTGTTGTGTGTGTGTGTGTGTGTGTGTGTGTTGTGTGGTGTGTTGTGCGTGTGAGTGTGTCTATAAATCAATCAGTCTGTCTGTCTATCTATCTATCTTTAAATTGTTGAATATGTATGGAGTGGAGGGAAACAACTACAAGCTAACGATTCCTCCGTCATTGGAATAACGATTTGGCAATTTTCTTTTCTTTCTGTTTTTTTTTTATGGAGAAGAAAAGGGGATAGCAATGGGGTTGTGAGAGAAAGAACACGGGAACAACTGACAAAAACTGGGCGTTAGATTATGAATATAAAACCTTTCACTAGAAGCGTAAACGGACCATCGTAGGCCACGTTGAACACAGAACCATTCATATCGCCTGCTCAGAAGCCTTTCGTCCGCTCATCAGGACTCATCAGTGAAACACGGCTGATTGTGTCGGTGCTCCTTTGGCATCAACAGGGAGATATTCCACAATCTGTAAAATTCTGTGGTATTTTCACCACCAGAGTTCAAAAACAGAACACAACGGCACTCCAAAGTAGCAAGGGTAGAAAAGCAAAACGGGAAGAAAGCGCTATAAGGAAATAAGTTGTCGAAAAACTAAAGGAGTAATAATTGTGTGTGTGTGTGTGTGTGTGTGTGTGTGTGTGTGTGTGTGTGTGTGTGTGTGGTGCGTGCGTGCGTGCGCGCGCGCGCGTGTGTTGTGTGCGCGTGCGTGGTGTGTGTGTGTGTGGTGGTGGTATGTGCGCGCGCGCGCGCGAGTGTGTGTGTGTGTGTGTGTGTGTGTGTGTGTGTGTGTGTGTGCGTGCGTGCGTGTGTGTGTGTGTGTGTGTGTTTTTTGCTCTTGTCTCTCTCTCTCTCTCTCTCTGTGTGTGTGTTGTGTGTGTGTGTGTGTGTGTGACAGTGTGAGTGAGTGTGTGTGTTACTAAGAGAGAGAGAACAAGCGAGTGAGAGAGAGAGAGAGAGGGGGGGAGAGGAGAGGAGAGGAGAGGAGAAGGAGAGAGGAGAGAGAGAGAGAGAGAGAGAGAGAGAGAGAGAGAGAGAGCACAGACACACACACACACACCATTGTAGCACTAAAGCATACACTGCCATCATACACAAACATAGCATTGCTGCGCTATGTCACACAGTGGCACCTAGACGTACGTCTTGGAAACACAGAAGACCTACACCAGTGACCAACCTGCATCGGCTGTGAAAGCCAGGGGATTAACCTGCCCCACACTGGAACAGAAAGAAGTTCAGGCACACACCATTAACACCACACACACCACGCACACACACACACACACACACACACACACAGAGCGGTTGACACATTCTTGGGTGAGACCCACGCGCCGCGTTATTCAAGACTTTCTGTGCGATCACG
>CM065727.1:64723126-64735626 GCA_033310375.1 Conus canariensis
TATTGAGATGAGATTGCATTTCAATTCTTTATCTATCGTTACCGCTAAAACACGATGCTCATCCACCTGCTCGATAGAAGTGCCATTCAACTGAAGTTTTAGGCAAAGAGGAGTCAACTGGTGTTTTTGGCGGGTAGCTATAATCATAGATTTGGTTTTGGCTGGGTGTATGACCATTGAATTTGAATGAAACCAGTCTGACACACCGTTTAGACTTTCCTGGAGAGAAGTTTCTATTATCTGTAGATCACTACCGTTCGTTTGGAGTGACGAGTCATCAGCAAATAAATCTGTCGTGACCTTTTCATCTGATACGGACGATGATAAATCATTGATGAAGATGCAGAATAGGAGGGGGCCTAGTACTGAGCCCTGCTGGACTACATGTCTGACAAAGTCTGAAGCGGAGGTTTTGCCATTAAGCACCACATACTGAGTCCTATCGCTCAATTATGATTGGAATCATGAGATTGTCGGGGTATGGTTCAAGTAGACAGATAGTTTTTTTTTTAGAAGAATGGAATGATCAACAAGATCAAACGCCTTTTTGAAGTCAAGAAACACGCACGCACGCACGCACGCACGCGCGCGCGCGCGCGCGCGCGCGCGCGCGCACACCCACACACACACACACACACACACACACACACACACACATATATATATATATATATATATATATATATATAAATGACTTACTATAAACAGTTACATTCGAAGAGCTGGATTAAAAAATGTGAAATGTGAAAACATGTAGAAAATAGTATCGTGTACACACACACACACACACACACACACACACACACACACACACACACACACATATATATATATATATAGAGAGAGATAGATAGATAGATAGATAGATAGATAAGACAAGTATTAAAAGGGTATTAAAAGTATCTACAAATTTGTTTCTAGCGCTTGGCTATCGTCAGGATGGATCTAATGTTGCTCCCCAAGGGGTTGAGCACTTGTAGAATTAGTCTAGGCTTTTTAACCACACTGATCTCTCTCTCTTCTCTCTCTCTCTCTCTCTCTCTCTCTCTCCTCTCTCTCTCTTCTCTCTCTCTTTCAGATAACCTACAAGAATACATTCTGTCGTTTGAAGCATTTGTAAAAAAAATAAACAAATAAAGAAACAGATAGATAAATAAAAAAATAAATAGATAAATAAATGAATACATAAGTAAATATACAAACAAATCAATAAATAAAACCCCAAAAAACAAGGAAAGTTTACACACTCCCATATCCTGAGAGAGAGAGGAGAGAGAGAGAGAGAGAGAGAGAGAGAGAGAGAGAGAGAGAGAGAGAGAGAGAGAGCGCAAAAACAAAGTAAATGTGAATGGAAACAAAGTCCCATTCATCTTTACTTAATGCACCAACACACACAACAGCATTGTTTCGCTATTCACGAGGGATTCGACTCTTCAAACTTTCTGAAAAAAAAAAGAAAAAAAAAAAAGAAATGACTGGTTGGAGGAAAAAAAAAAACTCATAAAAAGCCGCCGTGGGATATTAATAAAGTCACATAGACCTACAATAATAGCTATGTCCTTTGCGAAAAAGTGTAAAAACTGCGCCCAAAAAGAAAGAAAGAAAAAAAAAAAAAGGCGGTCAAAGAACACTTCAATTTAGAGTGTAACACTAGAAGGATCGTTTTTGTCATAGGTCAGATTTGGGCTAACGATAGGGTTCAGGGCAAGATTAGGTTTGCGTTACTGTTAGGGTTTAGCTCTCACACACACAAACACACGCACGCGGGCACTTCATATACACACAGACACGTGCACGCACACACTAGGACACGCGCAGGGACACACACTTGAACAAACACACACGAGACAGCAGTTGTTCGAAGACGCAGAGAAATGGCGCTACCAGAGTAAAAACTAGATAGATCTAAAGCTTACGTAAACCTAGAGTGTCTGCCACGTTACAGATGCTACAGATGAAAGTTACTGGCTTTAGGTTATTAAGAACAACAAGTATCTCTTCGAAATGGGAGTGTTCACAACTCAACGTAGCCTATCTAAGTATAATGCCCCTTCCCAGCGCAGGTCTTACCTGATTCACTATCAAGCAACAACTTTTAGTTGATGTTGAAAAGATGATTTCAAACTTTATTGCTGATCGTCACTTCTTTTCACTGTAGCAGAATTTCTTCTTCAAAGTCCTGCTGGAATATATTTTTTTTCTGATAACTTTGGAAGAAAAACTTGTTCAGATCTGAAAAAAATGTTTATACTCTCTCTCTCTCTCTCTCTCTCTCTCTCTCTCTCTCTCGTGACCTCCCTTGTCTGGCTACCAGCAAGACGCTCCTTTACCAGCGCTCCTCAAATTTGTGCGTTAATTCAAGAAAACGTCCAACCATGCCAGTTGATGGCCCCCCATGTGCTCTTGAATGTATGCTGAATTCAGTGTTAAAGGAAATGACACTATCGTCATACAACATCGAAGGTGGAGGAAAGCACACTGTCGTTGTGTTGAGACTTTCTAAGACTTCCGACCAACCCCCTGCCACAGAATTCCAAGGTAGGGCTGTATTTCGGTGTAAATGCCCTTCACAGGTGAACAGGAACAAACGAAGAGCTGAGACATACAGACAGAAACAACAACAAAAGGCAAGTCATTGTTTCTCTTCCCCGTCCGGTCTGTTTTTATCAAGGCTACCCAGCCTAGTCCACACCGATGTTGAAACTGACTGCAGAATGGACAGTGAAACAGCTGATTGTGATGTGAGTGTCCAGTGTGCTGGTCAGCCTCCTCTCTCCCCTGCTAAGCCTGCACAGGGCGCACACGAAAATAGACATGACACGGGACACTGACAATCAGTGACACTCCAGGAAAGCGACCTAATTCTAGACAGCAAACTATACCAATTAAGTGCTGATGAAGATTGCGATAATGTGATACGAGAACATGACAGGCCGTGTACCACGAAACAACTTGAACCCGAAGCAGCAGTTGAGGTAGGAAACACACGTTAATTAGAACAATGCGAAGTTTCTGACGATTCTCAACGGTGTGGTGATTTACAAAAGCAGAGTCAGAAATAATATATAGGTACAAATAGTGGAGTGTTTGAGGGAGTCCACGAGGAAAATGGAGAGTATCCACCGTGTTTCCAAGGAGGATTTGAAGGAGGACGCCGATGCGAGTTCAGCTGTCGACAACGGAAATCTTGGCGACCCGTCATGACTGTATATACCGTGTTCATGTCACTCGCGATAAAGCAAGGATTTATGACAGGAAGAGAACAGTGATTACCAATATTCGATGTGTTACAATTTACGAACCTACTTCTGCGTTTTGGTTTCCAAATCGCGATGTTCGGATGAATCGACTTAATAATACTTGGGAGTTTTTCGTTTAAATACATTCCCTACCCCATCACCCCCCAATCCCCTTGGCAACAGGGCTTCTTTGCTAATGGCAATAAAAGTGTGTCAGTGTCAGTGTCAGTCTCTCTCTCTCTTTCTGTTCGTATGTGTGTGTGTGTGTGTTTGGACGGGAAGGGGGGGGGGGGGGAGACGAGCGGGCAAGGAGCCAGGAGGGAGTGGGGGAGGCAGGAGTAGTTGGGGGTGGGGTGGGGTGGAAGAGTCAGACGGGAAGGGGGAAGGTGATCTGGGATGTGTCTGGACCCCCCCACCCCCCCCCACCCCCACCCCCCCGCCTTCCTCCTTTCCCGCGACACCATAATTGCATTTTTGGCACGTTGCCTTTGTCGAAAGACCCCAAGGTGCCCCCTTTCGACCATCACGCCTTCCTCTTTTATTTTACATGTAACTGATCCGGGCACGGAGGAAGCGGGGAAACGTGGAGGGGGTGGGGGGGGGGGGAGGGAGGGAGAAGGGCGAGGGACAAGCATTGTATTATGTTTATTAATGTACTGATAATGCCAAAGGAGTATGAGATACTTCCGAAACACTTTCTTTGCGAGACGCTAAGGAAAGCAAACTGAGCGCGTGTGCGCACTCTCTCTCTCTCACACACACAGAAACGCACACTCGCAAGCGCGCGCACACACATACACACACACGCACTCACGCGCGCGCGCACACACAAACACACGCACATACACACGCACACACACGGATGGACACACGGCCGCACACACACACACACACACACACACACAAAGTATGCACGCACACATACACGCCACACACACACACACACACACACACCACACAACATACATACATACACACACACACACACTTACGCACGCACGCACGCACGCATATAAGCACACACACCACATACACACACACACACACACACACGCTGAAGTGCAGTGACATCCGTTTTTATTTCAAAACTGAACGAACGCCCGTCACCATTGTAGAGTCATATCCCCTTTTTTGTTCACCAAACAATACGGCACCCCATGGTACAGCAGCATCCATATTGTTTCCTTGTTTTTATGGAACAACATGGAATCGACAGAGACAACAATCACTGAACAATGGGGATGTGTCCAGGGAATCTTGTCAGGGACAACAATCACTGAACAATGGGGATGTGTCCAGGGAATCTTGTCAGGGACAACAATCACTGAACAATGGGGATGTGTCCAGGGAATCTTGTCAGGGACAACAATCACTGAACAATGGGGATGTGTCCAGGGAATCTTGTCAGGGACAACAATCACTGAACAATGGGGATGTGTCCAGGGAATCTTGTCAGGGACACTAGTTACCGAACAGTGTAGATTTGTCCATGGAATCTTGTCAGGGACACTAGTTACCGAACAGTGTAGATTTGCCCATAGAATCTTGTCAGGGACACTAGTTACCGAACAGTGTAGATTTGCCCATAGAATCTTGTCAGGGACACTAATTACCGAACAGTGTAGATTTGCCCATAGAATCTTGTCAGGGACACCAGTTACCGAACAGTGTAGATTTGCCCATGGAATCTTGTCAGGGACACTAATTACCGAACAGTGTAGATTTGTCCATGGAATCTTGTCAGGGACACTAATTACCGAACAGTGTAGATTTGTCCATAGAATCTTGTCAGGGACACTAATTACCGAACAGTGTAGATTTGCCCATAGAATCATGAAAGGGACACTAATTACCGAACAGTGTAGATAGGCCCATAGAATCTTGCCAGGGACAGTGATCACCGAACAGTGTCGAGCTGCTCATAGAGTCTTGCAAGGGACAATGATTTCCGAACAGTGTGGGGTTGGCAACAGAGCAGAGCCTGGACAATAGTTACTAAACAATGTGGATTTGCTCATTGAATGTTAGCATTGACAATGATTACCGAACATGTGAGTTTGTCCATCGGGTCTCGCCAGGAACAATGATTATTGAACAGTATGAATTTACCCACATAACCTTACCTCCGCAATACTTTACCTGCGTGCATGACGTCTACAGTTTTCAGTTTGTGAGACCCAAAAGGAGGATGCATTTTTCCACAACAGATTTGCAACAAACTCAACTAGGCCAGTACATAGCACCATACTGTCGATTTGCGTGCAATAAAAAAAATGTTTCAACTATGGTTCCATTCTAGTGTCAAAAGGTTATAGTTTTCTTACGGTTTTTTTTTTCACACGAGCATATAATTATCCTAACAAAAGCAGGAATCATGTACCATCATTGTCATTTTCACGTGATCTGGTTATGTGCATGGACAGAATTGTAAACTATCCTTTCGGTTATAACCCCAAGTCTTTCATTCGTTTTATCAATATTTAAATCATGGTTCTATATCAACGTCAAAAGCTCATACACTCACTATTTTTTCCCCGTGTGAAAACAGTCATGGTGCATAACTTAGTATACTTACTTAAACTGCTGTTTTTTTTTTAAGGAGGAATTAAAAAAGATGTTCTTTTAAAGCTAACGATTTGCTATAACTACTTGTTTTGCTTCTCGAGGCCTCCTGGACTAAGTAACTGTGTGTACACTGGAGATTAGACTGACAAAGAGGGAAAGGAGTAAGGACTGAAGTGAATGAATGGGGTGGCAGTCGTTGGGGATGGGGTAGGGGTAGGTGGGTGAGTGGGGGGTGGGGTGACGGGTGTACTTGCTTGTGATCTGTCGCTCGAATACCATCCTACTACCAGCAAGTTTTAACATAAGATCAAGGTTGTTTCTTGTTGTGGCGGTGGTTGTGAACGTAGTAGTTTCTTTGTGAATCTTTTACTTGCAGTTTTGTTCTTGGCGTCTGTCGTCTCCTTGGAGGTGAACCACCATTCCACACAAAACAGAAGTGTTTGACTTACAAGTAGGAGTGCCGCGCGCGCACGTATGTGTGTGTATTGTGTGTGTGTGGCGGCGCGCGCGCATGTCCTTACATGTGTGCGTGTGTGTGCGTGCTGGTGCGTTGTGTGTGTATGCGTGCTGTGTGTATTGTGGTGTGTGTGTGTGTGTGTGTGTGTGTGTGTGTGTGTGTGTGCGTTTTGTGGTGTGTTGCATCTTTTGGGATGTTTCTGGTTTTAACAGGGGAATTATATTTGTTTAAAAATCGGGTTGCACATCCCCGATTGTTTATGAAACACACACACACACAAACACACGCCCCCCCCCACCCCCCTCCCTACACACTCACTTTGTTCGTTTTTTGTTTTACTCTTTCTCTGTCTTCGGGCATACTCTTCCTCTTTTCTTCTTCACAAAAACGAAAGGACGCAGACTCTCTCTCTCTCTTTCACACATACACACACATGCACTCGCACACACACCCGCACACACACACACACACACGCACGCACGCACCACGCACACAGCACGCACACCACACACACACACACACACACACACACACACACAACTTGCCCTCCCTCCTCTCCTCCCCACACCTCATCTCCTTCTACCCACTTCATACAAGAACACACACTCTCTCTTTCACACGCGAGCGCGCGCGTACACACAGACGTACGCATGCACGCACACACACACACACCACCACACACACCCACACCACACCACACAAGTCACACACATTAACATATGCATACATGCAGACCCAGGACTTGGTGTGAGGACAAAAAACAAAAGAAGGCGAAAGTATTCAAATATTGTACTATCGATCTGTTTGTTTTTCAGCTGAACCAAAAGCATTTCATTTGAAGATACATAATGCTAAGCACGCACATGGTATGATTTCATGCTCAGCAGCACATGGTATGATTTCATGCTCAGCACGCACATGGTATGATTTCATGCTCAGCACGCACATGGTATGATTTCATGCTCAGCACGCACATGGTATGATTTCATGCTCAGCACGCACATGGTATGATTTCATGCTCAGCACGCACATGGTATGATTTCATGCTCAGCACGCACATGGTATGATTTCATGTCAGACCACATGTATGATTTCATGCTCAGCAGTACATGTATGTTTATGCTCACAGTACATGTTGATTTATGCTATCACACATGTAAATTTCATCTAAGCACGACGTTAATCACATGTCAGTCACCGCAGCAAGTACTGCTTAGGGTTAAAATGTCAAGTCACTACGACAAAACAAACGAAAGCTTTCGCACACACACACACACCACACACACACACACACACAGACACACACACATGCGCATGCTGACACGCACAGCATACAGACATCTACCCGGTTATACATGTACGCACACACGCACACATGCCCGCACGCACACACACACGTGCGCGCTCACGCACGCGAGCGCGTCCGCACGTTATACATCAACATCAAATCATTGGAATCAAAACACGGTTACGAGTCGCAACAATGAGGATTTCGGTATGGTTGAGAAAAATACAAGCACTGTACATATTCATCTCTCTCTCTCTCTCTCACATACAAACACACATACATACGCGCTCACCACACAACACACACACACACACACACACACACACACACACACACACACCAAGCTTTTTTTTGTTTGGTGAATGAAGTACGCTCGGCACAAAAGTCGTTGAACAGGGACGCGGGGATGAGGGTAAGGGCTTCGGAGGGCGAAGAGAGTGGGGAAGAAGGAAGGGACGGTGGGGGAAGGAAAGCGCCAGACAACAACAACACTTCTCGTTTCGACTGATGAAACAGACTGGCAAAACAAAAACAAAGACAAAACAACAACAACCAACAACAACCAAAACAAAAAACAAAAAAAAAAAGCAAAACAAAACAAAAAAGACCCCCCCCCCCAAAAAAAAAAAAAAGTTACAACAAAATAAAACAAACAAACAAACAAAAAGAAGCGGAAGGCACATGGGCAGAGAAGGATAGCGGACCAGTGCATTATTCGCGCTTGGTCCAAGTTTTTTTTTTTTTTTTTTTTTCAGATTTTTTTTTTCTTTTTATTCCAAGAAAGGACTACCTTGCAATCTCTGACAATTCCCATCGCATTCAAGACGCGCACAGTCCTCTCACACATAGAAATATACATGCACGTACATTACATAACGACAAAAGGAATGTAAAATCGTTGTTGAGAACATGTGTCTGAGAACAATTTTATTTTGTTGCGCTTCTCTTTCTTTTCTTTTCTTTCTTACCTCCCCGGAATGCATTAGTTACGGCACTTTCTTTTTTTTTTTTTTTCTTCTTGTCTTCGCCTCTTTTCCACCCCTCCCTGCTTCCTTTCTCTCCCTCACCCATCTATACGGAACATCCTTACAATTCTTTTTTTTTTTTTTTTTACAGTTTCAGAGTTGCAAACTGGCATTGCCTAAAACCAACAGTATCAATTTTAACAATAGAAATCTTCAGAAAACCTTTTCTTTATTTATTTCTTTTTTATTTTTATTTTTTTTGAAAAAGAAGATGCATGGCACACAGATTCCGCTCTTGATGTTACGAAGAGAGTGAATTATGATTGTAAAACGCCTGAAACGGTTGAAATTTTACTAGCTGGACACTGGCGTTATGTCTAAATGTGTTCTTTTGTCTAAGAATTCTGTCAATGTTAAAGATTAAATCGTTATGTCATTCTCGACTTAATGTTCATTGTGTCTGATGTTATTGCGTACGCGCATGTGCGGGGTTGTGGTTCGTGCACAAACTTAGAACTTCAAATTTTCCGAAATGTCTTTGTTTGTTTTCCACGTTTTGACTCTGCCTGTGTTCAGACGAACGGGGATACCACAAGTAGTATTATTTAGGAGTTGTGCATGCGTGACTGTTTCATTCCTACACATTCAGATATCAGTTTATTCCGGTAGCTCGACGTTTGACCACGTGACGTGACAGATTCCTCCCCTCAACCCTCATAACGTTTGTGTTAACCCGACCGGCGCCAACGTTTCCCGAATCTGAACATGACTCAATTGTCTCAAGGAACATGACGTTGTGATTTGCTTACTCTCATATGACTTCACTGAAGCAACATCGTGTGAATACAAATAACATGTAGGCCTATGTATATATTCATAGCTGTAACATTCGTTCGTATTTATTCAAACCAGACTGGGATATTTCCACAAGTCAAATGAACCCAGTTCACCAATTATCAGGTCTTTGAATCTAGGTCACAGGTCCATGTAAACTTGCAGAAGCGCCATCGACGCAGTCGTAAACGACGTGACGTCACACAGTTTTGCCACGTGATGCCAGCGTTGACTTCGTGACGTGATACTTGCACGCTGACGTCACTTACATGCGTGAGGTGAGGACGTTGGACTGCGGTGGAGGCGAGGGCGGAGGAGGACGGGCGTTGTTGGAGCTGCTGGTGGGGGTGTCTGCTTCTGGGTTGTTGCTGCTGCTGCTGCTGCTGCCGTTGCTGTTGCTGGCTGCTTCCTCGCTGTCTTGTTCTGGTTGAAGACGAAACCATGACAATGATCATTAAAGGCTGTGAACTCTACACCACTGGGTACTTCGCAAAGTGTACGTAACGGCAACGGGTAACGTCACTGGAATACGTGGTGTACGTCACCCGCCGCGCTCGCCCTACCCCCCCCACGTCTCGCTCACTACGCGTCACGACGGCTAAAATGGAGTCTATGCGTTGTGCACACGACGTGTAAGTTCTTTTTAGTGTGTGTGTTTTTTTAATTATCATTATTTTCTTTCTTTCTTTCTATTTTTTTTCCCAATCTTATGGCTCTTTGATCATTTGTAGTACAAAAGACAATTTTCAAGTCACTATCAAACTGTACATATTTTCTTCGGTTCTAAAAAGTGTGTTTATCTAACTACATTTTGAAGAACCGTGGGACAAGGACATTGTAGCGCAGAGGTGAGTTTAACGCCCTATCAGACAGAGGCAGAGGTGAGTTTAACGTCCTATCAGACAAAGGAGGAGGTGAGTTTAACGTCCCATCAGACAAAGGAGGAGGTGAGTTTAACGTCCTATCAGACAAAGGAGGAGGTGAATTTAACGTCCTATCAGAGGCAAAGGTGAGTTTAACGTCCTATCAGACAAAGGAGGAGGTGAGTTTAACGTCCTATCAGAGGCAAAGGTGAGCTTAACGTCCTATCAGACAAAGGAGGAGGCGAGTTTAACGTCCTATCAGACAAAGGAGGAGGTGAGTTTAACGTCCTATCAGACAAAGAGGAGGTGAGTTTAACGTCCTATCAGAGGCAAAGGTGAGCTTTAACGTCCTATCAGACAAAGGAGGAGGCGAGTTTAACGTCCTATCAGACAAAGGAGGAGGTGAGTTTAACGTCCTATCAGACAAAGAGGAGGTGAGTTTAACGTCCTATCAGACAAAGGAGAAGGTGAGTTTAACGTCCTATCAGACAAAGGAGGAGGTGAGTTTAACGTCCTATCGGACAAAGGAGGAGGTGAGTTTAACGTCCTATCAGACAAAGGAGGAGGTGAGTTTAACGTCCTATCAGACAAAGGAGGAAGTGAGTTTAACGTCCTATCAGACAAAGCAGGAGGTGAGTTTAACGTCCTATCAGCCAGAGGCAGAGGTGAGTTTAACGCCCTATCAGACAAAGGAGGAAGTGAGTTTAACGTCCTATCAGACAAAGGAGGAGTGAGTTTAACGTCCTATCAGACAAAGCAGAGTGAGTTTAACGCCTACAGCCAGAGGAGAGGTGAGTTTAACGCCCATCAGACAAAGGAGGAAGTGAGTTTAACGTCCCATCAGACAAAGGAGTGAGTTTTAACGTCCTATCAAGGCAAAGTGAGTTTAACACCCTACCAGACAAAGAAGGAGGTGAGTTTAACGCCCATCAGGCAAAGGAGGAGGTGAGTTTAACGTCCTATCAGACAAGGAGGAGTGCGTTTAACGTCCTATCAGAGGCAGAGGTGAGTTTAACGTCCTATCGACAAAGGAGGAGGTGGTTTAACTCCTATCAGCAGGCAAGGTAGTTTAACGTCCTATCAGCCAAAGAGAGGTGAGTTTAACGTCCTATCAGACAAAGGAGGAGGTGAGTTTAACCCTATCAGACAAAGGGGGGTGTGTTTAACTTCCTATCAGTCAAAGGAGGTGAGTTTAACGCCCTATCAGCCAGATGCAGAGGTGAGTTTAACATCCTATCAGACAAGGGAGGTGAGTTTAACGTCCTATCAGACAAAGGGGAGGTGAGTTTAACGTCCTATCAGCCAGATGCAGAGGTGAGTTTAACGCCCTATCAGACAAAGGGGAGGTGAGTTAACGTCCTATCAGCCAGATGCAGAGGTGAGTTTAACGCCCTATCAGACAAAGGGGAGGTGAGTTTAACATCTCTATCAGCCAGATGCAGAGGTGAGTTTAACGCCTATCAGACAAAGGGGAGGTGAGATTGACGTTCCTATCACCAGAGGCAGAGGTGAGTCTAGCGTCCTATCAGACAAAGGGAGGTGACTTTAACGTCTATTAGACCAGAGGCAAAGGGAGTCTAACGTCCTATCAGACAGAGGCAGAGGTGAGTTTAACATTCTAACACAAAGGGGAGGTGAGTTTAAGGTCCTAGCAGACAGAGGCAGAGGTGAGTTTAACGTCCTATCAGACAGAGGCAGAGGGGAGTTTAACGTCCTATCAGACAGAGGCAGAGGGGAGTTTACCGTCCTAACAGACAAAGGCAGAGGAGAGTTTAACGTCCTATCAGCCAGAAGCAGAGGTGAGTTTAACGTCCTATCAGACAAGGCAGAGGTGAGTTTAACGTCCCATCAGACAGGCAGAGGTGAGTTTAACGTCCTATCAGACAAAGGGGAGGTGAGTTTAACGTCCTATCAGACAGAGGCAGAGGTGAGTTTAACGTCCTATCCACCAGAAGCAGAGGTGAATTTAACGTCCTATCCACCAGAGGCAGAGGTAAGTCTAACGTCCCATCAGACGGAGGCCCTTGAGTACATGGTGTCCAAATTTAAGGAGATTGTGTAGTTTTCGAGTTTTTGTCTGAACCAAAAATAACTCATCCTCTGTACCGTATCTCGTCAGACAGAACGTGGTTGTAACGCTGAATGAAATGTATGTATTCACAATTTGCGTGATATATGCCAGTTATTTTATCAACATCATTTTTTCTCTCGTGCAGGTGACCACTGCAGAATCGTGTCTGTGAACCGACAGTAGAATTACGGTGTGTGGGTAATATACGGTGGTGGGAT
>CM065727.1:64740626-64763126 GCA_033310375.1 Conus canariensis
AGAGAGACAGAGGGAGAGAGGGAGAGAGAGAGAGAGAGAGAGGAGGAGAGGAGAGAGAGGAGAGAGACAGAGAGAGAGAGAGAGAGAGACAGAGAGAGAGACAAGAGAGAGAGACAAGAGAGAAGAAGAGAGACAGACAGAGAGAGAGAGAGAGAGAGAGAGAGAGAGAGAGAGAGAGAGAGATGTGTACGTAAATTCGGACGTGATGGTAATTTCGTATGTGTTTTTAATTTTGGATGTGTTGGTAGTTTCGCATGTGTAAGGTAGTTTTGCATGTGGTGATGATTTCGAATGTGTTGGTAATTTCGCATGTGTCAGTAATTTCGCATGTGATGGCAACTTCGCATGTGTTGGTGACTTTGCATGAGATGGTAATTTCGCATGTGTCAGTAATTTTGCATGAGATGGTAATTTCGCATGTGTCAGTAATTTTGCATGAGATGGTAATTTCGCATGTGATGGTAATTTCGTATGTGTTGGTAATTTTGCATGTGGTGGTAATTTCACAGTTGTTGGTATGGTAATTTCACCCAAGTATCAATTTTCAATTTCGCGTGCGTTAGTGGTTGCGCGTGCGATGGAAGTTCTATATGTGTTGGTAATTTTGCATTTATTGGTAATTTTGAGAGTATCGGCAATTTCGCCAGTGTTGGTAGTTTCGCATGTGCAGGTAATTTAGCATTTGTTGATAATTTCGCATGTATTGATAGTTTTGTACGTGTTGGTAATTTCGCATGTGTTGGCAATTTCGCAGCGTCTGCTTTGGAATAATGCTCTAAAGCTGTCCGTTCCTGCTCGCAATGCACTATTTTCCTGCTCGCGTCGCAGTTCTTTCCAGGTCGCTTTGTCTGTTATGTGGAGTTCAAACCTAACTCCTCTTTAAATTTCACACTCATTGCCAAACTCGGGTCTTAAAATAGATAAGGGGAAGCTACTCCGGGCAATTATCTAAATTGAAAACAACGTGAGTCGACAGCAATGGCAATTCTGTCATGCATATGCTTCTTTATCCATTATTGTGTATGTTAATCCACGCATACCCAGGGGCCAGAATAGCTCAGGGGTAAAGCGCCGGACTCGCAGTCTTGGTGATCCTGGTGTTGCGGGTTCGAATCTCCGCCAGGCCGTTTCGGTACAGGGGATTTTTCCCTCGGAATGAACAATGGTTCTGAGTCTGACTCCATTTCCCATACAGTCCTTCGAATGAGACAATAAACTGAGGTTCCGTGTGTGAACGCACGCATAACATCTTGCACACACGTCAGATCCCATTACCAACTTTCGGAAGAGAAGGCCAGTTTGGCCGTTGGTATGGATGACACGTTACACACAGCATGCACCCCTGCGTGAGAAATAGAAAGAATAAAGAAAGGAAGGAAACTGAGTGAACGATATTGAACGATGTTGACTGGATGACACGGGAAACGACTAAATGAAGTGCCAGCTGGCAGCTCTACAGTCGGCACTACCCATGTAGGCAGCCCGTTGGGTAAACGAGTGTGGATTGTAAAGCGCTTAGAGCTTGGTCTCTAGCCGAGGACAGGCGCTATATAAGTATTCATGATAATGATTTTGTTTGAAAAAAACGCTATTAAGTATTCATGATAATAATTTTGTTTGAAAAAAGCTGATGAATCGGAGACTGAGCTCTCACCACATTGAGGCGAAATGTCCGGACGAGGAAGTCCTCTTGGGGCTGCACATTCTGCAGCGTCACCGTCACCATGCCGTAGGACACCGGCTGGTGCAGCTGGTCTTGGTCCGGGTAGTACTTGTACACTTTGTTCTGTACACATAGTCTTTGTTAAGGATATGATTTTACTCTTTGTTCTGTACACACATTCTTTGTCATGGAAGTGCACTTTGTACTGTAAATAGTCTTCTTTCTGCGCGTAGTACTTGTACACTTTGTTCTGTACACACAGTGTGTTTAAGGATATGACTTTACTCTTTGTTCTGTACACAAATTCTTTGTTTTGCACTGTGCACTTTGTACTGGAAAAAGTCTTCTTTGTGCCGTAGTGCTTGTACACTTTGTTCTGTATAAAGTCCTTATTCGAGCAGTACTTGTATACTTTGTTCTGTATATAGTCCTTATTCGAGCAGTACTTGTACACTTTGTTCTGTATAAAGTCCTCATTCGGGTAGTACTTTTACACTTTGTTCTGCATAAAGTCCTCAACCGTGTAGTACTTGTACACTTTGTTCTGTACAGAGTGCTTATTCGGGTAGTACTTGTACACTTTATTCTGTATAAAGTCCTCATCCGGGTGGTTCTTGTACACTTCGTTCTGTACACACAGTCTTTGTCAGGGTAGTACTTCTCGCTTTGTTCTGCATAGTCCATGTCCGGGTGGTTCTTGTACACTTTGTCCTGTACACAGCCTTGGTTCGGATAATCCTTGTACACTTTGTTCTGTACACAGTCCACGTCAGGGTAGTCCTTGTACACTTTGTTCTGTACACAGTCCACGTCAGAGCAGTCCTTGTACACTTTGTTCTGTACACAGTCCACGTCAGGGTAGTCCTTGTACACTTTGTTCTGTACACAGTCCACGTCAGAGTAGTCCTTGTACACTTTGTTCTGTACACAGTCCACGTCAGGGCAGTCCTTGTACACTTTGTTCTGTACACAGTCCACGTCAAGGTAGTCCTTGTACACACTCTGTTCTGTACACAGTCCACGTCAGGGTAGTCCTTGTACACTTTGTTCTGTACACAGTCTTTCTCTGAGTAGAGCTTGAACACTTTGTTCGGTAGTACCCAAAGTTTTCTTCCGGGTAGTCTATGGGCACTTTGTTTTGTGCACACAGTCTTTGTCCCTACAGCACTTGCATACTTTATTCTGCGCTCACAGTTTTCTGTCCGTGTAGAACTTGTACGTACATTTTGTTCTGTACACACAGTCTTTGTCCGGGTAGTACTTATAACACACACACACACACACACACACACACACAACACACACACACACACAACGACACACACACAAAACACACACACACACTGACCAGTCTGCCCTCAGTGAGGGCGGACAACATCACTATCACAGGGCAGCGTTGTTCCCACACCATCCTCCAGAAATCATCCACCGTGCTCTCCAGAGGACCTTGAGTGGCGATGTATTCCCGCTTGCTGTGGTAGCCCTGCTCACACACACACACACACACACACACACACCACACACAATACGCACACCACACACACAAACGCACACACACACACACACACACACACCACGCACGCACGCACGCACGCACACACCACACACACACACACAACGTACGCACACATACACGCATGCACACGCACGCACGCACCACACACACACACACACACACACACACACACACACACACACACACACACACAAAGAACATGTAAACAGCATTCCTCATTTACAAGTGAAAAATATGTACCAATACAGAAATTTCATTTCCACCTATCAAACTTCTCGCTCTCTTCGCTCATCTTCTCAAAAACTGATGAAAATTCCTAGGCGCTCATTAAAGACAGTCGGTGAGAGAGCATTTAGCTTTAGTGCGCCCACTCTTTGGAATTCTCTTCCTGACAGATTACGTGACCTGCCTACATTATCTAAATTCAAGTCAGAGTTAAAAACATACTTCTTTAGGAAAGCCTTCTTCAACCATAATATCTGAATGCTGTGTCCTATTATTATGACCTGACTTTTTCTGTACTGCATGCATAACTGTATTGTTTATGCTTGAACCGATGAACTTGATAAGTGCGCCTGTGTCGGTAGGTGTGTGTGTGTGTGTGTGTGTGTGTGTGTGTGTGTGTGTGTGTGTATGTGTGTGTGTGTGTGTGTGTGTGTGTGTGTGTGTGTGTGTGTGTGTGTGTGTGTGTGTGTGTGTGCGTGTGTGTGTGAACACATGTTAGTGCGAGTGTTTGAGTGTGTGCTGAGCGCAATGAGTTGATCCCAAGAATTGCGCTATATAAAATCCATACATTATTATTATTTATTAATATTTTATTAATTAAAGCTTGATGCTTTAAAGTCTGAATATACAAACGAAGCAAAATGTACTTACGGAGAACGAAGAATAACTAGCAAGCATCTGCTGTTTGACTGTTTACCTCTTCAAGTTCATTTACCACCATTATCAGGCATTTATTTGTGTGATGTCTTTGCAGATTTAAAGTTTGCCTCAATGTTGTTTTTTCTTTAATTTGTAGTCCAGTTAAACATTTACTTTAAGATTATTTGCAGGTATGTTGTAGGGATGTTTAGAGGGACATTCATATGCACTTAGATAAACACATTATGCATACACTTACATAGTCACAAACATTTATGCATCTCTCTCTCTCTCTCTCTTCGTCTAGTATCACATTTGTGAACAGACGTAAAACTGAAGTACTACTACTAGTACTACTAGTACTAGTACTAGTACTACTACTACTACTACTACACACACGCACACACACACACACACACACACACACACACACACACACACAACACACACCACACAAGGTGCATACACACGTACACATATGCCACAGTCCTAACGGAACAGTTTGTCGTTTCGGCAAAGCGACTCTGAATAAGTCCTGCCCCCATCCCCCCACCCCGCACTATCTTTGTTTTCCAGACTTCGCTCTAAACGAACCATGTGCTCTCTCTCTCTCTCTCTCTCTCTCTCTCTCTCTCTCTCTCTCTCTCTGTCCGAGAATCAGCACCTTCGTGCCTGCACAGATTTCCACCGGCTGTCTGTCTCTCTCTCTGTCTGTCTGACTGTCTGTTTGTCTATCTGTCTTTCTAGTGTCTGTCCGTCTGTCTGCATCTCTGTCTATAAAGTGTTTTCTCTCTGTCTGCCTGTATTTGTGTATGTTTAGTTTTTGGCTTCATCTATCTGTGTAGAAATAAAAGCACACTGAAGGTGTCAGGGGGACTCAGAGAACTGCTGTCCTCTACCATCGAAGCTACCAGCCAGTAGCAGTCCTGGACCTCTCTTGGAAGCCTGCGCTGTGTTGACATTAGGTGCAGGCACGGATAGTTCTTCCAAATACACACAGAGAAAATTCCACATGCACGCACACTCAAACACACAGACACAGACATACATATACACGAACCGACGCAAACACACAGACAGACAGAGGCACACACACGCACACCTACCTCCACATTCACCCACACACATTCACCCACAGTTTCACACACACACACACACACACACACACACACACACACACACACACACTCACACACACACACACACGCACACACACACACACACTCACTCACACACACACACACACATATACATACATACACCCACCCACGTACAAACCCACACACACCCTCACGCACACACACACACCCACACACACACACACACACACACACACACTTATAAATACACACACACACGCGCGCGCGCGCGCGCACGCACACACACACGCATACACAAATATACACCCACATACACACACACACACACACACACACCTCTCTCTCTCTCTCTCTACGTTTGTGTCAGAGGACAGACAACCTAGTGATTGACAGAAAGTTTTAAATCGCATTTTCTCACAACTCAAATCGACTGGACTTTGACAAGCAGACGCTGTAGACTGTGTCTACGAGACAAGGACTACTATCACTTACAAACAACAGCAGCTACAACAAAACATGACAGAACGATACTGGCATATCTCTCTCCACGTCCTCTGTACTGTACCGGGATGTAGTTGGCGTTGATGTAATCTGTGGTGACGTCATCGTCCATCGCCACGAGCTTCACACGACTGTGGTCATCTGCACAAAACTGACCACTGTGAACAGTGTGTGTGTGTGTGTGTGTGTGTGTGTGTGTGTGTGTGTGTGTGTGTGTGTGTGTGTGTGATTAGTTTTACGTCTTTCCGCAAGAAGTGATATTGGATATTAGTGTGTGTGTGTGTGTGTGTGTGTGTGTGTGTGTGTGTGTGTGTGTGTGTGTATGTGTTTATGTGGTGTGTGTGTGTGTGTGTGTGTGTGTGTGTGTGTGTGTGTGTGTTTATGTGGTGTGTGTGTGTGTGTGTGTGTGTGTGTGTGTGTGTGTGTGTGTGTGTGTGAGTGACGTGAGTGAGTGAGATGTGTGAGCGTGCGTGCGTGCGTGTGTATGTGTGTGTGTGTGGTGTGTGTGTGTGTGTGTGTGTGTGTGTGTGTGTGTGTATGTGTGTCTAGTGAGAAAATGTATCCAGGCTAATGTCAGGAATAAAAAAAAGGTGGAAAAAAAACGAAAAATGGAGTGAATGTCAAAAAATCCATTCTGTCATATCGTATATGAGAGACTTAAGTGCGTGTGTAGCATTCAGACCAATATTTGTCTCCAACTTAAAATACACGCTGAATGTCAAAAATCTGCCCTGTTATGCCCAGTGTAAGAGATTTCTGTTGAAAAGGAAGGGTGAAGAAGAAGAAACAATCCTGTTCTTTTTCTGGTAAATCCATGTGACTCTTAAAGGATCGGGGGGGGGGGGGGGGGGGGGGGGATACTGGAGGGAGGAGGGAGGAGAGGCGGACTTTCAAATGAACCCTGTAAAGTGTTTATCAGGCCTGCCACAGCCTCTTGGCTGCAGGCTGAAGAGAATATTTCCTGATTCGACTAACACAAAGCTTTCTTGAAAGAGTCACTGATGTGCATCCTCTGAAAGCAAAATACTAAGTGTTTTACAAAACGACAGAGTGAATGAATTTTTTCCTCATTTGTTTTTTGCTTGTGTCTGTTGCTTCCTCATCGTTTCTGTCTGTAATGTTCCAGACTTTGGGAGGTAAATGAGACACATGGAATTGGTGAAGTTTTCTCCCCTGATGAAGCAATGACATGCACACAACTCGCGACTCATGCGTTTGCGATAACTCTTAAAAATTCTGCATAGCGCATATATAGATGAGAAGCACACGAAGTCAACAAGGGAACTTCCATTAATGAAGGTCCAAGCTGGCACATGAATCCCGGCTTACATATGTCAACGGAAACTTGAAGGTCCATGTTTGTCCATGAATTCTAAGGGGGAAACACGTCCACGGTAACAGGAAGGTCTATGTTTGTTTATACTCCCTGAGCTGATACATGCCCACAGCAAGATAAAAAGTCCATGTAAATAAATAACAAAAAAAAGAAGAAAAAACAAAGAAAAAAAGCAGTCAAAGAGTGAGAAAGCAAAAAAAAAAAAAAAAAAAAAAAAAAAAAGGAAGTTATTGTCACAGAGCTTCAACATGGCAAGAGAGGTTATTATACTGAAACAGTCCCTAGCATCCCTATGGGGAACCCATTCACCTAGGACACATGCAGGCAAAAAAAGCACGGAGAACAAACGAGCAAAACTTCCTCAGACGTCAGAATGGAAATCGTTCGTACCTGTGTACCACTGATATTATATACCCTGCCGCTATTCCATCCCCTAAATACTCACCCATTCACCCACCCACAACACCCGTTATACTAGTACAGAGCAACTTAATGTAAAGCCGTGTGCAGGTAGTTATTTGACGTGTGACGCTTTTTATTCACAGAAAATGATAATATGGAAGCAATACGAACATACATGAATGAAGTGAATTTAAATCAATAAAGAAACAAAATCAGTTTACATAAACACGTATGCATGTATTGTGTGCAGCAAAACGCCACAATAATCGCAGTTAACAAGATTTAAACGAATTCAAACTACTTATGATGAAGAAACAAAGCCTGACATAAACGCATATCCGTGCGATCGTGTGCAGCACCATGCCACAATAATGGTATCTAACAACTATTTGGTAGAGATAAACTCAAATAAATTCACACACACACACACACACACACACACACACACACACACACACACACACACACTCAATCCCCCCCCCCCCCCCAATAAAAAAGAATAACTATGTAAAACATTCGTTCAACAGGCATTACTTTAAATCCATCTCGGAGCAAAGTGTATTTGTACCCCTTTCTAGTAAACTAAAGAGTAAGCATACTTCTGGCAAGAATTCCCAGTGATACGGACCAAACTGAAATGAATATTCTTTATGTCGAAAAATTAATGTCGCTTTCTTCGTCATCATGGACACTTTCACTCTCCGACGAGTTTGACTTTGCATTAAAAATAAAAATCTGCCAAAGAGAGCGTAAACTCATAATGTTGAACTGTAAAAGTTGGAATTTTTCAAGGGACAGCACTCTTATAACGCTCAACAATGAATTTGGAATTTGTCAAAGGGAGCGTACTCTTATGATGCTGAACGATGAAGAGTGTGGAATTTTCCAAAGGGAGCATACTCTCACGATGCTGAACGATAAAGAGTGTGTAATTATTCAAAGGGAGCATATTCTCATGATGCTGAACGGTAAGGGTCGCAAATTTTCAAAGGGAGAGTACTTTCATGATGCTGAACAGCCACTTGGTGCAAAGGAACCCATGCAAATATTCTCATGTGTTTGAATCGTTTTGAGTCGCGTAACTAGTTCACTGAGACTCCCCTTCATTGACTGAGACAGTTCTCTCGGCTGGCTGGCAAAAAAACAGTTCAATGTTTCGTGGCTACTAGTATACCTCATTGCTGAGAGTCTTGCTGTGCAAAACAGTAGTCAAGGGAGTCTTAGGGTTGCAATTTTGTTGAAACCGCAAACAGCCAATTCTCAGTACATGACAAGACTTCTGTGTGATAATGCATCCTTAACATTTTTGATGATTTTGCTCTACTGATCCTTTTAGCTTCAAAAGGTATGACGCCTCCATTTCTACGTAATCTAAAACCCTAACAGCTGTTATTTTATTTTATTATTTTTTTTTTTATTAAGATACAATTTTCCGTGCTTCAACGGTAAGGTTAGCTTTTACTTTCACAAAAGAAGATTTAGGCAGTCAGCGTTTATCCTTAATGAACAACATGTGTGGGAAATGTGTGGGACCAGAAAGGTACGAGGTATAAACAGTGCATCACTAAGAGAAATGAATGCTGATTGGTGGATTTTTTTTTCTCGCGGGATGTCAGCACTTACAGGGCAGTATGTTGGTGTAACGGTTCTTGAGCTTGTTCTCGTGTAAGATGGCCGCTGATTGGCTGTGTTGGGGGCACATCTGTCGGATTTCCTGCAAAATCATCCAACAGAGAATTGATTTTTTTTTCTTTCGTTTCACACGCACACAAGCGCGCGTGCACTTTTCCACATCCTTCCTCACACATACACAGATAACCATACTCTCTCTCTCTCTCTCTCACACACACTCTCTCTCTTCCCAATCGTCCCTTACACATACACAGACACCCATATACTCACCCACACACCCATACACACACGCACGCACACATACACACGCATGCTCTCTCTCTCTTCTCTCTCTCTCTCTCTCTCTCGAACCACACACCCACACACACACACCACACACACAACACAACACACAATACACACACTCACCTCCAACCCACACACTAGCCTTTCACTCCCCCCATCCCCTTCTCACCACCCCCATACACTTATCTTCTCCTAATACCACACATACGTGTCCTAAAGAAAAAAAAAGAGCAAAATAAGAGAAAAAAAAGAAATATTCAACGAGCCATACAGAAGTAATGAGAAAAAAAAAAGAAAAAAAAAGTTATTTAGCCATGCTTAGCCTAAATGACGTTCTTCCGGCAAAGAGGTGTGAAGGGAATTATATCTCTTGAGTATGTAAAGATTTGGATCGGAAGAGTGGGATAATTATAAAGGTCAAATTCAAATCACTACTACTACTACTGATGATAATAATAAGGCATGAACAAAGAAGAGTATTACATTACTGATAAATAAACACTGTTAGAAAAAATCTAAATCTATATTTAATTTTGTGGTAATCTGAAATATTTTTCTCAGCAGTTGTATTAGCTTGAATGTCAGCACAAAAGCAGACAGCTGGCAATTCAATGTCAAAAGGCCAAAAACTAGGTCAGAAATGAGGAATCACGATAGAGGTGTATACAAATAATCAGCTGAAAAAAAACAAAAATCGGGGCTAAACGCGTGAAAAACAAACAAACAAACAAATATAATTGCATAAACGTAGCACAGTCTCAAAAGAACAAAGGAAATCAGTCAATCTGTCAACTTTGAAGTGTCTGTCTTGATTATTGTGATTGTAATGTCGTTCCTTTTGTGCACTGTTTCTGGCAATTTAAATACCGGTTCCCCCACTCCACCCCTCCGGAAAAATACAAACTGGGAAACTATTAACAGCAAGAACAACAACAAAATCAACAAGATGCAAAGCATATACACGTACTCCCAGTTTATCTTGAATACGCGTGAGATATTCCATAAAGAGGAAAAACCGTTTGGGGTCGTTATAGCCGTTAGTAACGGCTATTCTGGTAAACATCAGCCATCATCTGTGACCCATAATGAACACACCTACAAATTTCCAGAAAGATCGGCCAAGTACTTTCTGAGATTTTCCATAAACAAGAAAACCGTTATGGGCCGTTATAGCCGTTAGTAACGGATATAACGGTAAAATAAAACATCGGGCATCATCTGTGACCCATAATGAACATACCTACAAATTTTCAGAAAGATCGGCCAAGTACTTTCTGATATTTTTCATAAAGAAGAAAAACTGTTATGGGCCGTTACAGCCGTTAGTAACGGCTATAACGGTAAAATAAAACACCGGGCATCATCTGTGACCCATAATGAACATACCTACAAATTTTCAGAAAGATCGGCCAAGTACTTTCTGAGATTTTCTATAAAGAAGAAAACCCGTTATGGGCCGTTATAGCCTTTAGTAACAGCTATAACGGTGAAATAAAACATCGGGCATCATCCGTGGCCCATAATGAACATACCTACAAATTTTCAGAAAGATCGGCCCAGTACTTCTGTCTGGAGCGAGTGTAACACATTTTGACCACGGACGGACAGACAGACAGACACACACACAGACAGCATTTCTTCGTTCCCATTGTAAAGTACTCCCTGTTCTATAAGAACTGGGAGTACAAACAGGAAAAGTAGCCTTAAAAACACACAATAGATTTTCAAATCCATATGAATATGAGTTCTTTCTTCTCATTTTGTCGCCTCAAATATAAGCAGGTAAAACAATAACAGCAACAACAACAACAACAACCGCAACAACGACAGCAACAACAAAAAGAGCCCAAAGCTCCCATCAACTACTTTGAAGACATGGAAAGAAACTGTGAACCGTTTGTGCCACCCTCAACCCATCACTCACGGCAAACTGCTGGACCAGGGCAACCGGTAGGCCACTCTCCGGATGGGTCACTGCCTTCCACGCCTGGAGCTGGTCTTCATAGTCCTGAATAGTCATCGCCCTAAAGCACGCGCGCGCGCGCGCACACACACACACACACACCGCAACACACAGAAATATATACACACGAAGACACACATGCATAAATACACACACAGGCACACATACGTGCGGAATTAAAAAAAAAACAAAAAAACCCACACACACACACACATACGAATGCACGCACGTTCGCGCACGCACGCACACACACACACACACACACACACACACACACACACACACACGCGCGCGCGCGCGCGCGCGCGCGCACACACGTGTGTACGCGTGCGCTTAAATTTACACACACACACAATCGCATGCAAACTTACTCATGAATAAACAATTACGTATTCACACTCCCAGACGCACATACCTAATTCCATACAATCAGGCACACGCGCAAACACGCAGAGACGCTCATTCAAAGAAGCATGTGCATTTTTACACACTCTAATACGCACACACATTCACATTCGCATAAAACACACACATAATAATGTACACTCACATGCATACACATACAGTTGAACACACACACACACACACACACACACACACACACACACACACATATATATATATATATATACATACACGCAAGCATGCACGCACGCACAGACAAACACACACACATACAGAGGAGAGAGAGAGAGAGAGAGAGAGAGAGAGAGAGAGAGAGAGAGAGAGAGAGAGAGAGAGAGAAAACGATAATTTACTCAAGCTTAAGGCCACAACCCCATTTGAAAGGAGTGAGTAATAATCAGCACATTCGAACAAGGTATTTATCACTTAAAATATAAACATCTGCAACATGTATGCGTTTACTTATGTCAAACACTCCTCCTTTTGAATGCCTTGTAAGATACAACTCAAGATTCCTCGTAACATTTTCACTTTCTGATGACAGACGACAGACTAACTTAAAAAGTGCTGGACGTCGGTAATACTTTATCGGAATGAACGTTTGTCGTAGATCTACCAACACAGGGCATATGAATACAAAATGAAGGTCATTTTACCTACTAAATTTACACAGTAGACCCAACAAATCCTCTTTTGTATGGACATTATATCTCTTACGACGCACAGCAATGTTTGGCGTTTTGGAGAGAGAGAGAGAGAGAGAGAGAAGAGAGAGAGAGAGAGAGAGAGAGAGAGAGAGAGGCGCAAAGAAAGAGAGAGAGAGCGAGAGAGAGAGAGAGAGAGAGAGAGAGACGCAGACAGACAGACAGAGAGCGAGAGACAGAGAGGCGCAGACGAAGAGAGAGAGACAATGACAATGACAATGACAATGACAATTTTATTGAGTAAACAAACAAAATGTTCATTTCAAGGGGATCAAACACAAAAATCTATTCAATTTTGTAACAGGTCCTACGTTAGGTGATATTGATTCTCTCTCTCTCTCTCTCTCTCTCTCTCTCTCTCTCTCTCTCCCTCTCTCTCCCCCCTCTCTCTCTCCGTCTCACTCCTCTTCATTTTTCATTTTTATAGTTCTACTGTAGCAATATATTCCAGTATGTATTTTCTTTCCATATCAGATATCATTCATTCTGCTAGCTCTGCATTTCGAATTTCCGATCGTTTTTGAAATGCTTTACACAAGAACCGAGACAGCTGACTTACGGACACTTCATCGTCACAAGACATCACAAAGCCAATGTTGCCGTTTGCTCTATGGATAACACTGGCATCTTTTCTGAAAAGGTTATAAGCCTCACAATCAAACAACACATGAGATTCATCTTCAACATGCTGCTTACAAAGAGGACAGAGCAAGTGTCGTGGTGCAACATCTTTTCTGTATCGCAGTTTGTGAAAAAAGATGGGGGAAATTCCGAATCTAAACTTCGCATATATTTCTTTGTAGCATTTTGGGATACTATAGTCTAAGTATTTTTCGGTTTTCAACGTATGCTTGAAGCAGCTGTAAAATTCAAAACGATCTTTGGTTTCAATTTTGTCATGCCATATTTGTCCATATTGGTCAGTCAGTCTTTGTTTAAATAAAGACAGAAAACTTCTTACGTCACCAACATTATGTTGTTGCCAAACATCACCGAATCCGTTTACACAAAGCAATTGTTTAACTTGAAATGCCCACGTTCTTTTGCCCAACTCTTGTAAATAGTTTAACATAATATAGGCTTTTCTTGGCAACCTTGTGGCTGGCATGTTGCACACTCTAAGCCAGTAGCGGATGCATCTTTCTGCTGCCAGCACATACAAGGGATAACGACCGAGTTCCCCCAAGACCATACTATTCGGTGACTGCATTCCAACATTTAAATACCTTTTACATGCAAATAGGTGGGTTTTTTCAATAACATCGAGTTGTTGATAACCCCATATCTCTGCCCCATAAAGTAAAATAGGAGTAACTTGGGTGTCAAACATTTTGAAAAAAAACTTCCCTGGGAACATCCCCTAGTTTCCAAAGGCACCTGAGTAATTGGCTAGTTCTGATCTTACCCTTCTTTGCAAGTTCTTCGACAGCGCATGTCAAGGATAATTTGGTTGTAAAATGTAGACCCAAATACTTATAACTGTTTACCACTTTAATATCTACATTTCCATATTTCCACTTTTCATTAACCCCCAGAAATCCCCCTTTTCTAAATACAATTATCTTAGTCTTGTCTAAATTTAGTTTAAGGGAGAAGTTATCAGTAAAACCTTTGAGGATGTCAATTTGTTTTTGTAGACCGACAGGGCAGTAGGAGGCGAGAGCCACATCATCAGCAAAAAGGAGAATTAGAATCTGAGTCACGTCGGGTGTTAGCTGAACACCGTGCTGACCATTCTGCGCAATCTCTAACGCCAGTTCGTTTATGAAAAATGAGAATAATGTAGGGGACAGGACACAACCTTGTCTCACCCCCGCATTGCATTCAAAAAAGTCTGTCATGCTACTGGGACATCTTACACACGATCTCACACAACGATACATTGTTTTCAGCATCCTTAACATTTTGCATCCAACGCCCATATTTCGAAGTACATTCCACAGGATATTTCTATTTACAGTATCAAAAGCTTTTTTAAAATCGACAAAACAAACATACAGTTTACCTGAATTTTTCAAAAGATATCGTTGCACAATAGCATACAAGACAAAAATGTTATCTGAAGTAGAGTAACCTGTTCTGAAGCCACTTTGTTCTTCAGCAATCTTTCCATTCCTTTCGGCCCAATTAACAAGACGATTATTTAATATTTTTGCAAACATTTTTCCAAGTATACATAATAACGAGATACCTCGATAATTGCTGGGATTATCGGTATCTCCAGCTTTGAATAAGGGCACAACGATTGCATCATTCCACGCACTTGGATATTGTTGTGTGTCGAATATATGATTAAAGAAGTGCAAAAGAAAGGGCAAAGTTTGATCCAAGGAATATATCAACATTTCTGGCAAAATACTATCTGGTCCTGGAGCCTTGTTCTGCTTGAGAGACTGGACAACATGCCTTATTTCGTCCGTGTCGATCGGTTTATCCAACTCCTCGATATATTCGTTGTTGTCCCCACTGTCAGTCGCAATATGTTCTACGTTTTCATTTGCTTTGAACACAGACTGGAAATGATTGCCCCATTCCTCATCGGTGATATTTGGTTTGCATTGTGCTTTACGATTAATGCTTTTTACTTCTTTCCAGAACTTACTGGAATTCTCTTTAGCCTTTAAAATAAGAGTTTCAAGTTTTTTTTGTTAAAAATTTTTTTGTTTACTATTGAGTAAACGTCTATATGTAATTCTACTATCAACATACTTAAGCCTTAACTGGTTTTGTAATTTCTTGACTTTACAGCGAGTGAACATCCTCCAGCAACGTCTCATTTCTTTTTTAGCTGTTCTGCACTCGTAGTCGAACCAACTATTGGATTTAGGGCCGCTGCTGATTCTACGTTTCATGCATTCTGCTGCCTGAAGTAGTCCTTCATTTGGACACTTCACTGCTTCGTCAACTGACACTGTCCTGAGATTTATGGTGGCTTTGTTCAGAGCACATTGAAAATCATTGCTATGTATGTACTGGCAAAATAGCTCTTCCTTATCTTTGTCCCAAACAATTTTCTCTGTATATGTTACTGTACACTCATCGTCCTTGTTTCCATTACAATTTATACTCAATACTATTGGCATATGCTTAGAGTTGAACATTTCGCCCACTTTTATTTGCATGGTTTTGTGATTCATTTCTTTTGAACAAATAAAATAATCTATTACACTGCTGCCAGTCGAACACACATATGTAAATTTTCCCTCTTCGTCCCCGGCACAAACTCCGTTCAAAATCGTTAAATTGCAAACAGCACAGAGCTCGAGAAGAACACGACCAAAGTGGTTAACAGTTTCGTCCTGAGATTGCCTCTGCTCACATAAATCAGACTGGATAAAGTCATTATCATCTTCTGCTTCACATGAAGTAGCATTTAAGGAACCAGTCCTTGCATTGAAATCACCACACAATAAAAACTCGTACGGTTCGTTTTGAGACTGGACGTAATCAAGAATACATTCTTCAATCACGTTTATACTGGACCTGAAGGGAATATGGGGCTGTCTATAGTAAGGACTGTCAGGGGGACATACATAGGCACCGCACAATATCAAATGATTTTTGTTCATTAACATGCTTTTATCGAACTCTATAACCACAATATTATCTTTTGAAATGTCTGATGATTTGATAAAAACCTTCAGAGATCGTTTCACTAGAATCAGTACTCCCCCGCTACACCGACCCTGTTGTGAGAGCTTTACTGCTGGACTCATAAACTGAACAAAGTTGGGGAAACAGTCAAGGTCAGTTTGGTACTTGAGAAATGTTTCTGTAAAACAAACTATATCAAATTTTGATACGTACTGTATGAAATCTGACTCGGACAGTTTTGAAAGAAGACCTTCGACATTCCAGTTCAGAATACAAATTGTCGGATCTTTCCTCAATGAAATATTAGTAGTTTCTTGTCTATTTTTCGTAGAGCTTTCGAAATGGCTACCATTGCTTGCAGACTGTAATGCCTTTCGCTTTTCAATGTTACTGGGCACTGGACGGCGGTTGCTGCCATTACTGAAGCGAGGTTGTACACGGTCCACACTCTTCATGTCATCGTGACGTTGGCTGGAGATCGCGCGTCCTTCGCCGGCTGCCTGGCGTCATTTTTTGGGTTGTTTTCTCAGCATCGTGTCGATTCGCTCTTGGCCGTGACCCTCGGTTTTCCTTGGAACTTGACGATCCCGCAGAGTCATGGAACACGCTGACGCTGACGATGTTCCTGCAGGGTGAATGGGTTGGATGTCCGTTTCCTGACCAGGAGATCGTCCCCCACGTCCAAACCCCCGTAGAGAGTTCCTTACCTTGCCTCCGTTAGATCTGGTTCCACCAGATCCCCTGCCCCTGGTGTGAGCGTGTGGTCCTGTAGAACTGCTAGGCGACTTGTAGGAGTCGTACTGAGATACGGAGTTGTCGCCCCGTTCTTCCTGTAATGTAGCTTGGATGTCCGTGTGTTCCTGGCTCCCGCGGGATCGATGACGGACTGGGGAGTGAAGGGAGTGGGGATTAGGTGAACGGGGACGAGGGGAGGAGGAAGACAGATCGTGGGGGTGAGAGGGGGAGGGGGATGAAAGTGTGTATCAAGGAAGGAGGTAGTACGGGTGGAGGGGGAGGGGGATGGATGATGGTGAGTGGAGGGGAGGGGAAGGGATCGACGAGCAGGGTTGGGGGAGGTGGGAAGACGAGGAATAGTGCCAGAGAGCGGGGGAGGGCAAGAAAGAAGGGGGGAGGAAGGAGAGGAGCAGGTACAAAGGGAGGATGTGGGAAGGGAACGAGCAGGAAGGGGAACAGGAAGAGAGGACTGGAGTGACTTATGGTAGTCCTGTGGTGGCTGGCTCCTGGCAGCGCCTTCCTCGTTGTCGACATCAAGAAACTGCTCACGTTCGTGGTGGCTTTGTCTTTTGTATTTGATGAGTTTAGATCCTATGTAAAAGGCTGTATATCCACCTTTCTTCAGTTCATTGAGTGTGTGTCGTTGTTGTTCTGTCAGATCGTCGACCATTCTTATTCCGGCTTTTTTCAAGTTTTCATGAGTTGCTTTGTTACTGATCAATCTCTTTTAGTCTTTGTTTCTTAGCAGTTTGGCCAGCATAGGTCTTGGTCGAATCTGGTCTGTTTTCTTACCTAATCTGTATGCTGTGGAAAACTCGTCTTCTGACCATGTTCGTGATAAATCATGTTTGCAGAGCAGTTCAATGAGTACCTGAACACAGTCTTCAGACTCTCTTTTATCACCTGTTTCTGGTATGCCGTAGAAGACAAGGTTGTCTTTTCGTAACAGTGTGTCATGTTGAAAATTTTTTTCTTCAGTTTTTCCAAGTCTGTGTTCAAGTTGCTTTGCATTTTCTTTCAGATTTAGTATCTCTTCTTCTCTTTTGCTTAGCTGTTCTGCGATCTCTTGGAATTGTGAAAACATAGAAGAGACAGTGGAAGCAAGAGACCTGATGTCAGCAGCAGTACTGTCAAAGCGGGCACATATGGATATCTTCAGGTCGCCTATCAAATCTTCGGTTGAAGGGCCAGGATTGAGTTCTATATCTCCAGAAAGGCACAAGAATAGTCCTGCATAGGGGTTTACATACCTCTGCTGGTCAATACCCTGTAATGTGTAGCAGTTCCGTTGAGACTCCCACATGGTCGCCGACCTTGGAAACGGAAAAGTCCATTTTGACAAATCTCCATTACACACATCGACGAATTTCCTTATGCTTCCTCCCCACCATTCATATATAAACTGAACAAGTCCGACATCACGATCTGTTACAAGCACCCACCTCACGCCTAACAGAAACACCATCATGCACAACGTCGTCACAATCAGTCGATATGACAAGTCTGTGAAAAAGTCCCACTTTGTGTAAGGTGAGTACAGCTTTGAAGATTTGATACGGCATGACCTTTCACATTTTCTCATCAAAATCTTCACTAAAATTGGCTGAAATGTCCCAATTTTTGCACGATACAGCTCATTGCTGCAAGGCATCTTGATTTGCTGAAAATAAGATGACTTAAGATAATTAAATGTTGCTAATTGGTCAAAAAACGAATTAAGTTGCCGCAGCACCAAGAAAACACGTCTTGCCTGGACAAGTGCGAAGTGTTCACCCCCCGAAGAGAGAGAGAGAGAGAGAGAGAGAGAGAGAGAGAGAGAGGAGAGTGAGGAGAGAGGGAGAGAGACAGAGAAGACAGGGCAGAGAGAGAGAGAGAGAGAGAGAGAGAGAGAGAGAGAGAGAGAGAGAGAGAGACATACAGACAGACAGACAGACAGACAGACAGAGAAAGTCATCACAAGGAGGACACATACAGTACTAGCAAACATCTCCTAGCATCAATGGCAGGCAGCAGAATAGTCAGCAGATGGCCTGTATTGTCCACAGCAGTGGGCTACCTGTGTCTGACGGGCATTGCGGCCATTTCTATTCCGTCATCTGTCGTCCCCCTGAAACACATCAACAGCGTTCCTCCTCCGTCATTCGATTACATTCATTGCGTGTGTGTGTGTGTGTGTGTGTGTGTGTGTGTGTGTGTGTGTGTGCGTGCGTGCGTGCGTGCGTGCGTGCGTGCGTGCGTGTGCGTGCGTGCATGCATGCATGCGCGCGCGCGCGCGCGTGTGTGTGTATGTGTGTGTGTGTGTGTGTGTGTGTGTGTGTGTGTGTGTGTGTGTGCGTGCGTGTGTGCGTGCATGCGCGCGTGCGTGTGTGTGTTTGTCCGCAGGATAACTAGAAAGAACACCAACGGTCAGATCTTTCATGAAATTTGATCTGATTGTTCGTAATACCAGCGTGTGCACATGATAATTCCTGCGATACCTATAGCATTGAAAACTGATCACGATTCAAAATCTGTCCTGTCTCTCTGCACACACACACACAACACACACACACACACACACACACACACACACCACACCACACAGACACACACGCACCCACCCACCCGCACGCGCGCGCGCGAGCGCACGCACGCACCCCCCCCCCCACCTACCTCCCCCCCCCCCCCCTGAAACGAATGTGAGACAGTGGACTCTAGTTTTTTTTTGCTTTTGTTTTTCTTTCTTTCTTCTCTCTCTTTCTTTATTTTCTCTTTTTTTCTTTCTTCTCTTTTTTTTTTCTTTTTCTTTGTTTTAAGGTTTGAGATGTTATCGCCTTTGAACATTTTTTTAAGCGTCGGGTTAACAATGTAGACAACGCGTTTGGATGAACAGAGCACAACAACTAATTAATGTATGAAACCAAGAAATCAAATGTAAAACAACATCAACTGTCTGTGCGCACTCCCCCTGCTATAAAGAAACGTTGGTATCATTTGGAGTGACTAGAATTCAGTATTCGAAGGACAGACACTGCCGATTGTGTTCTATATTGTCTCCCTCCAGCCCCCATCCTCTTCTTCTTGTGCGTGCGTGTGTGTGTGTGTGTGTGTGTGTGTGTGTGTGTGTGTGTGTGTGTGTGTGTGTCTCTCTCTCTCTCTCTCTCTCTGTCGGTCGTTAGCTCTCTCTCTCTCTCTCTCTCTCTCTCTCTCTCTCTCTCTCTCTCTCTCTCTCTCTTCAGAATACGTTGTTAGTTGTGTTATGAAATTAGTATTAATTGGTCATCGTTTCACGTTGTAGCGTTTAATTTCCTTTTAACCTTCCATTGTTTGTTTATTAGTGGGCAGAACTGTAAAAAAATAAAGCCGTTATTGAGCTTAATTCTTTACCCATTAATGATTCAATCAAATCAATCAATGCCATTACATCCTTCCAAGTGTGAAATACTATCCAACCTGGAACACTATGTTTACAAAACCTTTTTCTGTGAAAAATGCTACACACTGCCTAGCTGCTCACGCCATCTGGCTAAGATTATCACAAAATTAAGGCTGAACACATGGAAGACCAAATTTTTCTCCTGAAGTTGTGTGTGTCTGTGGAAAATTCATCTCTGTGCATCACCTTCTATTAGATTGTCCAGTTTTAACTAAAATGTATAAGGCGAAAGGTATCAATCTTGACAAATATGAAAATGAGAGTCAAGTTCTGTCTGACTCATGCATAATTGAGTCTGCCGCCACTTTAGCCAGTTCTGAGGTAGCTAGACTATTATGAGGGTCCTTAACTGACATGCCGTTTTCTTTTTCATAAGTGTATGCAGATGTATGTGTTGAAATGACTTAAGTGGTGTTTTTTGTTTTGTTTTTTTCCCCGTCTAATATCATCTGCCGGATGAAAGACGTAAAATAAAACCACCACCACCAAATCAATCAAAGTTCCCTTTTTTTCAATTGCCCACAATGCTGACACTGACCACTTGAGTACCGTTAGGATGTTTTCAAAGCACGAGCGACAGAAAAGAGACTTTGGGTGTGCGCTGTATTATTTATTTTTCTTTGTTTAACCTACATCAAAATTTACCTGAAAGGCATTAAGAGCAGATAACTCTGGCTAGCGTAATGTCTTGCTCGGTCAAACCGAGACAGGTTTAATACGCCAGAACAGCGCTACGCGTCATAATCGAGACCCCCATTCATTTAAACAACAAAAAGAACAGCAGCAACAACACTATTCGGCTCATTTGAACGCAGTCTAAGAATCAATTTTTTTTTTTCGTTTGTGAGTCCCATGTCTTTTCATCGGCTGGAAAAAAAAGAAGTTTTTTCGTTTCTTCTTCTTTCTTTCTTTTTTTCTTTTTTTTTTTCCCTTTTCTTCTCTTGTATTCCCTCCCCACCTCCTCCTCATTATTTTCACATCTACAGAACTGAGAGCAGATACATTATATGCCTCTCTTTCTTTTGATTTTTTTTGTTTTCTTTTTCCTTTGATAGGTGTCTGGATTATTTTGTGTGTTGCTCTTGTGTCTCTGCATTCATTCTGTGTGTCTCTTCATCATTGGTGATAAAGTTGAAAAAAAAATCTGCTCTGTTTGTTGCAAGTGCTTGCCTTTGTGTGTGGGTGTTTTTTGCGTGTGTTGTTGTTCTGTTCATTGCATTTGTAGCCATCAGTTATTTTCTTTTATTGCATGAATTGCGTGTGTGTGTGTTTTTGTTCTCTCTTTCTTTCCCTTTTCTTTTTTGATTGCTTAATTACGTGTGTGGTTCATTGCGTCTTAGATTTTTTTTTCTTCTCAAAATAACATATCGTCTTAACAATGCCAGAAACTGTAACACACCAAGTTTCGAAGAGATGATCCTGTCTATGGATAATAAAACTGGAAAGGAATTGTATGTGCACGTACGTTTTTGTGCGTGTGTGTGTGTGTGTGTGTGTGTGTGTGTGTGTGTGTGTGTGTGTGTGTGTGTGTGAGTGTGTGTGTGTGGAGTGTGTGTGTGTGTGTGTGTGTGTGTGTGTGTGTGTGTGCGTGCGTGCGTGCGTGCGTGCGTGCGTGTGTGTGCGTGGTGGCGTGTGTGGTGTGTGTGTGTGTGTGTGTGTGTGTGTGTGTGTGTGTGTGTGCGTGGTGGCGTGTGTGTGTGTGTGTGTGTGTGTGTGTGGAGAGAGAGAGAGAGAGAGAGAGAGAGAGAGAGAGGAGAGACAGAGAGAGAGAGAAGAGAGAGAGAGAGAGAGATCGCACTCAATTGACAGCAGACTTCCAGCCCGGCAATGTCTTTAGGAACAGACAGCAGACAGCCTCATAAAGTCTCTCTGTCCACGCAGAAATGCCAGACTGTCAGATCATCATCGGCTTACAACACGAATACTCAGCACAGGTGCATCTCGCAACGGAATCGCTTCACGAGGTCCAATATCCGACCGTCGCAACGTCAGCCCGTTATTTGACACCACTTTGGGTAAGCGCCTACCCATGACTTGGAATGAAGGTGTGTTAATCTCCCTCTGGAACAGTGCCAGCTGGTGCCATTTGTGGTCGGTGAAACTGGAAGACAGAACTGAAAATTCGGGGCCATCCATTCAAAATCCTCGCGGTTACTTCCCTTTGAAGTTGAAAACACAGTTCCTGTCGATCAAGTTTACAGACCGAGTTTGTTGAAATATGAAATGCCATCCTGTGTGATGATATAACGTTTTGACAGCATTTAGGGTGGTTTAAAAAAAAAAAAAATTAAATTGAATTCTCACTAGATTTCAATCGTTGGCTAAAAATAAAAAAAGAGGGAAGAAGGGCAAACGTGGAGGTGGGAAATCTCTCAGCTTCGACAC
>CM065727.1:64773126-64775626 GCA_033310375.1 Conus canariensis
TGATAACAATATCAATGATTATCACAATAACAACAACAAGAACAATAATAATGATAATAATAATGATAACAATATAAATGACGATGATGATGATGATAAAGATGATAACAACAACAGTAATAATGATAATAACAATGATAAAAACAAAAATAATAATAATGATAATGACTATAATAATGATGATGATGATGATGATGATGATAATGATGATAGTAATAATAATAATGATAGTAATGATAATGATAATGACGATGATGATGATGATAATGATGATAGTAATAACAACAATAATAACAATAATGATAATAATAGTAATAACAATAATAATAATGACCGATTTTTTTTCTCAAGTGAGCTCGACGCGCTTTGCATGTACAAAAGCAGTAACAAAATTGAATTTAAACAAAACAGAAGCCATAATCAACACACACACACACACACACACACACACACACACACACACACACACACACACACACACTTTTCACCTTCTTCACAGTAAGGTTCACGGCAGACAAGCAGAGCGATAAAAGTGATGTTCCCGTTGGTGTCGTTCAGCAGACAAGGAGCGCAGAACGTCACTCTGAACGTTGATGGCTGTTGCCCATCGACACCGATGATGTCACAGGTACGTCAGAGAGAGCCGGGGGCGCTGTAAAGGTGGGTGAAATAAAAGCTTTAGGGGGTTTACATCATTACTAGCTGTTTTACCCGTCCCCGCCTACCCCCCCTCCCCCCTCTAGTAGATTTCCCGTCCTATCCTCTTCCCTTCCCCTTAGCTTTCCCTTACTGACCCTCCTTTTGTTCAACCTTCTTATGTCACTTCTCCGCCCCCCCCCCCTCTCCCCTCCTACCCCCCCCCCCCTTGCACTTCCGTCCCTCCTCTCCTCCACTCTAACCCAATTATGACATCCCATCAAAATGTCGACGTTTAGAAAGTCACAGGAGAGAGTTTGCCTTTGCCAGGGGTTTGATCACAGTTATTTCCCTTATAAACCGCTTCGAATACTGACATCACTTCGCTTCTCAACAATGTGGCATTGGAATTGCAACTGTCCAGCACAATAATGACTCGAACCTGATTTACAAAATATGCTAAAGAGTCCTCATGTTAAATTTGGACGAAGATCAGGCAAAACTGTGGAATTGTATATGGAGAAAACAGACAGATAGACACAGACAACGAAATTTACATGCTAGATTTACAGAAAGGAAGTCAGCCCCAGTTACTGTCGCTTTTCTCATTACAGTATTTCTCTCGTTTCTTCAGTCTTCCTCACTTTTCTATACTTTCTTTTTTCATGTTTTTCCTTCTTCTTTCTTTTTATCTACCCATTAAAAAAAAATCTCTCTTCTTTCCTTTTCATTTCATCCCTTCTTTTCTTTTCCTTTCTTCCTTTCATCTTTCTTTTCTTTCTTTTCTCATCCTTCCTTCCTTTTGTCTTACCTTGCAATTTTTTTCTTCTGTTGGTCCTTCTTTCGTTTTTTCTCTTCATTCTCTCTCTCTCTCTCTCTCTCTCTCTCTCTCTCTTTTCTTTGTCTGTCTATCTGTCTCTCTGTCTCTCACCCTATCTGTTTTTTCTTTTTTTATTATTGTAAATATATGAACGTGTGTGCACACTGATCGCAGTGCATTATAAGGCTAGCCAGAAACATGTAGCAAGAGAGTTACGAACGCACACAGAAAGCACACGTCTGACACAGGACATTGAACCAAAATGACTCAAACAACTCACGTCCGATCTTGGCTGAATAGTTGACCCAAAAAGGCACACCACTGTACTCGTTGTTGGCTTGAATCTGGGTGAAAAAGACCAAGATTAGAAAACATAAACTGACGTACAAACATACGCACAATATACAGCCGTTACGTCGATATGTCATTGAGTGTAACTATGGTGAGTTCCATGAAAGAAAGCAACGTGGGAGAGAGAGAGAGAGAGAGAGAGAGAGAGAGAGAGAGAGAGAGAGAGAGAGAGAGAGAGAGAGAGAGAGAGAGTTTTAAAGACATTGGTGAATAGCCCCTGCCAAGGCAATTCCACACAGAGTACATTCTATCAATCAGCTCTAACATCAAAATGATGACACTGACAGACACTGACATTTCAACAGTACAGCACAGCTAGCACGAGTACCCGATCACTCGCAAGCACAGGATTATCACCAACTGGTTTCCCTTCATCCTTCCACTCCTTCTCTGCCTCAGCAGACACACAAAATGACACAGAATATACAGTCCTAGCAGAGAGAGAGAGAGAGAGAGAGAGAGAGAGAGAGAGAGAGAGAGAGAGAGAGAGAGAGACGACAGACAGACAGACAGACAGACAGACAGACAGAGACCGAGACGGAGAGACAGAGAGCCAGCAAAAGCAAAACACAAAACAAAACAAAACAAAAAAAAAAAAAAAAAAAAAAAAAGAAAAAAAAAAAAAGAACAAGAAAAAGAGACAGACAGAGAGACAGAGACACAGGCAGACAGGCAGAGAAACACAGGCAGAGC
>CM065727.1:64783126-64785626 GCA_033310375.1 Conus canariensis
AAATACAATGGTATACTGTGAGCTAGGAAGGTATCCTTTGTACGTAGACGCTGCAATAAAATCAATGCGCTACTGGTTCAAATTGCAAAAGTTGTCACTCGTTAGACTACCAAAACAAGCATATGAGATGGAAAAACCAAAATTGTTTTGATGTACAGGAGAGCGGAGTGTACAAACAAATTGGATACATTCCATAAAACATTGTTTGGGTACTTATGGCTTTTCTTTTGTTTGGTTAAATGGTGGAGTGAATTACGAGAGACTGTTTTTACGTGAACTTAAAAAACGCATGATTGACTCTAGAACAAAATTGGGATAGTAAAATACTTAATAGTGACATATATTCAACATATCGTTCGTGAGAAATACTTAACTGATATTACAATTCCTAAATTTCGCAAAGCGTTCGTGAGATTTCGACTTGGTATTAGTGATTTGGATGTCCATCAAAGATACACACTAAACTCTAAAAACTGTCAATTCTGTAATCAAATCGAGGACGAAATCCAATTTTTGATTGTTTGCCCATCCTATAAAGATTTAAGAGATAATACATTTTGCCTCATACTAGAAATGTTCATCAAGTGTTATTGCTTCTTTTACTGCAAAATGAAAACAGATTTGTAACTCGCTCTGTAGCTATGTTTATATTTAAAGCACTGAAACGAAGAGGAGAACTGCTATCAGTTAACATACAAATGCCAGAGTAATTTCAGGAAGAACATTTTGTTATGCAAATATTTTCTTTCATAATTTTTCCGTGTAATGCGCCGAGCGCATGTGTTCTACTTTTGTTAAAGACCTCATTGCAGATGGTCGGCGGCCTTTGCAGTTAAACTATTTGAGTTTGAGTTTTTTGAGTTCTCTTTCTCTCTCTTCTCAAACTATAAAGAATCATTTGAGTCTCTCTCTCTCTCTCTCTCTCTCTCTCTCTCTCTCTCTCTCTCTCTCTCTCTCTCTCTCTGTTCAAAAGATTAAGAAATATTCGAGTTCTGAGTCTCTCCCTCACTCCGTCCGTCCCCCCTCCCTCTCTCTCATCACTGTGTCTGTCTCTATGGGTGTGTGTCTCTCTAACTGTCCGCCTGACTCCCTCTTTCTGTCTATCCGTCCGTCTGTCCCTCCGTCTGTCTATCTGCCTCTCTCTCTCTCTCTCTCTCTCTCTCTCTCTTCTCTCTCCCTCTCTCTTCTCTCTCATCTCTCTTTCTCTCACCCTCTCTCTCCTCTCCCCTCTACCTCTCTGTCTCTCCTCTCTCTCTCTCTCTCTCTCCTCTCTCTCTCCTCACTCACTCACTCACTCACTCACTCACTCACTCTCTGTCTTTGTCTGTCTGTCTGTCTCTTTCTCTTCTGTCTGTCTGTTTGTCTGTCTGTCTGTCTGCCTCTCTCTCTCTCTCTCCTCACTCTCTTTCTCCTGTTCTCTCCTCTCTCTCTCACTCTCTCTCTCTCTCCACTCTGTCTCTCTCTCTCTCTCTCTCTCTCTCTCTCTCTCTCTTGTCTGTCTGTCTCTGTGTCTCTCTTTCCCTCTCTCTCTCTCTCTCTCTCTCTCTCTCTCTCTCTCTCTCTCTCTCTCTCTCTCTCTCTCTCTCTGACTTTGAGATCCTCCCCAGTGACCTGTGTCACGTCTCATCACTCAGAGATCGGGAAGAAAGCGAATCCAGGTGAATCCTCTTAGCATGCTCCCCCTTGTCTAATCTGCCCGTCCTCCGGCGTGTCATCTTTATCGTTGTGTTCAGAGTTCACGTCGTCCTCCGGCGTGTCATCTTTATCGTTGTGTTCAGAGTTCACGTCGTCCTCCGGTGTGTCATCGTTATCGTTGTGTTCAGAGTTCACGTCGTCCTCCGGCGTGTCATCGTTATCGTTGTGTTCAGAGTTCACGTCGTCCTCCGGTGTGTCATCGTTATCGTTGTGTTCAGAGTTCACGTCGTCCTCGGTGTGTCATCGTTATCGTTGTGTTCAGAGTTCACGTCGTCCTCCGGTGTGTCATCGTTATCGTTGTGTTCAGAGTTCACGTCGTCCTCCGGTGTGTCATCGTTATCGTTGTGTTCACGTCTTCCTCCGGTGTGTCATCGTTATCACTGTGTTCATAGTTCACGTCGTCCTCCGGTGTGTCATCGTTATCGTTGTGTTCACGTCTTCCTCCGGTGTGTCATCGTTATCGTTGTGTTCACGTCTTCCTCCGGTGTGTCATCGTTATCGTTGTGTTCACGTCTTCCTCCGGTGTGTCATCGTTATCGTTGTGTTCACGTCTTCCTCCGGTGTGTCATCGTTATCGTTGTGTTCACGTCTTCCTGTGGTGTGTCATCGTTATCGTTGTGTTCATAGTACACGTCTTCCTGTGGTGTGTCATCGTTATCGTTGTGTTCAGAGTTCACGTCTTCCTCCGGTGTGTCATCGTTATCGTTGTGTTCACGTCTTCCTCCGGTGTGTCATCGTTATCGTTGTGTTCAGAGTTCACGTCTTCCTGTGGTGTGTCATCGTTATCGTTGTTGTCTTCCTGCGG
>CM065727.1:64793126-64795626 GCA_033310375.1 Conus canariensis
ACACACCACACACACACACACGCAAGCACGCGCGCGCGCGCACGCATACACACGGACATACACACACAAACAAGCAAGTGAGCGCACAGGCACGTACGCACATACTTAGGCGCGCGCATACACACACACACACACACACACACACACACACACACACACACACACCACACACACACACACACACACACACGCACACTTACGTCCAGGTTGAACAAAATAAGAGATAGCAGTCCAATGAGTGGCGTTGAACTTTTCTCCCAGCGTTAACACCTGCCACAGTGATGACGATGATAATAATAATAATAATAATAATAATAATAATGATAAGATAATAATACTGATAATGGATAATAATAGTAATAATAATGGCAGGTGCTCAGAAAGTTTGGCATAGAGGAGGGTCTCGTCCAAACCATCCAGGCGCTGTATAACACCGCCAGCAGCGCAGTCCTCAACAACCAGATAGGGGACTACTTCAAGACCACAGTTGGAGTCCGTCAAGGCTGCCTGCTATCTCCCGTACTGTTCAATCTCTTCCTAGAAAACATGCGTGAAACCCTCCATGACTTCCACTCCACTGTCTCCATCGGTGGAAGAACCATCAATAATCTGAGGTTCGCAGATGATATCGACCTGATGGGTGGCAGCAACGAAGAACTACAAGACCTGACAAAGAGACTGGAAGAAAGGGCAGGTGCATATGGAATGGAAGTGAGCACAGAAAAAAGCAAAGTCCTGGTCAACAGCGCAACCAACACCCATGCTGAAATCTACATGAACGGGCAACAGCTTGAAGAAGTGGACGCTTTCAAATACCTTGGCGCCACTCTTACCAAAGACGGTCGCTCTGCAACAGAAATCAAGTCCAGACTAGCGATCGCAACAGCAGCAATGGCAAAGCTAAACAAGATCTGGAAGAGCAGGGAGATCAGCTTTCCTACGAAGATGAAGCTGTACAAATCCCTGGTGCTGTCCATCCTGCTGTATGGCTGCGAAAGCTGTACCATGACAGCTGAGACCACCAAGAGAATCCAGACGTTTGAAACTAAATGCTTCAGGCGCTTGCTCGGGATCCCTTGGCAAGACCGGAAGACGAACGACCTTGTGAGGAGCCAAATAACATCACTTGCAGGCCCCCAAGAACCCTTCTTGGCAATAGTCAAGAAGAGGAAGCTGTCGTGGTTCGGGCATGTCATACGCCACAACTCACTGCCCAAAACAGTCCTCCAGGGCACGCTGGAAGGCGGCAGACGAAGGGGACGACAAGCCAAATGCTGGATGGACAACATCAAAGAATGGACCAGGATGGATGGCCCCACGCTGATGCCACAGGCAGAGGACAGGGCCGGATGGCGGCGCCTGGCTTCGAGAGTGTCTTTCATCTCTCCTCTACGCCCATCATGGGCAAGAGAATGATGATGATGATGATGAATGATAGTAATAATAATAATGATGATAATACTGATAATGATAATACCGACAATGATAATGATAATGGTAATAATAATAGTAATAATAGTAATATAATAATAATAACAATAATAATAATACTGATAATGATAATAGTAATAATGATGATAACAATAATGATAATAAGAATAGTAATAATAATGATAATCATAATTACAATAGTGATAAAAATAGTAATAGTAATACTGATAATGATAATAATAATACTGATAATGATGATGATAATGATAATGATAATAACAATAGTAATGATAATAACTGTAATAGTAATAATAATAGTAATAATAGTAATAATAATAATAATAATAATGATTAATGATAATGATAATAATAATAATGATAATGATGATGATGATGGTGATGATGATGATGATGATGATGTTGCTGCCGCTGCTGAGGATGGCAATAATGCTGATGATAATACTAACAACAATAACAGGAACTGCAAGAACCAGAACAACACTACTACTACTATTCATAAGAATCACAATAAAGACAACAACAACTACAACATGATGATGACGACGACGACAACAACAACAACAGCAGCAAAAAGAACAAGAACAAGAACAAAACAAAACCAAAAAAAAACAAGACCAAGAACAACAACAACAACAATAATAGTAATAATAATAATGACGATTATGACAAGGAAGCAGAAGAAGAAGAAGAAGAAGAAGAAGAAGAAGAAGAAGAAGAAGAAGGAGAAGAAGAAGAAGAAGAAGAAGAAGAAAAGAAGAAGAAGAAGAAGAAGAAGAAGAAGAAGAAGAAGGAGGAGAAGGAGAAGAAGGAGAAGAAGGAGAAGGAGAAGAAGGAAAAGAAGAAGAAGAAGGAGAAGAAGAAGAAGAGGAACAGTAGCAACAACAGAATCAACAATAATGATACAAGAACAACAACTGCCACAACTACTATTATTCGTAATATTACTGCTGCTGTTCCTGCTATTACTACTATTGTTGCTACTTCTACTTCTGCACTACTACGAGTACTACTCCTGCTGCTTCTGTGTGACTGGTGCTGCTATTACTCC
>CM065727.1:64808126-64813126 GCA_033310375.1 Conus canariensis
AAAATTAGTGGCATACAATTTCCTGAAGGTGGAAACACAACTTGTTCCAAAGAGTCAGAGAGTGGAAGAAAACAGAAAATTAGTGGCATACAATTTCCTGAAGGTGGAAACACAATTTGTTCCAAAGAGTCAGAGAGTGGAAGAAAACAGAAAATTAATGGCATACAATTTCCTGAAGGTGGAAACACAATTTGTTCCAAAGAGTCAGAGAGTGGAAGAAAACAGAAAATTAGTGGCATACAATTTCCTGAAGGTGGACACACGATTTGTTCTAAAGAGTCAAAGAGAGTGGAGGAAAAGTGAAAAATAGTGGCACACAATTTTCTGAAGGTGGAAGCATAGTTTGTTCAAAAGAGTCAACAGAGAATGGCAGAAAAGAAAAAAAAAAATAGTGACACATAATTTTCTGAAGATGGACACACAATTTGTTCTGAAGAGTTTACATAAAACCCCAACAACAACAAAACAACAACAACAACAACAACAAACAACCCCTCCCCCCAACAACAACAACAACAACAAAACAAGAAAAATGCACACGACTTAAGGTTTTATTTTTATGACATTTCATGTACGCTGTGTCATTTATTTTCTCTCTTTACTTAGGACATATTTTTCGCTCAAACAGAATACAAGAAGCTTCCAGCATACTTTTCAACATCATTTGGAACTTTGCACACAAACTTGTTTTATATCTTATTCATTTTTGCTTACAAAATCCCCCAAAATGTCTCCTGAGTATAGGCCTAGACTCTGTTATATTTATTTTATTTTTTTTCTTCTTCTATTTTCATACTCATTTTTAATTTATTTTATGAAATGCTGGTATTTTTTCCCCTGTAAATTCAATTTCGCTAAACGTTTTCTCCGGGATAGGTTTTAAATGTGTTTATACATTCACAAACACCGGCGCATCTGAACGATTGTATGCATGCATATGAAACACACACACACACACACACACACACACACACACACACACACACAGAAACAGACAGACAGACAGAGAGACAGACAGACAGACAGAGACAGAGACAGAGAGAGACACAGAGAGAGCAAACGCATGCTTTCTTCACGAGGGGGATAATTAGGCAGAGAGAGAGAGAGAGAGAGAGGAGAGAGAGAGAGAGAGAGAGAGAGAGAGAGAGAGACGGGGGGGGGGGGGGTGGGGGGTGTGGGCCAGGAATAAGCGGAACAGGACAAAAGTGTGAGCACAAAAACATGTCTGAGTGCATATGTGTGCGTGCGCGCGCGCGCCCACTTGTGTGTGTGTGTGTGTGTGTGTGTGTGTGTGTGTGTGTGTGTGTGTGTGTGTGTGTATGTGCGCGCGCGCGCGCGCGCGCGCGTGTGCGTATGTGTGTGTATGTGCGTGCATGCGCGCGCGCGCGCGCGCGCGTGTGTGTGTGTGTGTGTGTGTGCGCGCGCGCGAGCGCATATTCCTCTAGAGCGCACCCTCGTGCGTGCGAATAGGTAAGCTCGATCAAATAGTTTTCAAGACAGAAACAACACAAAAATGTTCGGCTGAATAGCTCTTCGCTCGGAGAAGTCCTATGCAGGCTGCACTGTCGGTCCTTTATCAATTTTATTAGACACAGAAATTTATCGTCGCTTTCATCTGGGTATCCTATGACCCGATCAAACCAGTGTCTGTGTCGTACAGACAGGGGACGTCAGTCTGCTTGTCTCAGTCAGAGATGACGAGGCCAGAGGATAGGTCTCTCGTCCCGCTTTCCCAACAGTCCTTTCTGTTGGAGTCCGGACCGTTCGTGCATTTTTTTTGTTCCCTCCGGGCAAGAGAATTATTGATCTCGGCTGCCGTCTTGGGTAACCGCTGACGCCAACTTCTTGTTGTCCACTGTGTGTGTCGGCCCGTAGCCTTCGCTCATTGCGCAAACCACAATGTGTGTGTGTGTGTGTGTGTGTGTGTGTGTGTGTGTGCGCGCGCGCGTGCGTGCGTGCGTGCGTGCGTGCGTGCGTGCGCGCGCGTGCGTGTGTGTGTATGTGTGTGTGTGTGTGTGAGGTTGGGGGGGGGGGGGGTCAAAACCTGACAATTTGACGGCATCAGCGGGGCATTGTGGTAAACAGATGTCCAACCCATGAACCCATGAAGACGCAGAGCCAGGATGTGATGATTGCCTTCAATGTGAGCCAGGGAACTCCAACTAACCAAAGGCTCACGACACTGATCCTGTCTCTTGTATATCTCTGGCGCAGTGATAGACCAGCGATTCGCACGATGACCTCGCCAGTTTGAATCTGACTGACGGCCAACACTGGCATTTTCCTCTCCTCTGGTTGGATGACCTCACGCAGGCATTAAGTTCAAAAACTGGCTGGCGGATTGTGGTGCTTGAAGTGCGGCAAGGGTGTAGCTGTGTCTGAGAGAGTCCGAATGAGCAGCGTAGTGTCGAGCTACTGTGGAGGCTACGGAAGATGGGAGAGAAAAAGACATTTTCGCTGCATAGCCCCACGTGTTGTCGTTCTGGTGGTAGAAGTGCAGTGTTAGATGCCCCCCCCCCCTTCCACTCCCCTCCTCCCGCCTCCACTCTCCTGAGATGGTTAAGCTGAATGTAGATAATAATAAAATAGGTGAGTTAGAGTGCTGAGATACCTAACTTGACTTGACCTATTCGTCGACTTATCATAACATCGATCGTACGTTCCACTGTGGTGCAGTGGTTTGTATCGCGGACTGTGGACCGGGGGTGGGGGTGGGGTGTCGTTGGTTTGACTCTCAACACAGGCGCCTATTTATCTACGGAATTTGACCGGCTCACAATCAGAGTTGAGTCTGCTATGGGTTCAGATTAGGGAAGACTGGATTAACATGATTGAATTTCACCCACCTCATGGATGCTGCTCTAAGAGTGTTGCTCGAATTTCCTGACCAACACCGCAAGTGCCTGGATCTCTCGGGCCTGGCCGAGATCCGGGATATATCATGAGAACTAGCACAAAGAGCATCCCTGCCATGTCATCTCAGGTCAGACTGGAACTTCTTAGCGTCGTCTCCTTCAGTCTCATCCTCACTAGTATTCACTGAAAAAAATCTGAGAGTGTGGAATCTCTCGTGTCCTGCTGTCATGGTTACCTCATTTTTGATTTCCGCTACACACCCATGCCCATAGCGAGGTCATGTCAAGGTCATCAATATGGGCAAGTTCATGGGGGCTGTCGCTGGATGGATGTGGCAGTGCCATCCGGATGGGGAGGGGGAATGGGAAAGGGGTGTGTGTGTGTGCGGGGGGTGGGGGGTACTCATATTTGCTCGTTTTGTTGATATTTACCATGTTACAGTTTTACATCGTGTTTTAGATTTAAAAAAAAGTATAATAGGAGGAGCATGTTGGAAGGTTAGGCACTGTCTAAAATCTTCATCTATAAGTGCCAACGTGTTTGAGTCCCGAGTTTTGAGTCTTGGCTCAGTGACTGAGCAGTTTGCTGTTGGCAGTCTGGGTCAGCGATGAGTTCCCCCGAGTACGTAGTATGAGGACCATCACAAACTGAACACTGTTCAGTGACTTAGCGGCCGTGCAGAATCTCCTGTGGACGGTAGCCTCTCGACGGCCTGTCATTTGCTGCTCCCTGCAGACTGTGGGAGGTGATGTAGCGATAGGACGGTTCCAGATGGGGCTTTGTACAGGGGCGCTGGAATGATCCGTGTCTGTATAACTCCACGGAGGGGGATCGGAAGACGAATGGCTCAAAAAAAAAAAAAAAAAAAAAAAGGACAGTACGTGGGTGTTCTTCCCTCTTGAAGAATTTTGGGGGGATGGAAGAGACGTTTCGCGTAGCGCGGCTCCTTTTTTTTTTTCGCTCAGTTTTATTTATTTTCATTGACATGTGTTTCCATTTTTTGTCCTCTCCTCATTTCTTGCCACTTTGTGGTTCTCCGAGCTGAGTTCTCTATTACCCCCCCGCCCCCCCCCCCCCCTCCCTCAGTTTGGTTTCAGGTTCGTTTCCTTTTTTTAACGTTGTCCTTTTTTTTCTGCCTATGTGAGTTCTGGTGTTTATGCATTGTCTGTTGTTAATGTTTCTCTGTCTGTCTGTGTGTCTGTGTATCTATCTGTTTGTCTGTATGTATGTATATTAAAATAAAAAAGCGTGTCTGGTTTTTCTATTCAGGGTTCCCCTCGTTAAACACACACATACACACACACACTCCCCCCCTCTCTCTCTTTTGTGTATGTTGCCTTTTTTATGCAGTTATTTCCTGGCATTCATGATTGCTTTGCGCACCTTGCACTTTTAGGTCTATGTCAAAAAATGTCATTGTGCTGTTGTAATTTACAGAAAGTTTCCTTTTCTGAAGGCCGGATGAAACATTACAGCCTGGCTGCAATTCCATTTTTTCCATCAATGACAAACCTTCTCTGTCTGTCTGTCTGTCTCCCTGTCTGTCTGCCTGTCTGTCTCCCTGTCTGTCTGCCTGTCTGTCTGTCTCTCTTTGCCCCCATCTTCTCCTGCTCTCTCTCTCTCTCTCTCTCTCTCTCTCTCTCTCTCTCTCTCTCTCCCTCTCTCTTTCTCTCTCTCTCTCTCCCTCTCTCTTTCTCTCTCTCTCTCTCTACTCTCTCTCTCTCTCTCTCTCTCTCTCTCTCTCTCTCTCTCTCTCCCAGTTTGCTCTCTGTCTCTGTCTCTCTCTGTCTATCTGTCTGTCTGTCTGTCTGTCTGTCTGTCTGTCTGTCTGTCTGTCTGTGTCTCTCTAAGAGCCGGGGATTAGATAATAAAGATAGCAAAATTTTGAAAATTTCCGCACCTATAATCTAATCTCTGATAGCCTTACTTATATTTATTACCTTTGTATTCAGAAATGCTATTATCCACAATATTTTAAAGAAGCTAAAGTTTTGCCATTTTTAAAATCTGGTGATCCACAGGACCCTTCGAACGACAGACCGATTTCCATTCTGTCTAATTTGTCTAAACCTTTCGAAAAGCACATTAAGCAAAACCTCCCAGGGCACTTCGTCACACATAAATGATTTCATTTAAATCAAAGC
>CM065727.1:64833126-64840626 GCA_033310375.1 Conus canariensis
CAGACAGAGCCATCCATCGTCCACTAAAAAGCAGTGGCCCGTCGCTGATCTGACGTGTTAACGGTACTGCCGAATGCGCACTGTCCCGACCATCGCTGTACCCTCCTCCCTCCTGCACCCCTTCATTCTCCCTTAGTTCTCTCATCCTCTCACTGTCTGTCTGTCCTTCTGTCTGTCTGTCTGTCTGTCTGTCCCTCTCTGAATTTCTCTGCCTCTGTTTGTCTGTCTGTCTGCCTGTGTCTGTCTGTTTCTCCTGTCTGTCTATCTTAATCTCTGTCTTTGTCACTTATTTACTCTCTCAGTCGCTGCCTCTCCATCTCTGTCTTTCTCTGTCTCTGTCTGTTTGCATGTCTGTCTGTCCATCTGTCCATCCATCTATCCGTCTGTCTGGCTTGTGCATACACACAGGCACGTTCGCGTGCTCATGCGGTGCACACATGTACGAATGGACAGAAAAAAAATCTTTCCCATTTTCAACATGACGCAAACTGAGCTGTTTATACAATTTTTATTCAGGAATAATTTCCTTTCATAATATGCCCCCCCCCCCCCCCCCCCCCCGGCGGTCGTGGCTGAGTTATAAACTGTAAAACACCGTAACATGCAACGGTGAAAAACAAACAAACAAACAAACAAACAAAAAAAAACGTCTGTAGTGCTCGGCCAATTGCATGGCCCGATACATTTAGCAAGGAAAAGTCAGTGACTGCTGAGCCGTTTCGGTACAAGGGGATTTTTCCCTCGGAGTTAACATTAGTTCTGACTCCATTTCTCATACAGTCCTTCGAATAAGATTATAAACCGAGGTTCCGTGTGTGAATGCACGCATAACATCTTGCACACACGTCAAATCCCATCACCAACTTTCGGAAGAGAAGGCCAGTTTGGCCGTTGGTATGGATGACATGTTACACATAGCATGCACATTCCCCGAAGATGGAATATGGCTGCCTTAATGGTAGGATAAAAAACGGTTATGCACACAAAACTCTACTCCCGTTGTTGGGTAGATGGGATTAATACTTGCCTGTCCATATAGGGAGTGTCCGCAGGAGTATCAGCCTGCGTATGCAGAAGAAGAAGAAGAAGTAATAATAAATAATAATGTTAATTTTATAGCGCCTATTGTCTAAAGATTAGGGCTCTAAGCGCTTTACATATGATATAATAAACACTCTCGTTTACACAACGAGCTGCCTACCTGGGTAGCGCCGACTGAAGAGCTGCCTGCCGGCGCATCATTCAGTCGTTCCCCGTGTCATCCGGTCAATATCGTTCACTCCATTTCCATATTTCCTTCATTCTTTACATTTCTCACGCTGGGTGCATGCTATGTGTAACACTGCTGAATAACCTGACTGACTGGAACATATCAGACGGGGTGCCAGAGAAAACACAGAGAGTTCCCCAGATATTCAGCATCAATGGTGTCTTCCTTCACAGGAATGGATCTGGCCAAAATGAAAAAAAGATGTTGAAAAAAAAAGAAGTGAACGTTTTGAATGTGTGTGTGTGTGTGTGTGTGTGTGTGTGTGTGTGTGTGTGTGTGTGTGTGTGTGTGTGTTGTGTGTGTGTGTACCTCTGTGCGTGCATGCGTGCGTGCCCCTGTGAGTGTGTGTGTGTGTGTGTGTGTGTGTGTGTGTGTGTGTGTGTGTGTGTGTGTGTGTGTGTGTGTGTGTGATTACCATTTAGAGCGTTGGGATTGTGTTATTTTTGGGGGGACTGTTGGTCCAAAAACGATCAGTGACGGTGGGTAGAGGGAACCTTGAATCTCTTGACCCCCACCCCCATCTCCAACCACCATCCTCCTCCTCCTCTACTGCCCCTCCCCCACTCCCCCCCCCCCCCCCCCAACGCCTTCACCATCCGTTCCTGTAGACACAGCAGACAGAGCTAGCCAACAATCGTTCATTAGATGCATTGGTCCGTCGCTGATCTGAGGTATACACGGTACTTCGGAATGCACACTGTCCCGACTAATGCTGTACTTGCTCCAGCCCCCCCCCCCCTCCCTCACTCTCTCTCTCTCTACTTACCGCATCCTTCCGTTCCCTCTCCTACCCGTCCTCCCTCTCTGTCTCTCTTCCCCTCTGTCTGTCTGTCTCTCTGTCTGCCTCAATTCGCTTACGCTCAAACGCACACACAGATACACGCACACACACATATATACATACATACATACATACAGACAGACAGACAGACACACACACACACAAACGCCCGCGCGCGCGCGCGCGCGCACACACACACACACACACACACACACACACACACACACACACACGAACACTCACGCAGGCACACACACACACACACTCATACTAAACAAACAGAGTAAGATGCAACCCCTCAGTTCCAATTTCTTATGTTTACACACACGTGCGCACGCTCGCGGGCCAGCGAGCATTCTCTCTCTCTCTCTCTCTCTCTCTCTCTCTCTCTCTCTCTCTCTCTCTCTCTCTCTCTCTCTCTCTCCCCTTAACTCTCATGTAACTGATCGTGCCTTTTATTCAAAACTACCTGAGTGGGGGCTGGGGTGGAGGGAGAGGGGGAGATGGGGCCTGATTTAGACAGGATAGGTGCAGAAGGTTTTTTTAAATTTTTTATTTTTTTAAAATTTTATTTATTTATTTATTATTTTTTAAGGGGATGAGGGAAATGACTGCTTGATGGACTCTTCAACGAAACTTTTTTTTTTTCTTCACGTTGTACACGTGAGCACCATCTTTGACGGTCTTTATATCCTTTTTGTGAATGTGCGATCCGGATGAGATCACTTGGCCATTAATGAACAGCGCTCAAGTCGGTACTTTGCGTGCTGAGCACGTGTTTATTTTGTGTGTTTTTTGCGTATATTGTTTCTATTTATGGCATTTCTGTTTAATTGTGTATGGGCTGGGGTATTGTAATTGTTGCTATTTGTATGTTGTTGGTGTTGTCAAGTGTGTGTGAGAAGGATGTGTGTGAATGTGGGGACAGGGGAATGGAAGATTGTCAGGACAAGTTCTGTCCTCTCCCAAGTTTTTTTTGGGGGGGTGCCCTGTGCTGTGGGCAAAACAAGGTTTCTGTTCAAATAATGAACAGTTGCTGCTGAGGGACAGAGCTGTAAAACTGGTTGTAATAGCTACATGGTATAGTGCTATATGTTCTCATAGCCAAATGGACGGTACTAATTCATATCGGGGTAATTACGCAAGCCATGATTACGATGATTGCTCAGATGCATGCTGTTGTAAAGTATATTCCTTTTTGCCTGCCCATAGTGACATTGAACTGGATTCCTGTTTGTTGCTTTTATTCCTCCTGTGGCACTTGATGGTCTTTTATGTAATGTTTTTGACTACAAGGAAAACACCATGGATTCAGTAGGTAACAAGGCAAACATGTTAACAATTTCATCATTAAACTGTCAAGGTCTAGGGAATTATCAGAAAAGAAGAGATGCTTTCCATTATTTAAGAAAAAAACAATACTCTATATATTGCCTACAAGATACTCATTTTGAAAAAGATACAGAAAAGTGTATAAGAGCGGAATGGGGGTATGACTGCTTTTTCCTCCTCATACAGATCTAATGCTCGAGGTGTAGCAATATTATTTAATAATAATTTCGAATTCAAAATAAATAAGGTAGAAACAGACATGCAGGGTAACTTTATCATCATATTGTTTACAACAAATGAAAAGGAACTGTTGCTAGGAAGTGTATATGGACCAAACAAAGACGACCCAGCATTCTATGACGAACTCACAAATACGATTAAAAAGTACAAAAATGATAACGTTATTGTGGTGGGGGATTTTAATATGGTACTAGAACAGGAAATTGATTGTTACAATTACAAACATATAAATAACCCAAAAGCTAAAAAAGCAGTTGAGGATATGATACAAGATTTGTCATTAGCAGATATATGGAGAGAAAACAACCCGGATTGTAGGAGATACACATGGCGTAGACCTACCCCCTTGCAACAAAGTAGGCTAGACTTCTTCCTTCTGTCAGAATATTTAATCTGGTATTTTGAAGATACTGACATTTTACCAGGCTATAGATCTGATCATTCATTAATTACACTAAAACTTCAATTCGGAAAGGAGATTAAACACAAAACTCTTTGGAAATTTAATTCATCTCTACTAAAAGATAAAGAATATGTAGACGGAATAAATAATCTAATAAAAGAAATAACAGAGGAATACACAGATAAAGATGAGGGGAATGATATTAATGCTGACAATAGCCAAGATGAAAACCAGTCGAAAAGCTCAGACCCTAAACTAACGGTGTCTGATCGGGTCTTTCTTGACTTCTTACTCATGAAGATAAGAGTAAAATCCATCCAGTATGCCACAATTAAAAAAAGAGAATCACAATGTAAAGAAAACAGCCTTATGCAAACTATTAAAAATATTGAGAGTAAAGAACTTAAATCAGAGGAGGATTTGAAGATAATTGAAGAGAGTAATAGAGAATTGATATTACTAAGAGAAAAGGTCATGAATGGTGTACTACTAAGATCAAAAGCAAGATGGGTTGCAGATGGGGAAAAGGTTAGTAAATACTTCTGCAGCTTAGAAAAGCGTAATTTCATTAGCAAACAAATTGTAAAAGTACTGGATGGACAAGGTAAAACACTGGACAAACCAGAAGACATAAAAGTTACAGTAAAACACTTTTATGAAGATCTATACCGAAAAAGATCAACTGTGAAATGCAATATTGAAGATTTGGTGAATAAGATACCGAAACTAACAGAAGAACAGACTAAATCATTACAAGGTGAAATAACAATAGAAGAAGCAGGGATTGCATTGAAAAATATGAAGAACGGAAAAAGCCCTGGATCGGATGGGTTTGGAGCTGAGTTTTTCAAATGTTTTTGGCAACAAATCGGCGTATTTGTAACCCGAGCTCTAAATGAAAGTTTCAGAGAAGGCGAACTATCAAACACCCAGAAATAAGGTATTATAATTTGTATATCCAAAGAAGGAAAACCGAAAGAATATGTAAAAAACTGGAGACCTATTTCACTTCTAAACCTTATATACAAAATTGGCTCATCTTGTATTGCTAATAGAATTAAAAAAAGTTCTTCCATCACTGATTAGTGAAGACCAGACAGGATTTGTCCCAAATAGATATATAGGTAGTAACATTAGGTTAATTTATGACATAATACACCATCTCAACATAAAAAATATCCCAGGGATGCTAATTAATTTAGATTTCGAAAAGGCGTTCGACTCGTTAGATTGGGATTTTATGCACAAAGTGCTAGAGGCTGTAGGTTTAGGTAAAGATATATGTAAATGGATAGAAGTATTCTACAAAAACGTTAAGTCTACTGTTATCGTAAATGGCCAAACATCATCATGGTTGTCAATAGAAAGGGGTTGTAGGCAAGGAGATCCAGTCTCGCCATATATCTTCGTATTGTGTGCAGAAATATTATCCGTAATGATCAAAGAAGAAAATAGTATTGAAGGTATACAAATCGGGGAGAAAGAACACAAGATATCACAATCTGCCGATGACACTCAACTGATGAACACAGGGAATAAGAAATCATTCGAAAAATCTATCGAGATTCTTGATAGGTTTGGGAAAACATCAGGTTTATTCTTAAACAAAGAGAAAACACAAGTAATTTGGCTTGGAAGACAAAAGCATAGTGAAATAAGATATATGGAACATTTAAAGATGATCTGGAATCCAAAAGAATTCAAAATATTAGGAATTTGGTTTACTCAGAACTTAACACACATGGAAAAACGAAATTACAAAGATAGAATGATAGAAGTGAAGGCACTGTTTAAAATTTGGCTTAAGAGAATCATTACCCCTTTAGGAAGAATTGCTGTCTTAAAATCATTAATTCTGTCAAAACTAACTTACCTATGGTTGATGCTTCCAAATCCACCTGACACATTTGTTAAAGAATTACAAGACTTATGTTACTGGTTTGTATGGAATAAAAAACAAGATAGAATTAGTCGAAAAACAGTTATTAAAGATGTACAGGATGGTGGGTTGAATCTACCTGACATAAATGCTCTCATCACTGCATTAAAATTAACATGGATAAAAAGACTGAGACAGACAACACACAGATGGAGAGACATGTTGATTTTTTCATACCCAATTATTGAGAACATTGAGAATTACTCTCCAAATCATCTGTGCATCACCACTCAAGACAATGTTTTCTGGAAACATGTATTCATGTCGTATAAGCAGTTCTACTACAAAATAAAACCAGAAAATGCTAGAGAACTACTTGCAGAACCAATTCTTTACAATGAACATATCAAAATAGGAAATAGACTGAACTGATAAAACACAAAAACTGGAACAACAGAAATGTATTTAGAATATCTGATTTTTTCAAAGCCAATGGAGATTCACTATCCCATGAGGAATTCAGAACAAAGTATAACATTGAAATAGATTTCCTATCTTATGGTGGATGCATATTATCCATTAAAAAATACATCAGAGAACAAGGGTTTGAGAATGAGATAAAAGATAACATTGAAGCAGAAGTCAACACAGCACTAAAGAAAATATATTCTGTAGATAAAGGTTCCAAAACTTATTACAGAGTTATAGTAAAAGATAACTGGGAACCAAACTGTTGTGCAAAATGGACGGAGAAGCTGAATAGACAGATACCTTGTGAGAAATGCTTTAGAAAAATTCATCAAATTAAGGATATTAAGCTAAAATGGATGCAAATAAGAATAGTGCATCGAATAATTGCAACGAATGTAGCTCTGAAAGAAATGGGAATAGTAGAAAGTTATAACTGTAGTTTCTGTGAAGAGGAAAAAGACAGCATTGAACATGTGTTCTGGAGATGCATACATGTCAATAAATTCTGGAAATCATTGCAAGAATTAATAAAAGGAAAGTGTTTAATAGCGAATAATCTGTCTCTGACTGAAAACACAATAATATTTGGAGCAGATGACAATTCCACGACTGATACAACATTCGATCTTATAATACTGATAGCCAAACACTACATTTTTAGCTGTAAAATAAACAAATGTAAGCCTTCATTAACAGTATTTTTAAAAATACTAAAGAGAAGATATAATCTTGAAAAATACATAGCAACTGTACAATTGAATCTGCAAAAATTTAACACTAATTGGATCAATTATGAAGTATTATTTGAAAATTGATAATCAAAATCATAAGATACCTGGATTAAATATGTGCATATGTATGTGTATCATTAAATCAAAAGAAGAGAGAAAGTGGGCGTGGGGGTGGGTGGGGAGGGGAGGGGGTGTACGTGGAGTGAGCGGGTGTGTTTGTTTGCCATTATGTGCTTGTAGTTTGTAAGAACTTAGAGGATTGTGCTTAGTGATTTTTGTTTGTTTGTGTATGTGTTTGTATATCCAACAACAACAACAAAAAAACAACCTTTCCTCGGCATACATTGAACTCACACTCAAATCCATTCAAACCGAAAAAAAGATAACTCATTT
>CM065727.1:64850626-64853126 GCA_033310375.1 Conus canariensis
GTGCTTATCTATTATCCTCGTAAATGAAGAATGTTGTCTTCTCTTGTCTTGTCCCCTCTATCTTCTTCTCTCTCTCCCTCTCTCTCTCTCTCTCTCTTTCACACACACACACACACACACACAACACACACACACACACACACACACACACACACACACACACACACACACACACACACACACACACTATTCATCATCTTCCCATGGGCAACCTACCCAAGGTCTCTGGACAATCTCTTCCAGACTGCTGCTCCCAGACTGCCTCACGCCATAAACTAGGCATGACTGTCATTTGCTGTGGCTACCAGACACCGTGCCAATCTCTGGAGACTCCAGAACCTCGGCCATTGTTCCAATGTCATAGTGTTCATGCATCACGTGTGCATCCAAGACCTCCCTCCCCTACACCCCCTCCCCAGATACTCCACCTTGCCCTGCATCTCATTATCTCTCATTTCCCCGAAGATAGAGTATGGCTGCCTTAATGGCGGGATAAAAACAAAACGGTCATGCACACAAAACTCCACTTCCTTTGTAGGGTAGATGGGATTAATACTTGCCTGTCCATATAGGGAGTTTCCGCAGGAGTATCAGCCTGCGTACGCAGAAGAAGAAGAAGAAGAAGAAGAAGAAGAAGAAGAAGAAGAAGAAGAAAGAATTATCTCTTATTCCCACAGTTCGGTCCAGGCGGTCGCCACAGTATTGCAATCTTGGTTATTTTTTCACGGTGGTTTGTTAGCAATTCTTAGTGTGCATTCAGGGAGGTAGAAGTTTCCGTTTCCATTATATCATCACTCTCTAGACAAAATGTTTTTTTTTCCAGGGCCGTTACCATCATGAACAAAGCTTTCGAATGGTAACTGTCTGTATTGAGAAAACAACCATACACAACAGCACTATTGATGACATTTTCTTTATTGGCATCCTTAATGTCTATTGGCATCCTTTGTCTGTTGACATCCTTCAGGTGGATAATTATACCAAAAATAAGAGAACGATAAATATCACACTCACACACACACACACACACACACACACACACACACACACACACACACACACACACACACACACTCAGAGATTACAGATAGTCACACACTGTCAGACAGACAAACAGAGAGACACACAGAGACAGACAGACAGGCAAACACACAGACAAAGCGACAGACAGAAACAGAGACAACCAGCCAACCAGCCAGGCCAACCAACTAGCCAGCCACCAGACACACACACACACACACACACACACACACACACACACAGAGAGAGAGAGAGAGAGAGAGAGAGAGAGAGAGAGAGAGGGTTTATACAGATAAAACAGACATCACAGAATGGACAGCAAGTGTCCTGTCTGGACAATGTTTACATTTTCACTACGAAGTCACCAGATTACAACAAATAGCTGACACATCATACACTAAAATAATAAGAGAAAAAAAGGCTTTCTACAACAAAGACAGGTCAACGGGTCATAAACACAGACATAGTAGAACAGAGCAAAGAGAGAGAGAGAGAGAGAGAGAGAGAGAGAGAGAGAGGGGGGGGAGGGGGGGGGACCCACCGAATCTACGATTGTGACAGAGAGGAAATCACCACCACAGAATTTTCAGACAGCAGAGATACAGCCTAATAGAGAAAGACCTCGAGACATCTCCATGGGGCTGCATCCATGACTGAAAACTATCATTAAAAGAAGGAATAGTATGGAAACAATTCCCCTTGGCCTTAGTCAAAAGCTGTATTTTACTTAACCCTTTGACTCCCAGAACTATTTGTAATTTTGGGAAAAAAAAACAACAAAAACACCCACCTTACAAAAAAAAAAAAAAAAAAAAAATTCAAGCATCGCTCTTAAGTATACAGAAGTGTACATTTTATTGAAGGAAAATGAATGGAAAATATAATTATTATATGTTTCATGTTGACAGGATGAGATAACTCACAATCATGGGAAGATAACCAAGATTTTAAGAAAAATTAAACAGAATTAATATGAAATCGGAAATGAAATGAGGCAGGGAACAATAAACGATAAACAGTAAACAAGTGGGGTATTTTTTGCTCCCATAAGAAAACCTAACACAGAGTAACTTTTATTCAAGACTGGCACAGCCTTTTAAACTTGAATAAAGTCAGACAAATACATAGATGAACAATCTAATAGTGGGGGATGCCAGGAGCGCAGACACAACCAGCCGTGTCTCCCTGATGAGTTCCGACCCAGCGGACGAAAGGCCTCGGAGCAGGCAATACAACATATATCTGCCTTCAAAAGGGATTGCGATGGTTCCCTTATGCAGCTAGTGAAGAGTTTTCATATCTGTAACATATTTTCTTAATTTCATGTTCCCAGTTTCTCCATCTTCAAACTCCCACCCCCCCTCCCCTCCTTAAGTCCAAATCTTTGCCAAGTCATTACTGTGAAGACAGTTCAGTTGTTGGCCTGCGCTTTTTTTCCCCCACTATTAGATTGTTCGTCTATGTATTTGTCTGACTTTAT
>CM065727.1:64878126-64880626 GCA_033310375.1 Conus canariensis
TCGGTTGGGCTATAAGCAACATTACCTTACCTTACCTTACTTTCTCCCTTAACCCCTTTGACACCCCCCCCCCCTCCTCCAGTCCTCTGTCTCCTTCACTGACCCTGTGCAGGGAGGAAAACGCAAAGAATGGAATAGAACGCTGAAGAGAAGTGATGTGGAGGAGGAGAGGGTGGGACTACAAGAATCAGTCTTCGGTTGTGAATTAAAGGAGGAAGGACTTTAAGCGAACATGTCAAGGGAGATATCCGCGCAAGCGCGAGCAAAAAAGGAAATGTGTGTGTGTGTGTGTGTGTGTGTGTGTGTGTGTGTGTGTGTGTGTGTGTGTGTGTGTGTGTGTGTGTGTGTTTGTGTGTGTGTGTGTGTGTGTGTGTGTGTGTGTGTGTGTGTGGGTGTGTGTGGGTGTGTAATTTACAGTGCGGGAGTGCGACTTTCTGTCTCTCTGTCTGTCTCTGTCTGACTGTCTCTCTGTCTGTGTGTCTGTCTGTGTGTCTGTCTGTGTGTCTGTCTGTCTGTCTCTCCCTCTGAGTATCCTGTGCATATGCATTGCGTTTTTGCGAGTCGTTAGAATTGAAAAAACAAACAAAAGTAAAACCAAACCAAACAGAGCCAACCAGAACAAAACAGAACAAGAAACAAAAACAAACCAAAAAAGCCCTTCTCAGCCGAAATAAACGAACAAAACAAAAGATCTTCAGCAATATATACAAACAATGATACGTGCTTGAAATCTCCAACAGAATGGAAATAGAGAGGAGAAATAATACAGAACGGAAATGTTGGCACCAGGGGACTGAATGTTCCTGGTTCTCCGTTATTGCTTGTTTCTCTCCCCTGTCGCTGAGCTGTCGAGGACAAGACGTGATAGCGAACAGAAACCCTGGCTGAAAAGGGAGGGAACAACAACAACAACAACAACAACAACAAAAGCTAGTAAAAATTTCTCACGTGCGGTATCGTCATTTCTAGCCAAGGGTAACAGGTTGGGGAGGAAGGGGATAGTGGGAGATGGAGGTGGGGGGGGGGGGGGGGAGGAGGGGGAGGATAAGACGTTGTTATCCAAAAACCTGTTTTTTTTTTTTGTTTTTTTTTTACCCAGATAGTCTCATCAAACCACATTCTGACGGGAGATATTGCATGGAAATACGTTCCCTTTTTATTTCTGAGGATATTTTAAAGCGTGTTTGTTGTCAACCATTTAAACAATGTTTTTAGTGAAACCATTTTGATCACAGACCTTGCATAAAAGCGTGTGCTACCAAGCATTTCAATAATGTGGGTTCAAGTTTTTAAAGAAGTAACCGAACGCTTGAAAATATAATTTTGCTTGTCATACCTTTAAACACTGTGTTTGGTCAAAATCCGTCACTGTCAAACCTTCAACGAAGAAAGTATGTTGCCAATTCCTCAACCATTTTTGTTCTAACCCTTTTAACGCGTGGTTTACTGTCAGTGTGTGATATTGAAGAAACATCGTGTGTTGTCAAGCCTTTAAATGGAGGGTCGTAAAATGTTTGGGAAATGTGTATTGATAAGCCTTTAAACTGATGTTGAGGGGCCTATACACAAGGAGTTAGAGCGTTTACCTTCGGACCTGACTGTCCTGAGTTTGAACTACTCGAGGAGTCGGATTTTCTAAACCTTGAAAACCCCTTGTGTCTACCAAGCAGTAGACGGGTACCTGATTCTCTCCAGGGAAGGTTAAAGCGGTGGAAGGAGTGGGCTGGGCTTTGCCCTCTATAAAACCGATACCGTACACGGTTAATGTCTGATAGTTCACTGTTCCAGAGGTCATCAGGTTTATAGTCACTGTCCCAGAGGTCATCAGGTTTATAGGACTGTCACCTTTCCTTGGGACTCCAATATATGGTGTGTAGCCTTGAAACAACGTGGGTCATCCGGTCTTTAAACTGATTTAGTTAAACGTTTTAACCACACACACGCAACACACACACACACACACACACACACACACACACACACGCACGCACGCACGCACGCACGCACGCACGCACGCACCACACCACACACACAATTATATATTATATATATATATATATATATATATGTTTTTGTGGAGCCTGTGTGTTGCCAACCTTTTAAACAATTTGTATTGTCAAGCCTCCAAGTGAAGGGTGTGTCAATTCTTGAAACAAACAAATGCGGTCAGGCCTTTAAAGCACATGTATTGTTACGTCTTTAAACACTGTGTTGTCCAGAATTGTAAACAGTAGCAACGGGACCAGTAGTAACAGCAGCAACAGGAGCAATCGCTGTTGTAGAAACACCAGTGGCTAACAGTGGTGGAAACATCGCCATTCAACATATTGTCACAGAGTGTCCCGAACTAAACGCCATCGCCAGCAAGCTACAGCAATTGCAGCAATAAAGTCCACACTCTCAAGATATACTTGGCTTCCTATCTTCGGATAACTTGGATCAAAACGTCAATGGCTTTGGACGAAATGTATTTGATAATCCACCTGCGTACTTAACATCA
>CM065727.1:64888126-64913126 GCA_033310375.1 Conus canariensis
TCTTTCTGTTCACAGGCATATAAAGGGACACAAGTGAGCAAGCAGCTACGCTAATTTTCATTTCTGCTCATTTCAGCTTTTATATTGACACGTGCGGTCGAAAAGTAGCGGCCCCTTGCATGCTGAGCACGTTGGCTTGACACTGAGTGTATGAACACATTACACAGCCAGATTGAACAATTACTGCTTTGAAAGAGGAAGACAAAAACATCAGTACTGAGCTGTGTAGCGTCAGTAGTTCTATTATTCTACTTCAGTCGACCAGACTCCAGGAGTTCTTGCGAACAGCTGAAGATGTGGTAAATGACAAATATAAAATGATTACTTCAATATATGACAAAAACACAACTACTTCTGCTATTGATGGATTGATTTATATAATTATGGTCGTATCTATAGATCTAGGCTCTTACTAAGACAGACAGAAAAACAGTCAGACAAACATACAGACAAATACACAGAGTCATAATTATAGATTTGAACAAACAAACCAACTACAAAACTCGTGGAAGATTCTGGATATGGGAGTGCCTTTTGAAAACATGTTTTAACATTGACTTTGAAAGATCTTACGGAAAGGGAATGTCTGGCATTGAATGGAAGGGAGTTTCAAAGCTGGAGATCATAAAGAGAGGAGGCATGGAAGCCACGAGATTCATGTTGGATGTGCTTTTACCAAAGAAGTCGGAGGAGGAGGAGGAGGAAGAGGAAGAAGAAGAAGAAGAAGAACAGAGAGAAAGCTCAAAACTCAGCCTATTCTTCCAGTCTGCCCTTGCTACGCTAAAGCATGCAATGAGATTTAAAGAGAGAGAGAGAGAGAGAGAGAGAGAGAGAGAGAGAGAGAGAGAGAGAGAGAAGGGTGTGTGCAAGGTAAGTAGAGCAGAGACGCAAGCAGGGGCAATGCCAGTGAGACTATTGTCGCAGATGCAAGCTTGCACTTGCGGAAACAGGAAGCCAGTGGAGTTTTATCATTAAGGAGGTATAGCGTTAACAACATTGAGCTCTCTAGGATAAGGTGAGCAGCAGAGATTTTGACCTTTGGCAGTGAATGAGCAAGACGAGAATTACAGTAATCTAGCCTTGAAAGAAACAAGTCGTCTGGGTGGCACGTTCAGCAAGAGAATTCCTAGCTGAGCCTAAAGCAGCAGACGTGACAGATTTTTATAACCTTTTGTTTCATAAAAAGGGAGATCCACGAAGGAACCGTGATTTTTGCACCGCTGGAGAATAAGATGCCAATAAAGTCAAGAGTAGTGGAGGAGGGCAAGATATGCGTCTTTTTAGCAGATCTAGAAAATATCAGTTTTATCGCTATTTATTTTCAGAGCGTTCGGTGTCATCCATCATTATAAAATTCAGATATAAATTCTTGAAAAGTATTCATGAGTATATTGATGTCTGATGGTTTGCATTTTTGTTTATTTGAGTATAGTCAGAAAAGAGGTGGTAGTCCATCGTATATTGCAAGGTGATACTGGAGAATAGTTGATCTGCAGAAAGAACAACACAGGACCTAGCACTGAGCCCTAATAAACACCAAAAGATATGGGGTAAGTTTGAGAAAAAGGTGAAACAATCAGCAGAGACATACTAGCCGCATTCACCCAAGTATAAATGAAACCACTGCAGACCGCCTAAGAGTACATAGTAGACAGTTTCACGCCTAGAAAAAAGAACGGAATGATCGATAGCGTCAAAAGCGGCGGAGTGGTCCAGTTGAAGAAGAATGCAAACATTTTCATTCCCGTTTATAGTAGGTAGAACATCACGACACGGAACAGAACATTTTCAGTATTGCACCTGTCCCCAGAGACTGACTGAAAAGCGTTCAACAGGATTTTGGTTTCAAGATGTTACAGAAGTTGTGTGAAAGCCACCTTGTCAAGAGTCTCAAAATCAAAAGTATAGTTGAAACAGGTTTGTAGTTTCCTGACTGGTTTAAGTCAAGAGACTTCTCATGACAGCAATGTTTTCGTTCTGGAGGAACAAAACCAGAGTATAAAGAAGAATTTACGAGAATTTATGAGAAATTATGAGAATTCATGTAATGATAGGAAACATAATGTCTAAGTTTTTATACAGAAATTGAATATGAACAGGATCAGGCTCACGAGACTTTCGACAAGTATTATTGCGAATTTTTCGGATAGTTTGTTCAAAGACAGGGCTGGAAGAGTCAGTGAAAGTACCAGGATTTTGCACCGAGAAGAAACGTGAGGTGGACTTTGATGGTTGGAAGTTTTTTTTTCTGATAGTTAAATCTTTTCAAAAAAGTAATATGATGAAATCGCAGGAATTCATTTCCCTGTTAAGTAGTAGAAAGAGGTGCGGTTATTCATTTTCCATGAAGAGAGTTGAAAATCTGTAACCATTCTTTGCACGTTGTGCTTGTCATAATTTGGGTTGAGAAGAAAAATTTCAGCCATTTACAGCAAATCGGTAACTTTTAAGTTAGCAGCTTGAAAACTGTGCCCCTGAACAGTCAGCCCAGACTAGATAGACCATGCGTCTCTCCACCCGGCGACGCTCACGTCTCAGATTCTGAAACTGCGCAGTAATGTTATGTAAAATCATTGACAGTGCCATTGAACCACGGGCTAAACTCCCGTTGACGCAACATGTGCTGGCATAGAGGAGTGAGCTTTTCCTGAACCGGTTTCAAAGTTTGAAGACTTTACTACAGCTTGTATAACAAGTTAAACTTGTTGTTAGTGATTGACGAACAGTTCGTGTTTTACTGGATCAGCAGTTCAAACAGTCTGTTCGTATGGAAGTCAGAGGATTGGACATTTTCGCTATTTTCAAAAGATATATCGCCCTGGACAGGACTCCGAAGGACTTTGATCTTGCATCTTGCTGAAGTCATTAGAATGTTTCCTTCCAGATAAAAAAAAAACAACATACCACGTGGTTTTTCTCGCATGCAGATTTTTCGAAAAGATTCAACGACAAAGCTTCTTTTAACATCATACACGAATAAATGAACGCATTTTCAGAGTGTTCAGTAATGTGGCTAATGTGCCTGCAAGCATGTATGAACATCTGCATGAGGAAGTTTGAGTTTTTGGCTGTAAGCGTAAAAATGAGAGAGAGAGAGAGAGAGAGAGAGAGAGAGAGAGAGAGAGAGAGAGAGAGAGAAAACGAGAGGAGCAGGAGAAGAAGGAGAAGGGAGAGTGAAAAAAAAATAAAGAAGAAGAAGAAGAAGAAGAAGACGATGATGACGATGATGATGAAGGAGAAGAAGAAGCAGAAGACAGAAGAATGGGAGAGAGGAGGAGGAGGGGGGGGAGGAGGGGGAGAGGGAGGAGGAGGAGCAGAAGGAAGAAGGGCGGAAAGAAGAAAGGAAAAAAGAAAGTAAATAATAAGAATAAGAATGATGATGATGATAATGATAACAACAATAGTAAGAAGAAGAAGAAGAATTATGAGGAGGTGGAGGAGGAGGAGACGCAGCTGTTATTTTGTTATTGCTGCTGCTGCCGCTGTTGGTTTTGCTATCATTGCAGTTGCTGACGACCTTGACCTTGAGTTATTTGACCTTTCAAGAAAGAGAAAAAAGAGAGAAGACTGCACACCTTGTGACGGTTTCTGTCAGTGTGCGCAAGAGGACACACGAAATATATGGATATTCTGTCTGTCTGTCTGTCCGTCTCTCTATCTCTGTCTCTCAATCTATTTCTCTCTCTCAATCTGTCTGGCTGTCTGACTGTCTGTCTGTCTGTCTGTCTCTGTCTCTGTCTGTCTGTCTGTCTGTCTGTCTGTCTGTCTCTCTCTCTCTCTCTCTCTCTCTCTCTCTCTCTCTCTCTCTCAGCGTTTCTAAAAGTGACGATGAAATGTATACTGATGCCCCCCCCCCCCTCCCCCCTTTGTGTGACTCTTTCGTGGGCAGGTGTTCTCCAAGGAGGGGCCATAAGCGGAGATTCAGGCTGCCCACGCCACATTTCTGTCTGTGGTGTGAAGGGAACGGTGGATGGATTGGGGGTCAGTACATCTGTCCCACTTTGTTCCGCTGTCTCTGTTTCTCTATGTTTCTGTCGCTGTCTGTCTGTCTGTATCTGTTTGTGTGTATGCGTCTCTCTCTCTCTCTCTCTCTCTCTCTCTCTCTCTCTCTCTCTCTCTCTCTACATTATGTATAATCTGCAGGCACACACACGCATACATGCACACGCACACATACATAAGTACATGCGCACACACACACACACACACGCACACACACACACAACTTTTTACGCTCTTACTCATGCACACGCGCACACACATATACAAACACGCGCGCGCATGCAAATGCGCGCAGGCATGCACGCACTCAGACCACACACACACACACACACACACACACACACACACACACACACACACACACACATACACACACACACACACACACACACACACACACACACACACACACACACACACACACACATCGCGCGCGCACGCACACAACGTGCCCACAAACGCATGCAGGCATGCACGCACTCACGCATATACGCACACGGACACGCAGACACACAGACACACATACACACTCACGCGCACTCGCGCGCACACGTTACAGCAGCATGATGTGTTTGTTTCTCCGTGAGAAGAATAACAACCCAGCTAATTTACTGTGACATTGATCGACGCACGTACATTTCTTTTGTTTTAGCATGCACCGGAGACTGTACTCCTCTATCTATTTTTCCCTCCATTTTACTTAGTTGTAAACAATATTACAACCAAATCCACCTCCACCCCCACCCCACCCCCATCCCACTCCAACCTTCTCTGTTCCCCTTCACCATCTTCACCACCCTCCTGCCCTTCCAAAAAAAAAAAAAAAAAAAAAAAAAGAAAAAAAAAAAAAAAAAAAAAAAAAAAAAGAAAAAAAAAAGAAGAAGCAATCAAGTTGACAGCGGACTGCACTATAGCAGCTATTCTTCACTGCATTGCAGTGTATATCTTAAGACTCTTTTGGGGACTGCGTAGTTCCATACATTGTGTGCTGCACACTGTATTGTAGACCACTTTGCAGATTATATTCCGAACGATATTATACGATGCATTAAATAGTACATTTAAGGCTGTACTGTAGCGCTTTATACGGTTGGCCGTATTGTAGACTGTCCCATAACTATTGCCATCAGAGGGGGGGGGGGGGGGGGGGAGGGGAGGAGGTTGTATGTGATGTCCCTGTCGGATCATATCAGTCAGCACTGAGGCACTATCACAGAGAGTAATCGGCAGTGCTGCCTCCCCTCTGGCGGGCGACCTCATGGCAAATGGATGGTTATAGGCCCCTGTGCACTGGCAGCGGCGACATGACGATTGGATGTGGCTGATCTATGGCGGCACTGGGACCTCTGCCGTTGGGACGGAAGAGAAGGTCACGTAGCACACAGACACACACACAGACAGACAGACAGACAGACAGACAGACAGACAGACAGACAGACAGACACACACATACACACACACACACACATCTATCTATATATCTATTTATCTATCTGTTTATCTTTCTTTCTATCTATCTACGCATATATATATATATATGTAGAAAGAAACTCGTGGAGAGCGTGGCAGCAGAGAGTCCTCAGAAGAGAAGCCCCCTTCAAGCAAGTGTTTCGGCCCTTATCTCCCCGCCAGAGGGGAGGCAGCACTGCCGATTACTCTCTGTGATAGTGCCTCAGTGCTGACTGATATGATCCGACAGGGACATCACATACAACCCCCCCCCCCCCCCCCCCCCTCTGATGGCAATAGTTATGGGACAGTCTACAATACGGCCAACCGTATAAAGTGCTACAGTACAGCCTTAAATGTACTATTTAATGCATCGTATATATATATATAAATGAGAGCACATAAAACACAGAGTGGATACCAATATCGTTCAAGTCCGCATTGCATAATGGAAAATGTGAATATAAAACACTAGCATCATAGAAGTCTAATTCTCTGAAATGGGCGAGCAGTGAAATCCGCAGAGCAAGATCGACTGACACTTGACTGACACGTGATCATCAAAATAGCTGAAGCGCTTCCGCTTTCTTGGTTACGCTACGCCATCCTTCGTTAATAGTCCTCCTCATCCGTCACGAGATGCGTGTGTCTGCAGGAAACAATGTCATGTGACACAGGTCTAAGCATGCTACATGTTTTGTATGCTGTTCGTGTGAGATCTTTTACTCCCAACTCACCACACACACACACTCACCACACACACACACAGAGAAAATGATGATAATGGCAGAGCCAATGTTAAGTAGATACTCAAGGTCTGACCAGCGCGTTGGGCTGATGCGTAGGTCAAACATCTGCTAAGTCGTAGCCAAGAGTCCTTCTTCAATTCTCTCATCTTAGTTATTGGTTCATTTATCCATCAGCTTTAAATCATTCGCAGCGTGGTCTCAAAACTTAGCGGATGTGGTGTAGCGTATATGGACTAGTCCGCACGCCGTGACACCTTGATGAAACTGAAACTTAACTGAAACCCTTTGCTCCCAACAGATGTGCGAATGATTTTATTGTATGAATGTTTTCCATATTGGCAAAATAATTTTTGTGACGTTAGCATCATAAGCCAATGAATGGCAAGGCTGGTTAATACGTCTAGCTTGAAAATAAAATTGCAGACGAGAATCAGGCAGAACTTCTTTAAAATCTTTACACTGCAGAAGTTTCTTGAATTTATTCCACAGTAGCTAGACGTGTTGGACCCAAGAGAGAGGATGGGGGAAGCAGGGACTGAAACGGCAGATGGACATCACTGACAATTAACTTCATGGAAAAGATGAACGGTCGATGGGGCAGAGCAGCTGCTAATATTTTGAATTTCCTTCAGGACGTATTATTGTGTGATATATCTCACAATGAAACGCCTTTGAGACAGACAGTACTATCAATTAGTCGCACCTCTTTGGTAATTATGTTCCACCTACAATTACATTTGGACTTCGTCTGCGAACAACTTTTACCCTGGAAAGTCCTCCGACAAATAGGACGTTAAACTGATCACTCAGACTTCATTGACGACAACGTAGAATAAATGCCGCTGTTACTGGTATTGAATGACGGGGCAGACTGTCGGACGGAGCATCACTAGAACTGGATTATCGGTTCAGGTAATTACTGGGTCTGAAAGGCTGGAAGCTAATTCTACGGTGGCAGAAGTCTGACTGCGTTCTGGTATTTGTATTGAACGGTACGACTGGAATGAAGAAACAGGTGATGATTTGGTCGCTATCACTAATTTGGTCGCTATCACTAATTCCCCAACTTCACGCTGACGGTTCCAAGTGCTGTATAAAAGGAACAGGTCACGTTGACGTTGTATGCAGGCACATAATAGACATTAGCAAAAATATTTGGCTTTCGCCCGATGAATCTATACCTTCCACCGATCTGACTACTTTGATTTCCCCACCGTTGTCTGTAGGTGAAAGGAAGATAGAATGGGGTAGGGATGGATGGGAAGAAGGGAGAGGTATGGAAGGGGAGCTGAAACGAGATTTCCGTTACTGCAGTTCCTGAGAAGGAAAACTAGCCCCAGACGTAACTGTCCTTTTGTCCAGGGGATTAGGTATTGAAGCCTAGAAACGAGCTTTGAGTGACTCAGAAGTCAGACATAAGTAATTTGACCATGAATTTTGAAAGCAAATTGAAAAGAGAGGGGTATAGTTACCGCCAAGGACACAGACAAACAGTACAGGACTAGACACAATGCATTTCGACCTCTTGGGTCTTCTTCAGGTTAAGACAGTGACAAAGAACAAGAAACCACTTAGCTGCTGTTAGCTGCTTCTCCTGTTCGTCTTGCAGTCAAGACTCTGTCTGTGTCCTTGGCGGTAACTAACCCTCCCTCTTTTCAAATTTTGCTTCATTTCCCGCCCTCAGTCACTCCGTTTTGAAACATGAATTTTAAGTCATCTACAGAGATACTAAACTATTTTGACGTTAATCGTTACTGATCACACAGGGAATCTAAAAGATTTAGCAGGAAAGCAGAATATTTAATGAATCTAGAAGTAAAACTCAAATCATACAGCACTGAACCTTGAGGGACTAGGAAATTCACCAGTAGAAATTTTTAACAGAATCTTAACAATCTAGTAGAAAACTTTAATTGATATAGTGGGCAAACACACGATCTGGACATAAGCCTGAAACGATTTGGCAGAGCACCTTAACTAACTTGTCACTGGACTTTAAGAGATCTAGAAATGACCTGAAATGATATATAAATGCACCTTAAGATAGATATATATGAATTCTAAGGAATTTGATGATGGAAGTTCATGATATTGTAGAGTTTGCTCTATCATGGAATCTTATGTGGACTTTAAATTATCAAGTCTAAGGTAAACTGGTATTCAGCCTTAAAATATCAGTAAAAGAGTCAGAGTTTACAAAACAAAACAAAACAAAACAAAACAAAACATTTAGCCGTCTTGCAGTGAATCTCAAATAATCGTGAAGAAAGCTTGGAGTGATTTAGCATCTGACACAATAATCCAGAAGTGATTTATAGTGAGCCCTATGTGACACAATAATCCAGAAGTGATTTAGTAGTGAGCCCTATGTGACACAATAATCCAGAAGTGATTTAGTAGTGAGCCCTATGTCACACAATAATCCAGAAGTGAACCAGCAGTGAACTTTACGGGACTCTGCAGTTGAACTCTACGGTCTGGCAGTAAGTCTCAGAGAACATAGCAGTGAGCCTCAATAAGGTTTATTTACACCGATTTATTCAATTATCTGTAAAAGTAGTATGGATACTATGTGATGATTATTGCTGTAATGCATATTCTGGTAGTAAAACAAACGAAAACAAAAACAAACAAGCAAACACGATAAGGAACCTTGAACATAATCAATCTCCCGGTGCTATAATTGACAGCAACTGGCAGAGTCTGATCGTGCAGATTTCAAATGATTTTTGGGAAATCTGTCTCACAATATCTAAGGGTCAAGATTATCGTCCATGCTGCTTTGCGTAGAGCAGTCCCCCCCCCCCCCCCCACACACACACACACACACACACTCCTCACGGGAGAGCTTGGCTCAGACCGTAACTAATCCAAATAAAATCGTTCACGTTATCTTTTTATCCATCAACGGCAGACAAGGTCTGTGATTACATTTTCAAGTTCTCTGGCATTATGTGTAAACGCTCCTTTCTTACCAGCACCATACCGCATTAGTGCTACAGAAAATACAAAATGAGGGATATGAGCCTCACTGTCCACCTCCCCCTCCCTCAATGTCTTTGTCGGCCACGTTTACATTTCAGCTGCCATTTCACGCCTTTATATCGAAGTCTGCAATGTCACCTCGTCCACTTCCTGTGCTATATGTCACGCCTGTCTGGTGGATTGAACGAATCCGGATTCACATCATGACATGTTAACCTTCCGATCTTTGTATAACGAGCAGATGTCCATTCCGTGCATGCAAAGCTATTGACATCCAAAGCAACTACAAACATGTATAACATTTCATTGAATAATACGTTTATTTGTTTTGAAGTATTTATCTACTTACGATTTCTAAATTGTTGAAAATATACTTTTATGTCCCTACGTTGAAACTTGTAGACTTTAGCACACCAAACAACAACAAATACAAAAGGTGTTGGAAAAATACTTCTATGAAAAAAGGCAACGTTGTACCCCCAGCGAATTTCATTGGACTGTCAATATTGAATAAAAAACCTGGGACATTATTTGATAGAGGGATTTTTCTGTCACCATTAAGATTTTTTTTCTTTTTATTAGTTATGACTCTCTGAATTTCTCCATTCATGCTGTCTGTCATCTGTTCGCTTTCGATGCCAGCAGACTGCTCAGAATGTCACTACTCCGGTCTGTTACACAGACAGATCTCGTTAACATCAATGACCGCCGTCAAGAACCACTACTCTGCTCCTCAGACCACTTCTCTGGCCACTTAAGTACCTTTGCCCTTGTCAGCTTCCAGCTCCGACTACTCGGTATTTTAAACATGATTAGTGTGTGTGTGTGTGTGTGTGTGTGTGTGTGTGTACGTACACACGTGCGTGCGTGCGTGTGTATGCGTGCGTGCGTGCGTGTTTAAAGCGTTTTCACTTCATTGAATACTTTTTTTTAAATCAGGTTCAAACTTTAATGTGTCATCATATTTACGGAAGTGCAGGAGAAATGGGACTTTTTATGATCTCGGTTTTTTTTCTTCAACTGCACCCCCCCACCCCCCCCTCCCCGGCTTTCTCCTTATACCTCCTCTTGGTATTCGTATAGTACAATGGCCATGCCAATCAAAAGTTCGACTCTCTCTCTCTCTCTCTCTCTCTCTCTCTCTCTCTCTCTCTCTCTCTCTCTTTAGCGCGCTTTCTTTTCTCCTCTTTTTCTCCCTTTGCCAATTCAATTCAACATTCCCTGCTAAAAAAACACACAAAAAACCCAGCAACAACAACAACCAGCCGACCAAATAGACAGGCAAAAACGTCAAAAATACACTCGCTCTCTCTACTCTCTCCTGCCCTAAGATTCCAGCTGATCGTACCCAGTTCCATCTTACTGAAGAATTTTTTCAACATCGGCTAATTTAACTGTCAGGGGACATATGCCGTGTCAGGCAAAAAGTCTGCACAGTAAGGAAAGCACAGTGACCAGTCCTGTCAGTTTTAACATTGTACGGAAGCTTCTCTGAAAATACGGGAGGCATGGAAAACACCAAAGTGACAGGAGTGATCCAGTATTTACGAGTGCAACTGATTCCAGTTGGCCGCGCGCTCTCTCATTCGTCGGTCATTGAACCTGGCCCTTTTCCATTAGCGTCCAGCTGGAGTGAAAAAAAGTGGTTGATTTAGTAGACAGAAGTAAACAACAGTCTTGCATTTTATGGATGGATGTGTATTGAAGGAGCAAATATACTGATAATTTTGATTTCGTAATCACTCAATTGCTTCGAAAGCTGAAAAGATCGTGTTTTTTTTTTTTTTTTTTTTTTTTTTTTTTAAAAGACACAAGTTCGTACGTTTAATATCTTGAAAAAGAAAGCAAATGCCGCATGTGGTCTATTTTCCAATTCAATTAAATGCAGATACAGTAATCAGTCCTTTACACCGACACTCGTGTAGGTGATGGTAATGATGATGATTGCGTTGACGAGTTACAAAACTTTATTTGTGTAGTATCCCCCCCCCACCCCCCCAGTGTAGTTTATTTTAGATATTGTATGCATTACGATTTTTCATGATGTCTCAAATATTTCAAGAGGAAGATGAGTGTGTGCTTAATGCCCATTCTGTAACACACATAGGAACAGCCCATCAGTTTGATTGGTTGAAACACGATATGTCACCGATATAGGCTTTGAATAAAAAAAAAGGCGATTCTAACCATCAGAGTGTAACACTTACCATGTCTTCCATTCACAATGGTTGGTGTTGGAAACGGACCAAAACAACTCTTATTTGTGTTTATGATTGTCACTTACTTTTAGGCAAGGTTTATAATTAAAGATGGTTATTTATAAAGGTGTACCGATTGATTTTAAAAATAATTTATTAATAGTGCGCGATAAAAACATGTATTGTTAGACTCATAAATGTCAATGACCAAGACATATATTTGACCGTACTTTTTGTTATGATGTTATATTTACAAATTTACAATTTTATTTATTGCTCGAACAAGTCACGTATCCGTTTACTGTGCCACATCATTTAACGAAACAGATCGGCAATGTGGAACATTAGGTTTAAAAATCTACATATTGATAGATTTGAAATATATGATTGTTTGCTTTTATTCATTTTAATCTTTTACACACTATGAATTAAAATATTGTTGCAGCCAACATAAAGCCTTTTTAAAATTAATTTTTGTGATATGATATCCTCATCCAATTTGATGTTTCGGGTTAAAATCTTACTTATGATCAGTGAACAATATAAATTATCTCCCTTAGAAGACCTCGTTCTCTGACAGATAAATCCAGCTCGCTTTACGTAAATGTGCTGTCCGTACTTGACTTACATGATTACACAAGTAGTTCTATATAGTAATACAGTTTGGTTGTCCTGCAATTGATATTTTCGGCAATATTTTCAACATAATAACGTTGACATTTTCTTTAAAAGTCTTATCAATTCAATAAACTGCTTTATACATCGATGAACAACACTTTGCGTTATGTCATGTGCAAATGTTTTAAACAATGTTAAATTTCCTTCCTTTAAGAATTAATCTTTATTATGGTTTCTACCGAGCAAGGGTGGAAACGCAAATCAATAACCAAAGACTAAATGTGTGTAAATCAATAATCTAATTCACTTGTTTAAGCTTACAAAACAGTCTTACCTGGTTGAACAATGACATAACTTTACAGTAAGTTACAGAAATGCAACGTGCATTTTACACTGTTGCATTAATGATAGAAGTAAGACTTTCACGAGGTGAAATCCCTTATATCCCCAGTACAACAAATCATATGTGTGATGTAGTATAAGACTGAGATATGACGTTAAAGGGGTTCTCACCCATTTTTGGTATGTGGTCGTATTGCGAAACCCAGCCTCGAATCAGCCGCCTGTGGTCTCATCTTGCAGTGAGAGCAGCATTTCCTGCGGATTGGGAAAGCGAGAGGCTGAAACAGGAACGACAACCTCGATTTCGATAAAAGGGGGATTTCCCGATTGATGACGTCGAAAAGCCAAGTCGCTCTTCGTGTTCGGCTGAAGTGAGATGGGGCGAATGTGTGCTGTGTCTGGTTGCGGAATTTCATCAGGAAATAAGCAAAGAGTAAGCGTTCATGCTTTTCCAGGTGCTTCCAGCCAGTGTAGGCGATTGTGGATAAATTTTGTCACCACAACGAGGAAAGATTTTGTTCTTCGGGACAGTTATCATGGCATTTGCGGTCGTCACTTTGAAGAGCAGTTTCCAAGACCAACACACCTGGAAGGTAAAGGTGGAAGCTGGAATTCGGGTCCGAAGACAGCTGAAAGAGGATGCTGTGCCAACTATTATAACAGAAAAATGTATTAAAGCACTCTCTGTTCATTCGCCAGCTGCAAGTGCAAGCCTCAAACGCAACAGTGACACGGATTCTGTAAGGAGCAAGAGAGCCAAACTCAGAGACGTAAAGAAGGTAAGGTTTGTGGAATGGGTGGTTGATCTTTTTGTGTTTCATTTCATTCTCAGTGTATGGTTGGTTGTAAAGATAGTTGTTGGTTTTCGTTGAGTGTTGGCATCAAACTGAAACATACATTGTTACTGTCATAGTGGCAGTCAGTCAGTCACACTGCCTGCTGCCACTGAAACTGTTGCATGTTTGTGATTGATTTTTTCCCCTGCTGTTACTGTTTGCAGCAAAACTGAAGTTACGATTCTTATTAACAAGAAAGTGTCCATGTCCACAAATAACAACTTTTTGGACTCCAGTGAATAATAGTTTGGGTTTTTATTTTTCAGGACATTGCTGAACATCAGGCACCCCTGAAAGTTCAAGTTTCCGCCCAACAATCATATGCTTTAGTAAGTGAATTATTTATCAGTATTTGGATACAGGACGGTGACTTAGTGTGCATTTTAAGATATATGCAGGTGTGGTATGTCTGTATGCTATAAACTGCTTTGGTGAGTCAGAGAATAATGAGCTTAGATCTGCAGCTTAGATCTGATGTACGGCACGTCATGCATCAGTTTTTACAGTAACAGCCAGAATCTTTAACTGCAATATATTGTAAAAGACCCCTCAGATTCTAATTGTCATTGTGGAACTTCAGAATTTAAGTGGAGGGAGTGAGATTGAAAATGAGGAGTGTAAAAAAAAAAAAGTGTGTGTGTGTGTGTGTGTGTGTGTGTGTGTGTGTGTGTGTGGGTGGGGGTGGGTGGGGGGGCTGAAAGTGAACAGCTATTGAAAAGATTTCTACAGCAGGGAAGAGAATTAGTGTGATGATGCAGTAGCTGACAAACTCCTGTTCAAAGGAAAAGGCATTATCTGATAGATCTAAACAACTGAAGTAAAATGTGGTTTATCACATAATCATTTTAAAGTTATTTACATACTACGGTAACGTGTGTGTGTGTGTGTGTGTGTGTGTGTGTGTGTGTGTGTGAACAGATGTATGTATGTGCATGTTTATATCATGTACCATCTGTGTCGTGCGTATGTGTGTACATGTACATAATATGGTCAACCTGTAAAATGTCGAACTGCCTGGACAGAAACACAAGCGTCTGATGGCGAGGGAGGTGGTACTGTACAAGGAGCTGTAGGTTCAAACTGGTACGGATGAACTCCATACAATTCAGTGAAAATTTCACGTTCGATGTCCTCTTCGTTGGAACTTGACTCGTAGCTGGGAGCATCTGCCATTATCGCCGGAAAATAGTTGAGTTTTACGTCCTCATAGCGAAAGCTTTTAGGGACATGTCTTTCATTCACGGTAGTCTTGGCATTTATACGTCACTTGCAGAATCACCTACTCTCGTCTCTTTCCGTACTGTGCTCGGCAATCTCCGTGGCGAGTCACGATTTGGCTACTTGCACGACCCGAAACACGGATAGAAGTGAGTTCCAGAAGAAAAGTAACACGTACATCGAAACACGCTCGATCATACTTTTGAACAACCCACACATGCTATTTATGGGTGAGGACCCCTTTAAAGGTTTCATGATGCACATTTGGAATATGCCACGACCTGCGCATGAGAAAAATGTTAAAGCAGAACAGAATTGAGTGGCCAGAACTTTTCACCCCAGATATGATGTAAGCGCGAATGAAACCTAGAGGTACCAGAAGTGCGCTGATTTAGAAATCGGGCAGAAAAAAATCGCTTCATTCGTAAGCCTATAATTACACAGAACTGGTCTCTCCCTCACTGTGTGCGCTAGGGAGAGGACAGAGGAGGTATCGAGGAATTGTTGTATGGTTGCCAGTGGCGGGTTGTGCCATAAGGCAATAACTGGCAGTATCAGTGGCTCAGCTGGCCATTCAGTTAACTTCTGACCCCCCTCTCTTTCTCTCTCTCTCTCCCCCCCCCTCTCTCTCTGTATGTGTGTGTGCAATCTCACATTCAAGCATGCGGATGGTGGCGTGTGTGTGTGTGTGTGTGTGTGTGTGTGTGTGTGTGTGTGTGTGTGTGTGTGTGTGTGTGTGTGGAGAGAGAGAGAGAGAGAGAGAGAGAGAGAGAGAGTGTGTGTGTGTGTGTGTGTGTGTAAGCGAATCTCTCCTTCCCCATTTGTCTGACCTGCCCTTTGCCCACCATCTCTGAAAGGCATGTAGTCATCACATGTGAGTCATGCAGGCATCACAACTCTGGTTCGGAACGAAGTAACCACACATTGGCATCATGACGATAGGATCTGATCTGCCAATGATATCATGCAAAATATGACTCTCATTGCTTAACAGAACATGGACGGAAAAGCTCATGAAAAACGTCTGGTAACATAAAGCAAGAACCAGAAAGTCCAACTTTCAGATGAGTTCGTTGCAGTTTTTGACACTAACCAATGCGATACAGCTTTGGTTAGTTTTCCAGTATTTGTCTTGTCTTAACATTTCACCCTTTCCCCCCTTCATCTGCTTTTGGCTTGTGCTAATATCGCAGTAATCCATGTAATTCTTCCACGGTCTCATCCAATCAGTCAAGATGACCATCTGTCCCGGCAGTTTCATTTTCTGCTTGAGTCTTCATTTGCACAGAAGAGGCTTCGAGTACTGGCTAATTCCAGTCTAGAATCGCCTGCATGTGAGCACGACAATGCTTCCAGATCTCATTTCAACCAGACTTGAAATCCCACACTGATGCCAGACAGAACTAACGGTAGCCAGCAGAGGATGGAGCACGTGACGGGGAAAAGGGAATCAGTCTACTGGGTTGTTGCTCATTCCGCTCTTGGAGCTCGTTTGGTCATTCAGATTGAAATCATGTCGTTGGTTTACCAGCTGGTCACGGACTAATCACAGGGCTGGTTTGATCGTTATGACAGAGCTGAGGGCTATCTAATCCCTCAGTTGCCTGTGGGCAACGAGATACTTACTAGCTGAGCCAACTCATCTCTTGCTTTGCTTCATACGGAAGCTACTTTTGATACATATTTTTAAAAGACATCCTTCCCCATATTGGGATGCACAGAAAAGAATGTGTCATCGTGTGTGTGTGTGTGTGTGTGTGTGTGTGTGTGTGTGTGTGTGTGTGTGTGTGTGTGTGGTGTGTGATCGCTCACGAACTGAGCTTAAACAAGAAGTATATATTTCTTGACACCTGTCATCTTGTTAGATAACACGAAATAAAAGTAAATCCTGTTTGATAATGATGATGACCAAGGCAATAATAACGCTGTATTTATCATTGTTGACTTAGTTGAAACTAACTTCTTTACACTAACACAACTTCCTCACAGTATCGCCTGTTTCTCTTCACGTTTGTTCCAGAAATCCAGGACACACAGGATCCTAGAAATTTGTCAGGCAAAGCAAAACGTGATAGTAATCTTTATAAATTCATTAAAGCTTTTTTTTTTTTAATACCGACAATATGCACATTTAAAAACAAAAATCCTCATGCGTTCAAAAACGCCACAGATTATTGATTTGATCGGATGGAGTAAGAAAAATCAGACACTTCATCACACAGAAAAGAAAGAACTGCTACTCATGGGAGATAACTCCTACAAATTCTTCCTTCCGAGCCGACACGGTGTTTACAGCGGTCTGTCGACCCACTCATGGCTTTGGTCTGACGTGGATGACTTGGACAGCTTCCGAAGCCTTGTTGACTCCACACGGACACTGATCCTTCGCATCCAACTGGACAGAGGTCTCTGTCCTTCCCTAACTCCAAGTGAAATCTGTCTGACACGCTAACTGCGCGTGGCGGACAGATGTTTCGATGGACGGGTCTGGATGCTGGAATGAGACAGGTGGTGGTATGGAGGAGTACCTGCTGGCGGACAGAGAGAGGAGTATGATTCTGAATAGGGTAAAGTGTTTACGCGGAATGTGGATAGACAAACATAATTGAGTGGTCAGCTGTTTTTCATTTACGTTTTCTTCTTTATCCTCTTTTGTTTTCATTTCAATTGCTATAAGTTGTAAGAAATACTTTGTGTATGTATTTTAGTGCTCTACAGATTGAGTGTCAATTATGGGTTGAAATCGCGGCACACTGTCCTCTTTTGATGCATCTATAACTTCTCAGCTTGTTTGATTAAAGTTCAATATTTGGAAACAAAAACCCACAGAATTGAGTGACTTAATGGGCCTACGTCTATTGTTTGTAAGCTTTTCTGGAAAGTTTCATAAAGCACAACTTACAGCGCAGTTAACACAAGAGAAATCTCACTCTTTCAGGAAGAGTTATTCACGAGGACAAAGACTACACCAAAATGAAGGGGAAAAACCCACTAATTTTGGTTTGGACAGAAGGTTCAAAGGCCGTACAGTCTGGTCTCTGTTATGAACTTTTGGATATGCAAAATGTCCTTTATGTATTGTTGACCAATGGTCAGACAAATTTGCATTCTTTGAATTGTCGTCTGCCTAGGTAAAACAATTTTTGTTGTTCGTTCTTTTTTCTGTGTTCTGTTGTTTTTTTTTTAACCGACGACTGCCCTGTTTTAACACATACAACAAACTGGAACCAATTCCTTACCTTTTGATGTCATGAAAGTGCACGAGTGGTTTGGCACTTCACGGCAAGCTTTCTTTCTAGAACCCTGAGAGATATAGACGATTGCAATACCGTTGGGGGGAAAGCTAGAAACTGTCTGTAATACGCATCTTTGAAGTGGGTGAAACTTGTGTGTGCAGTGCTAATCTTCTCATTTGAGTCTGCAGCACATCTTGGTCATGTCACGTGCTAAACATTCCAAAGTTATAGTCGTTTTGATGTCATCTTAATATTCATCGCAATGTCGATTTAAACCACCGCCCTGGCGAAGCGATTAGTGTTGCGGTTTCCCAGTTGGGAGGTCGTGGAATCAATTTCCATGACAGACGTTTATTTGTGCTGTTTCTCCCCTGATCGGCTCCTACATAGAGTTGAGTTGTTTGCTATGGGCTCAGTCGGGAAGACTGGGAGCACATAATTGAGTTTCATCCTTTTAATGGATGCGCCTCTGACAGCGTTCGCTCAAATTTCTTGACTAAGACTGCAGGTGTCTGTATCTCTCCGGCTCGTCTGACGCCAGGATATATTATGAAATATAGCATAAAGTAATATCTGTCACACATTCTCAAACCAGAATGGAAATCCGTAGCATCATTTTCATCATCTTCATTGATCAGCTTAAAAGGGTGTCGAATTCATGTGGCCCTTCATGTTCTGCTTTCAAGGTGGCATCTGTTTCAATCTCCTCTCCACATCTATACCCTTTGTAAGATTCTGTCAGGATCACCGGAACTGACAAATTCATGGGGACTGTCGTTGGCGCCCCCCGAAGCGAGAGCTCACTGACACTGGCTCCACCACTATGCAATTATTATCAGTTTCAAAATGGAGTGACTGAGGGCGGAAAGTGAAGCAAAATTTAGAAAAAAGAGGGGGTTAGTTACCGCCAAGGACACAGACAAATAAAGTACAGGACAAAACACAATGCATTTCGATCTCTTGGGTCTTCTTCAGGCAAAGACAAATAACATTTAGGACAGTGAAAACGAAGAACGAGAAACCACTTATCTTCTCATATTCGGCGCAAAACCAAACGTATCGTCAGTGGGGGCCTTAGTAGCTGTGTCCTACATGTGTTGGATCAGTATAAACACCACTGAACACCACCGACGTGACTCGGCAGCAGTGCAGTGTCTCCTCTGGTGGGTTGCTTCATGACAACTTGACATTGACTGCTCTCTGTTGATTACCGGTGCTGAGGCTGTGGCGGGACAAACCGGTCAATGGCTGTGGACAGGAAGTCGGAATGCACGGCGTGGACGCAATACCAATGAGGTGGTACGGAAGTTGAAACAGAAAAAAAAACCTGTTCATTTATCAACGCAGGCATAAGACGGCCAAGACAATTCAAAGAAAAAGTCATCAAGCTGAACTATACAGCCAGAAATGTCAGACGCTTTCAGTGACATTCATTTTGTTCAAGGTACGGCAGATCCAGGTTCTTCATGACAAGATGAATGTCTACAAATAATATGTCTATGTTGGCGAAGTTCACATAATTTACACTATGCAGTTTCTATCATCCTCTGTTCCTTGATCACATAACAATGGCAAAATGTGAAAATGTGTTAGAATATGGTGGGAAGATGTGGAAAATGGACCGATAGTAGTGAAATGGTGAAAAGTGGTGACGGCGACGAGGGGGTGAGGTTAGTGAGAAGGGAAAGGAGTGGATGAGAGGTTTGGATGGGAAAGGGGAAAGGTTAACTGTGTATAGAGCAAAATGGCAATGATCACATTTGACTCCTCTATCAGAGAGAGAGAGAGAGAGAGAGAGAGAGGAGAGAGAGAGAGAGAGAGAGAGAGAGAGAGAAAGAGAGAGAGATCGTGCTATTAACTTCTAATCATCAGATGATCCCATCTGGAATGCGCATGTGTTGTGCTACAGCTAGTGGAACGATGTCTGCCAAAATCATGCCTACAGAAATCCATAAATAAAAAGTCTGGTAATGTAAGGTGGGCATCGGAAACCCCCACAGTTTCCAGCTGGGTTCACGTCATGCTTTGACGCCATCCAGAACGCTAAATCGTCGGGCAGTCTTTACATTGTGCTCTTTTTCTTTGGCTGTTAATCGTTTTTTTTTTCTCTCCGTGGATCTGCATTTCATTCAGATGATGGCTAACATTACATCAACGCATGCATTCGACCATCGATCACAAGCAGCAAAGTCAACTTCACCATTTGTCCTGGCCATTTCATTTTCCGCCCCGCATTTCCATTCGCAACAGAGGACGCTCCACGTACAGGAAATAAACATATGGAGAAACTTCGTATCCACAATGATCTGTATGTGAGCGTGACAATGCTTCCAGATACCATGTCAACAAGCATTGACATTACGCTAATGCCAGACAGAACTCATCTCAGTGAGTAGAGGATTGAGCACGTGCCATGCTGCAGGGGGATGAGAGGGGATTGGGACTGGGGGTGGAGGGCAGGAATCAACCTATTGGGTTGTAGCTGCGTGTAATCGTATCAGCGTTTCCACGATCCAGATTGAATTCATGTTGTTGATTTACTAGCTGAGGACAGAATGTCAGAGCGCTGTCTTGATCTTTCTGGCACAATTGGGGGCTGTCTTATTCCTATATCGCCGGCAGAAACTGAGCCAGGATTTACTGAGCCAAGCAACATTTCTGGCTTTGCTTCCAATCCAAGCTACTTTTCGATGCATATTTCTCATACCTTTCCCCACCAAAATAATTGAGTTGCGGGAAAAAAATGATGTACGTTATACAGAAACAATATAGTTTGCATTTTATCAAGAAAGGACACGAACTGAAATAACATCCGGTTCGGTGTTGTATTTTCTTGATTATTCCATGAATGTAAATTGCACTATTGCCCTTAAAGGAGAGAAATGACAAGAGAGAGGAGGAGGAGAGGAGGAGGAGGAGGAGGAGGAGGAGGAGGAGGAGGAGGAGACGAAGAAGATTACAAAGCATTTTTTAAAATCATGTCTTCAATCCAGATACTAGATTTCATACACACATTTTTTTTCATATTTTGATGACATATACATATAACAAACAACTTTAACATATTACATTAAACAAAAACACGCAAACACTTTGACATTATACACAGGTAATAGCACTGTGTTTGTGCTTAAAATTGATGTGTGTATGCGTATGGTTGTGCGTGTGCGCGCGTGAGCGCAGAATTCATAAGTTGTTGCCACGTGTTTTGCTGTAATATACAATGAAACAAAAATAAGTCATGTATGATAATAATGATGGTAACAATGATGACGGATACACCCACCGTGTCCTGAAAACAACAACAACAAAAGACAAAAACTTTTCCACACCTACACCACATACTCGACATATTTATTTCCTGTTTCCATTTCCCTCAATTCACGAAACCTACGAGGCACATAATTCTATAAAATTGTCAAGCAAAACACAGAGCGATATAGTTATTTGTAAACTCAACAAGCCTCTTTGACGTCAACAATGTTCACAGTTTTTTTTTGTGTGTGTGTGTGCAAAATCCGCGTGCGTTCGCAAACACCACATTGATTGGACGGGTAGGCAGGCCCACCACCTTTTCCTGTAGTACCAAAACGGTATTCGTCACGGTCTGTCGACTTCTCATACTTTTGGTCTGGCATGGATGACTTGATGAGCTTCTGAAGCTGTACTGGCACCACGTAGACCCCAGTCATTTACGTCAGAGAGGACAATGACTTCCTGCCTTTCTCTGGCACCAACGGAAGTCTGTTCGACGCGTTAATTGCCTGTGGTGGACACAAATCCTGATGGAAGAGTCTGGATGATGTGTAGACTCTGGTAGAGTGATGCTTGCAGCCAGGTATGTCCACTGAATGTAGAAAATCAGCCAAGATTTGAATTAATTGAGCACGTTATTCTGACTGTAGCAGACTTGTCTGAAAGGTGTCACTGAGTGCATTTCACAGCTCAGTTGAAACGATATATATACTCGTTTTCAGATGAAGACATTAACAGGATAACAACAACAACAACAACAACAACAACAACAACAAAACAACAACAATCACCACCACCACCACCACCACCACCACCAACACAACAACAACAAACGGACAAACTCACGTTCTTGATCATCATTAACATCATCATCATCGTCATCTCTTCTTGTTCTTGTTGTTCTCGTTCTTGTTGTTGTTGTTGTTCTTCTTCTTCTTTTTCTTAACTTCTTCTTCTTCTTCTTCTTCTTCTTCCCGTGTCATAATAGCTGCCAGAGGCAACGGTTTTACTACAGTGGGTTATTTGACGCAAAGTAGTTTCAACGTCTTAAGTAGGCGCTTAAACCCATGACCCGTATTGATGGCCGTACACATAAAAGCCTTATCCATTTAGCCACTGCTTTCCCTAACAACGCTGTCGTCAGTCGTAAAGTCTCTAAAATCTCCTCCGTGTAATTTCACGTTGCAGATTAAAAGAAAAAAAAAACTCTTCAAGAAACTGCTACATGGTCAAGGTAAAAGCCTATTTCATCACGTTATGTCTCATTAAATCTTGTCCCTTACTGGCAACGCCTTTAGTTTCTCTACAAACTCTGCACATATCTGTCAACTGAAAGATGTCATTTCCTGAACAGTTACATCAGGGCGAGCATAGCAAGAGACCTGATCATCCTTAACCGTGGGCCCTCTTTAGCACTAACCACTTCGGAAAGCACCCTCTACTTATTGTTGACAGATTTTCCAGGGGAACTCCCTCCGCCTCTCTCCATCGTTACTACTTTGGAGTTGCTATGATTTGTAGCACACATCTCTATAAACAGACACAGACTTGAGTTTGGTTTCTGAGTTTTTAGGTGTCTCAAAAAAAAAGAAAAAAAAAAAAAGAAAAAAAGATCGACACGAAAAACAAACGGTTACTAAAAACAACAACAAGGGAAGAAACTCTAAAATGCTAGTTACAAAGACAAGGAAAGTAACTCTCATTTCAAAGAGCTCGAATGAAGTCAGTTTGGAGAGCTATGATGAAGTCGCTATACTATAAAGCAGATTTTCCATCAAAGGGACCCCCCCCCCCCCCCCCCGCCTTATTATTAAGCATCTTCCAAGTGAGGCACCATTTTTTTCTCTTATCATTAATAAGGTTTTCCATGGAAGGCAACATCCCCTCTCCCTCCTCATTATCAAACATATTCTTCAGGGAAGCTTCCCTCCCTTCCCTTATCATTCAGCACATTCTCCCTCCCTTGTCAAACTAAACCGAAAACGATAGAATTATTTACGAATCCAGAGAACCTCTTTGATATATGCAATATGCTCAGAAATCTGCAAAATCCCCGTTCGTTCCCAAACACCAGAGTTGTCTGATTTGACTAGAAGCGACAGAAAAAGCTGGCATTTTACAGGATGTAGGAGAGAAAGCTGTCACATAGTGTTTGATCAAGCCTTCAGCTTCTTCCTTCCGTACGGAAATAATGTGAGAAATGGTCTGTCGACTGCTCCTGGCTTTGGTCTGGAGTGATTGACTTAGAGGGCTTCTGAAGCCTTGCTGGCACCAAGGGACACTACTCATTGAGGTCGATGTGAACAAGGAGTTCTTGTCCTTTTTTTAACACCGACCGACATCTATCCCAATTGAAGGTCTGTGGTGGACAAACCTGTCGATCGATGCGTTTCCATTGTGGTTGCGTGTTGGTGTGATGGGCCGTCTAGACTTAGATAAACAGAGAAAGAAAACGTAGGAAAGAGGCGAACTCACAGCGAAATGATCGTGTGCGTTCTTGGGGGAAGAAACACAAACACAGTCTTTTGATAAACTTGCCCGCCTTACAGTGGAAGAACAAAGACAGCAACAGCAAAATAATTATCTGTTTATTCGGTTTTGATAACAAACTCCATATAAATTGTACAATTGTGGCCTCAGCTATGAATGTTTCGATCTAAAAAGAAAAGGGAATTTTCATTACATTGTTTGACCAAAGCTCACAAAATATTCTAAGGTTTATTTTGAAAGCTGTTTCTTTGTGTTGACGAAAAGCAACTTTGCGCAAGTATCTGTGTTATTTTGGAACCTTTGTTTCTTTTTCAGTGTACATTGGAAACACATACTTCAAGATTCTAATCGTTAGCTTCCTGAAAAAGAAAGCATGATGAATAACACTACGAGGTTACACGTAAATTTTGTATCAATAAAACTCCATTAAATGCTACATTACATTCACGTACTTGAAGTCGGGCAATGCAACGTTGCAAGTTTTACCATTTTCACTATGCCTTAACGCCCCCCCTCCCCTCCCAGTTTATATGAGGAAAATAATTTAGAAACTAAAAACCTAAACTCTGGTTCCCTACGTACATAAAAAAAAGAATGTAAACCTTCCATGATAAAGTAAGCTATCAGCAATAATACTCATTTAACATTTTAACACAAATGTAACCTGCTCTTATAATTCTATTAGCTTGCCATGTTTCAAGAGGTCACCAGTGATATTTATGCTTAGATTTCAGACACACGCCTACACACACACACACACACACACACACACACACACACACACACACACACACACACACACACACACACACACATGCGCGCGTGCGCGAGCGCATGTACACACACACGGACAGACAATCAATTCAATATTTTGTGTAACTCTCAGAATAAGCGCCCAGGTCAGCAAAACATACAAAATATATTTCATTTAATATCCGGGGTATTGGCTCCATTAAACTCTTACTAATCACGGATGGCACAAAAACACGTCATATCGCTGATTCTCCCTCTACTGGACTATGGCAACGATCCCTGCTCGCTGGTCCTCCCCAATATCTATTGAATCATTGTAGAGTTAAGACCTGTGCTGCTTGCTCATTTTAAAAAAATCAAAAGAATATTACTGCCTGTTTTCCGAGCTGCTCTGGCTTCCTGTGTCTAGCTGGATGGAATACAACATTTAAATGCATTGCTGCAGTGTTATAGCTGACACAGGGCCACTTCACTTGTCAGAACGTGTTCATCTGTACAACTCATCACGCTTTCACCGTTCTCCAGATGATACGCACATTTATTACGAATGAAATTGCGCGTGCGCGCACGCACGGACGCATGCATGCACGAGCGCGCACGCGCGCGCGCACACATGCACACACACACACGCACGCACACACACACACACATACTCACACACACACGCACGCACGTGCATAGACCACACACACACACACACACAACACACACACACACACACACACACACACACACACAACACAGGTAAAAGTGAACGCACATTCACGCGCACGTGTGTGTGTGTGTGTGTGTGTGTGTGTGTGTGTGTGTTGTGTGTGTGTGTGTGTGTGTGTGTGTGTGTGTGTGCGACGTGGTGTGTGTGTGTGTGT
>CM065727.1:64918126-64930626 GCA_033310375.1 Conus canariensis
GGCTCCCTGTCCACCCTTCCAATCATCCTCTTGGCAATCTGTGTTTAGGATCGACCAGCCCGCATCTATAGATCTCTAACAGAGTTCTTCCCATCAGTCTCACACTGTCTGTCTGTCTGTCTGTTTGTCTGTCTGCCTCTGTCTCTGTCTCTCTCTCTCCCTCTCTCTCTCTCTGTCTAAACATAAAACATACTCCGATCATCCCCACTCCCACTCTTCTACCATCCCTTTTCTCCTCCCCCTACCTACCATTCTCTCTTCCCCACCTCCTCTGACCTCTCTCTCTGTAGTTTTGTTTGCTTGTTTGTAAGTTTCCTTCTGTTTTACCATCCCTCATCTCATTAGTGCTTTTATGAATAGTTTGTTTATCATTGTAGAATTAGATCATCATGTTGCTATGTTGAATTGTCAGTATGAATGATATGTGCTGAAATAATGTATGCATGACAAGGACAGATTGTAAGACTAGGCTTTGGCCTAAAATCTCCATCCTTGTGTATTAAAGATCAATCAATCAATCAATCAATCAATCAAATCAATCTCTCTCTCTCTCTCTCTCTCTCTCTCTCTCTCTCTCTCTGGTGTCTGGATGTGCCTAGTCTGATATGTTGCATATTGTTCATCAATATATTGATTGTGATAGTTGCTAGATGTTTCATTGTTTTCATTACACTGTGTAATTTTTGATTTCTACGTATGCATTGCTTCGTGTTTCCTTTTTCGTCATTATTGTAATTGAAATGTATTCTGTTTTGTGAGGGCAGGATGAAAAAAAAAGCCGTGAAGTTTGTTCTCTTTAACCGTCAGTAAAGATAATTTTGACTTCACTTGACTTGATTTGACTTGACATAAAGAGAGAATTGTTCTTTGCTCTCTATCATTCTGTATTTTTGTCCTCTGATGATGAATACACATTGCGATGGAATCATGACGAACACCCACAACACAGCACCCCGCCAATCCATGCAAGTGACACCCCATCCCTTTGTATGAGGATCTATCCTGGTCCGCTCAATTCATGTCCTGGACGTATTCCTCTTTACACAGACGACGCTGGGCGTATTGACAGACGAGTGTCCCTGTCCATATCGATCTGTATGGGAACCTGACAGCGCTTCCAGACCTCATTTCTACCATCCCCTCAATCACACTAACGCCAGACAAAGCTAATGCAAGCCAGAAGAAAACTGAGCATATGTTGGGAAGAAATGAATCACTCCTCGCAACAACAACCACAGCAAACAACAACAACAACAACAACAACAACAACAACAAAAACCCCATCCAATCATGACCGGCGTGTTTCTATCTTTTCTTTTTCCAATGTTCAGACCAATTCATGATTATAGTGCAGTCACCTGCAAAAGCCACAATGAGGCGATGTTAATAATGAACAGAGAACTTGAGGCTATCGTGGTCAGCTGGCAAAACAGAACATCTGAGCCCTCCAGTTTCTTGCTTTTCGTAAAGCCCAAGACTTTTGCTTTAAGATTTATTTTTTTTCTCATCGAGTCATTAATAGATAGAGACACAGATCGATCGATCCGCGTTTTGAATTTTTAAGGAGTTTGGGTCTACAATCTAAATGAAAAGTTTTATTTTGAAAGTGTTTCTCATCTAGCAGGTAACATGCACACTGTAACAGGCCTGATGATCTGTTCACAGAACGACTGTAACAGGCCTGATGATCTGTTCACAGAACGAAACAGCAGCTGCAGGTGACATGCACACTGTAACAGGCCTGATGATCTGTTCACAGAACGAAACATCAGCTGTAGGTCACATGAACACTGTAACAGGCCTGATGATCTGTTCACAGAACGAAACAGCCGCTGCTTGCTGGACCTATTGATCTTTCCCTGGGGGGGGGGGGGGGGGGGGGGCAATAACACTGACGGCAGCATTCGCTGGAGAAGGATTTCTTGACATGACTCCCCCCCCTCTCCCCACCTTTATAAACAACCCTGTCCCTTGAAGTTATACCTTTTAACTGGGATGTATTGTGATGTTTGCTCCACCCCATATTTGGATATCAAATATATTCGGGCCGTAGTTGTTATTATTTCTATTATTTTTTCTCTCGCAGGTCTTGCTTGTACCTACGAGTTCTTCAAGGTTGTGGACCGATGTCCAGTGTTTCAGCTGGGGATTTCCAATTTTTCTTTACTTCTGGACTTTTATTCCTAGTTACTGGCCCCCATAAGATATGTCTGTAACATATCAGTTTTTTCATTTTGATACAAGTTTTAGTCCATAATCTTTTTTTTTGTCCTTCGTTAAGTGCCCTTCTTTTGTTTGTTTCTTCTTTTTCTTTTTTAAAGAAACGTTTCATGTAGGAAGGATGATTTACTCCATTTAGAGAGTTTCCTTTGTGTACATATGGAAATGCTTCTCAATATATAGATGGGTAGTGTTGATGCTTTTGATCCAGCAGACAAGCAGGATCCTGTAGCAAGCCTGGAGAACTCTTTACACAGCGAAACCCCCTTCCCCATTTCCTTTCGGACGAACTAAGAAAAGCACTTAGTGAAGACAAAAAAAAAAAAAAAAAAAAAAAAAAAAATTCTCAGGCCCCTTCCCCTTAAATGCAGGTCTGTTTCTTTTTCGTGAGTTTAAAAATATAACGGGCACGGAGTTTCATGTTTATACCCCCCCCCCCCCATCCATCAGAAAACTAAAGGAACTTGGGCCTGAGTGTATCTATATCCAGATCAGATCAGAGAAAGACAAGCCATTGGAGCACACGAAGACCTATTGTCCACAGGGAAAAGAAGGAAAAGGAGATGGTATGGTCATGTGTTAAGATCAACAGGACTGCTCCATTTTACATGGAGCAGTGCGAGGAGGCAGAAGGAGAGAAATACAGAGATAGATATGTGAGGACAATGTCAGTAAATGGACTGACCTCACACTCAGCAACTGCCTAAGAGCGTCCGGGAACCGGTGTGTGTGTGTGTGTGTGTGTGTGTGTGTGTGTGTGTGTGTGTGTGTGTGTGTGTGTGTGTGTGTGTGTGTGTGGAGGAAGCTGGTTGCAAAGTCTTCTGAGGCACCCCAGCGGTCTTCAAGACTCCGGGATAGATGATAGGTACTATCTATCTATCTTAATTTGAATATATATGATAACTAATGTATATATATATATATATATATATATATATTAAGCAGTAGAGTAGGAAAAAAAAAGTGCAAACAAACAATTCATCCATTATCATGACGATGACAGAGGAAAGACTAGAGAAAAGAAAGAGAGAGGGGGAAAAAGGATGGGGTATTGATAGCAAAAAGTCTCAGTGGGATACCAGATCGGATGATTAAAAAAGGCAAAAAAGAAAAAAAAAAGAGCTGAAACAACATGCATCTGAAGGAGTATTTTTTGGTATGCAATAGAAATTTCCCAGTGGAGAAATTCGCCGAGAAACCAATCTCTCACACGGGAGAAATCTGCTAGTGGGAACCTTGTATCCGGAAGTTGCCATCCGACCAGCATCACTCGGGCTCTGAAAGCTTCAGCACATGCTGCTGATTTAGAACTGCGGGTCATTTTATTTTTTCCTTTTTTTTTTTCTCTTTTTCGTTTTTTTTTTTTTTTTTTTTTTTGTGGAGTGCAGGGTGGGGGTGGGGGTGGTAAGGCAAAGAATGTGACAGGAGGTAGATAACATGGAGGGAAAGGCGAGGGGCGAGATTTTAGGTTCTGAAAGCTTCGAAAAACAAGTTGCTGTTTTGGGCTTGCTGGTTATCTTTCTTTCTTCTTTTTCTTTTCCGTTTGTTTTTCTTTATTTTTTTTTTTTGGGGGGGGGGGGGGGGCTGGGGGGGGGGGGTTGTGGAGGGTGGGATTAAGATGAAGGGTGAGTCAGAATGTGCATAAGGAGGAGGAGGGGGGGGGGGAGGCGAGGAGTGAGAAGTGTCGATGAGACGAAGAGAGGACTGCAGTGAAGGGGTGATGGGGACTTGAGGAGGAGGTGTATGAGAAGGCCGTGCCTTTTTTCTCTAACCCCTGAGTGGACATGTCTCCCAAACGACCTATCACAGCTCTCCCTCCACCCACCCCCTCCCGCTTCCTCACCTCACCCTTCACACCCAACCCACGTTTGTTCTCAGTCCCGTCTGAGCTGTCATCAACTGCTACGGCGATAGGTGAGCAGCCTCTAGAGGAGATGCTGCGCTGCACCATAGTCACTGTTTTAGTCATGTTTAGTGGTGGAGGTTTCGATTTAACATCATGAAAAACAGCACCTTCCGAGCCCTCTATTACAATTTCTAGCAGCACTTACATGCGCACGGAATCATTCTCTTTTACGTTTCGCTGTCCACTTTGATCACAGAAAACTTGTCACATGATGCTGAGAGTTTATGATGACTTAGGGACAAACATTTCTGCGTATTTGTTTTTTTTGTAATCTGTCTGTCATCGAGTGTATCTCTGCTGATAACGAAAAAGAAACTGACACTGGAGAATGCTGATGCTGCATATGACACTAAAACATAAGAATCTCTCGCAAGTTTCGTACGCTCAATGCATGCACACACACACACACACACACACACACACACACACACACACACACACACACACACACACACACACACACACACACACACACCACACACACACACACACACACACACTATATTACGTATTTACATGATTACACACGAAAAACTGCAGCAAGGACACATTTCTTGGATAAAACGCCCGTAAATGAGACAGATCGTTATACTTTCCGTTGTTACTGACACGTTGTTGCATTTGACGTTGCATCATCCCCATCCAGGGGGAGACCATTGCCTCATCCATCCAACAAACAGTCCATGTTCCTGTCGACATTGATGGCCCTGGCTCCATCTCGCTACGGGCCTTGATTCGTATGAACTGATTATCGCTCTGTCTGCATCATATACCCTTGTTTCTCTCTGTCTCTGTCTCCCTCTGTCTGTCCCTGTCTGTCTGCCTCCTGTCTCTCTCTCCCTTCCTCTCTTCCTCCCTCCCTTCTCCATTCTCTCTCTCATCCTCTCTCTCTCTCATCCTCTCTCTCTCTCTCATCCTCTCTCTCTCTCTCATCCTCTCTCTCTCTTTCTCTTTACCTCTCTCTCTATCTCTCTGTCCTCTCCCTCTCTGTCAAAATGTCTGTCTGTCTGTCTCTCTCTGTCTCTCTATATGTCTGTCTGTCTCTCTCTGTGTCTTCCCTCCTCCCAATAACAGCTTTTGAAAACGGAAAAAATAATTCCCTTTTTGGAGTGTCTGAGATACTGGAAAGATCTTGCAGATGGGAGTAGCCAAATTCTCAGAAAATCTCCCCCCACCCCCATCACCAAGTCCCTTGTCCGATGTTCCTATAGCAAACGGAACCGGAAATGGACCAAGACAAACATGGCGCCGGCCCCTTGAAGCGCAAACCACGAGGACTGGAGCTCACAGGGAGTTAGCTGCAGAGAAATACCCAGGACAGAAAGATATGGACACATCTGGTTGTCAGCCTGTGACCTCGGAATGTCGACAGACATAAGTGAGTAATGAACTGAGGAAGTAAGTAAGGACTAAGCAAATGAGTCTCAAGTAGGTCAGTGCGCAAAAGAGAAAGTAAGCAACTTGCTAAGTAAATGAGTAAGCAATGAAGTACAGAAGTGAATAACAATGTGAATAAGTAGTTAAACAAGTAAGTAAGTAAATGGGTAAATGAGTCAGTCACTAAGCGAATGAGTAAGTCAGTGAAACGCGAGTGAATGAGGGAATGAGCTAGAAAGGGATGAAACAAGAAAAGCAAATGACAATGCAAGTAATGACTTGAGTTCTAGCGAAGGATGTAACGACATAAATGTGTCCTTAATGAGGAAGCAAATCCTAAGTAAATAAGTAAGTAAGCTCCTAGTCAGTTTGTTAAGTAAGTAAAAATTGTAAGCGATATAAATGTCAAAAAAAGGAAATCTCAAGAATGTAATCGATCAAATCCTAAGTAATGATGGAAGCAATAAGAACAGAAGTAAATTCTTGTCTCCAACGAATTTGCTGATATGCGTTTTCATTTAAAGAGAACTTCATTTCCGTTTTAGAGAAGTATCATACACCAAAATTCCAGCTCCCGTGTAACATAAACCATTGTCTGTGCGAGTGTGCAAGGGCTTATGGATCCCAAAATAATGATTGTGACTGCCGCTTCCGTCCTTAACCTCTCTCTTATGTCAAGAACACGCAAACCAATCACGAACCGTATGTCAAGAGTTACGGCTATGCAAAATGTGTCTTAATAATTTACTGACTGTTTAATTGTCTGTATGGCGAAATATAAGTGTGATGTACAAGCTATGGGGAAATATGTTCATATTATTTACATGAATCTGCCGATATAAGCTCAGTCTAAGCTCACCATCAGTGTCTTTGCCATCACCCACTTCTATGCACACCCATGCACCAGCCACACATCCCATTCTCCATTCTCTTTTGCAACAGGGATTCATGCATTTGCACGATTGAGGACAAAAAATGCAGATTTTATGCTATTTACAGTTTGCATATGTGAATTTGGAATGCACAGAACAGATGGCGATATATACACAAGAAACCAGTCCCACAGTCTCCCAGTTTAAATATGAAACTGGGTCTCTTAACCGGTAGGTTCACAAGACAGACAGACAGACAGACAGATAGACAGACAGACAGACAGACACACACACACACACGCACGCACGCACGCACGCACGCACGCACACTCACACACACACACACACACACACACACACACACACACACACACACAAACATACACACATACACACACACTGACAAACACACACACACACACACACACACACACACACACACACCACACACACACACAAACACACATACACACACACACACACACACACACGCACACACACACACACACACACACACACACACACACACACACACACACACACACACACACACACACACACACACACACACACTACAATACAGTACAATAAAATATTTATTCCTTTTGCCCCTTATCGGGTATGGAGGGGTATGTTTAAAGCAATAACAGGAAAAGGAAACCAAACAAGCCAAAACAAAACATAAATTGCTAGTCAATGCTGACATACACCAACAATTTACAACACTTGAGAAATAATCTAATATACTTTGACAATAGAAGCATTTGTTTCCGATTAGTAGAAGACATCATTTGATAAAAATTACAGACAGATTTTGGGGATAGAAATGTTTTTGGCAAATACGTGTTACGCAAAGTAATGTATGATGAACATTCCATGATAAACTGAAATTCATCACCTATTGCAGACATGTCACATTTGTCACATAACCTTTCTTCTTTTGGAATAGCAAATCGACGATCTACTTCAATTGGCAATTCATGATTAGAACATCACACACACGCACACACACACACACACACACACACACACACACACACACACACACACACACACACACACACACACACACACACACACACACACACACACACACACACACACACAATTCAATTCAATTCAATTCAAATTTAATCCTTTGACCCCTGTTGGGGCATGGAGGATAATAATAATAATAATAATAATGTATAATACTTATATAGCGCATTTCTTGTTGTACAACTCAATGCGCTTACATCCACCATTTGCACTTATTCATACAATATTCATGCACACAGCAAAAAGAAAATACACAATGGCAGACGCACCTACATGCATAAACTGTCTCACCGAACTAGTTGTGGAGGAATTTAAGAGAGATCTAGTCATCTACAGAAGAGAATAGGCTTTTTTGAAGAGGTAAGTTTTGAGCTGAGATTTAAAAGAAGAAAGAGTAGGCTGATTACGAAGGTCTTCAGGGAGGGAGTTCCAAATAGAAGGTGCTCTAAAACTGAAGGCTCTTTCGCCAACAGATTTCAGAGAACGCTTAGGGATTTTCAAAAGTTTTTGTGAAGAAGAGCGAAGGGTACGAGAGCTTTGGTAGGTGCAGAGAGAAGAAGAGAGATAGTGAGGAAGAGATTCATTGAAGTGGCGGAAAGCAAGAACTGCCAGTTTAAATTGCCACCGATACTGTATGGGAAGCCAGTGCAGTTCGATCAGCATGGGAGTGATGTGCTCACACCTCCTCCTCTTCAAAACAAGTCGTGCAGCGCTATTTTGGACTCTCTGCAGCCGAGCAATCTGTTCTGCGGGAAGCCCAGCATAAACAGAGTTGCAGTAGTCCAATCTTGACATCACCGTGGCACAGACTAGCCTGACAGCTACTTCCCTGGACATAAAGCGTCGGATGGAAGCAATACGTCTCAGCTCTAAAAAGGATGAGCGACAGACTACAGATATTTGATTCTGCATGGTCAGACACTGATCAATGGTAACACCAAGGTATTTGACAGAGTTACTGAAAGGCAATTCAGTACCATCAACAACCATTGACTCTGACTCAACGAGTTTGAGGCAGGAGGAGGTTCCAACGGGCATGACTTCAGTCTTTTCACAATTTAATTTAAGCTTATTACTTGTCATCCATTCCTGCACACTGCTGATACACCGAGACACCCCAGATTGAACAGAAACAAACTCATCAGGTGTGCCACTCTTAGAAAGCTCAGTGTCATCAGCATACTTGTGAAAATCACAATCATGGTCCGAGATAACATCTGACAAGGGCTGTGAGTACAATGTAAACAACACTGGGCCCAATACTGACCCCTGTGGTACTCCATACAAAAGAGGTGACAAAGTAGACCTTACACCACCCACAACCACCGCCTGTGACCTATCTCTGATGTACGATTCGAACCACTGGAGAACTATCCCATCAACACCAAAAGTGACCCTAAGCCTTTCAAGTAAAGTAGTGTGATCTAGCGTATCAAAGGCAGCACTCAGATCAAGCAAGGCTACGAGAGAAACAAGTTTACTGTCGGATTTGCACAGTAAACAGTCCAGTACGCTCAATACAGCAGTCTCAGTGCTATGATTCTTCCTATAAGCAGACTGACAGGCCTCAAGAAGACCATGGTCTGAAAGATGAGTCTGAAGCTGCTTCAGCACAACTCTTTCAAGGATTTTTGAGAGGAATGGGAGGTTGGACACCGGTCTATAGTTCTTTAACTTATTAAGGTCCAGTCCTGGCTTTTTCAAGAGAGGGTAACCATTGCCTGCTTAAACTGAGGAGGCACTATGCCTGACAAGAGAGATTTGTTTACAATGTTTGTAATCACGGGAATCAAATGAGAGGCACAACGTTTAAGGAGGGAAGTAGGGATGGGGTCAAGGACACAACTTTTGCTGGAGGATTCACTTATGAGATCGCCGATCAGTTTTTCATCCACAGGATTAAAAGTACAAAAAGGTGGTCCACAGTATTTATCGTAAATAATTGGTTGGGAAGGATTTGCATCAAGATTGTCACGGATGGTTTTGATTTTATCAACAAAGAATTCACTAAATTGTTGAGAGATTTGAGAAGGAGGAATGTTCGTGGGCAAACTTAATTTCTTTTGTTTGCCAAGTAGTTCACTTGAAAGAGAAAACAACTGCTTTGATGAAGAACAAGAGTCAATTTTATCACGGTAGTATGACTCTCTGGCATCCTGGAGGCAGTCCCCTGCCTCACACCTGTTCGCTGCAAAGATCTGGCGGTGGATGGTCAATCGGCTCTTTCTCCAGCGTCTCTCGCTGCGCCGGCGTTGACGTCGAGCAGCTCTCACGTCCTCGGAGAGCCAAGGAGCTGAGGGACGGTCAGTAACACACCTAGTCACTGCAGGCGCGTGTCGGTCCAGGATTTCCTGAAGGCCATCGTTAAGCACTTCAACTAATTGTGTGACATCTGCATTGCTTTGCTGCTTACGCATGCCCTGAGCAAAACTCTTGACCTCTTGGTCAAAAACAGCCACACACAATGCTTTCATGTTCCTAGACGTAACAAGTCTTTTCCGAGGAGGGGGTCTGGAGATCTTCAAACTACACACAACAACAAAATGGTCTGAAAGACCAGCATAGTCACGAACTTCATCCACAGAGAGAACGCTGTCTTCAATGTTTCCCACCACCCAATCAAGGATATGGCCATGTTTGTGTGTTGGTGTTTGAACAAACTGAGACAGGTTGTAATCAGTCAGTAGAGTCTTTAGATGAATCACTTGGCGATCTGAATAGTCATCATAATGAAAATTAAAGTCACCAAGATAACAAACAGTATTACGTGTAGCTGCATAAGAGGATAACAGATCTGGAAACAAAGGATACAAATGTAACAAAGAGAAATACGAAACTCACTCAGAACAATGTGTGAACATAGTTGCGAAATGCTGAATTCTGGTGAACTGTAATGATCTCATTAAACAATCTTCCCATTTTTTAGAAACTTACTAATATTCAAACAAATGTGTCTTCCTTTTTGAAATAAATTACAAAAGTTGAAAACAGACTTTGGTTTTAGATATTTTTTAGGGATGAATTTTTCACGAAGTTCATTATATTTTGGACATTCCATGATGCAATGAAATTCATCTCCAATTTCACCCATTTCACAGTTACGACAAATACGCAATTCTCTTGGAACATTATGGTGTCTTCCAATTTCAATTTGCAATTTATGGTTACTACATCTAAATTTAAATAAAGATATAACATAAATATCTGGTAAGGTAGAAATATAATGTTCTTTTCCAAAGACAGTCTTTACACTTTTATAGAATACACACTTGTTGCTGTTTTCAAGAGAACTGCGCCAATCACGAGCATAATTATTTTGCAACTCCTTTTTAACACACTTACATAAGTTACTTCTGTTTGTGAATAAATGAGATTCCCAAACACAATCAAAACCAGTTTCAAATAAAATGCTTTTAACATAACTAAGCCACGGTGAAACGAAAATTCCTTTTGTATATAGTTCATGTAAGATATTATATACTTTGTTTGAATACTTCTTAGAATCAGGAACAACTAAGTTAGCCCAGAACCTTATCATTCTCACTTTAATCAGTACAGATAAAGGATAGATTCCGGTTTCACCATAAATCATTGAAGTCATTGTAGTTTTATTTAATCTAAATAGATACTTTAAAAAACGTAACTGTAACTTTTCTAATATATCAACATTTTCATAACCCCAAATTTCACAACCATACAACAACACAGATACAACTATGGAATAAAATAATTGTATGCAAACATCAATTGGCAATTTCTGTTTTCTTGCAGTTTGTAATAATGAAAACATTGCCTTGAGAGCCTGATTATAAGCACATTTTTTTGCTTTGTAAAAAGAACCTGTTCTGCCGAACTCGATGCCTAAGTATTTCATTGAATTAAGAACCTCTATTTTTTCATTCCCAAAGAAAAAAATTTCACGCATACTATTTCGACCATGAAAGACAACTATTTTTGTTTTCTTTGGATTTACTTCTAACTGCCATTGCGTGCAATATATATGTAAGGCATTAAGTTCTTTTTGCAAAGCTGATTTAGAATTTGCCAATAAAATTGTATCATCAGCATATAACAATACAAGCAATTTAATAAACTGTTCAAGTTTCAACTCTTGCGTTAAATCATATTCTAAAGTAGAACAGTTATTGTCAATAAGGAATTGTTGTAGATCATTCAAAAATAATGAAAACAATAAGGGTGAAAGGTTTTCTCCTTGACGAACTCCCCTAAAACTGCCAAAGAACTCTGATTTTTGACCATTTAGAAAAATGCACGATTTTATTTGATCATACATATTGATTACAACGTGCAGTATTTTCCCAGATATGCCTTGATTCATCAGTTTGTGCCATAAAGCATGCCTCCAAATAGAATCAAATGCTTTTCTGTAATCAATAAAAGCACAGTATAATTTTCCATTGTTGATTGCAAACATGTCAATCAATGATCTTGTCCTGTTTCTCTCTCTCTCTCTCTCTCTCTCTCTCTCTCTCTCTCTCTCTCTCTCTCTCTCTCTCTCTTTCTTCTCTCTCTCTCCCCCTCTCTCTCTCCCTCCCTCACACACACACACACACACACACACACACACACACACACACACACACACACACACCACACACACACACACACACACACACACAAAACAGTTCTGTTCTCGATTCAGGTCTGAACATGCATCGTGGTTTCTAACCAGGCAGCAGGTGATGGCATTGTCGGGGTTCCTCTGGCACTGGGCTCAGCACATGATTACTATGGCCGTGTTCTGGGAACTTTGTTTGTCCCAAAGTGGAACCCTCCTCTATCTTTGACCTATTTCGTCGTCTTCAGAGACTCAGCCCCATCTCAATCATCTGCGGTCACGTTCTCTTCAATGTTTACTCGTCCTGTTCTCTCTCTCTCTCTCTCTCTCTCTCTCTCTCTCTCTCTCTCTCTCTCTCTCTTCTCTCTTTCTTCTCTCTCTCTCCCCCTCTCTCTCTCCCTCCCTCACACACACACACACACACACACACACACACACACACACACACACACACACACACACACACACACACACACACACACACAAAACATCATGATAAGTAAGTATT
>CM065727.1:64935626-64948126 GCA_033310375.1 Conus canariensis
TGGATTTGGCAGCATTGGTATAACTCAGAACATGTCGTACACCCTCGAAATACAATACAGACATATCACGTATAGTTCAGCGGCAGGAGAATTCAATAACCACAGAAAACAGATAGAAAATACCATAAAGAAATGAAGAACCAAATTCCAGATTCTATAGAGCATCCACAATGTGTCCTGTCTATCACAAGGACGTGACCAAATCTCCTAGCGCTGTTCACAGGATGATTTCATCAGTTCCAGAGGTCAGCAAGGTCAGACAGCAGCCTGTCTGTGACAGTCCTCGTGCAATTTGCATACCATTGCCGCCCAGGAAACAGGATTGATTCCAGGGAAAGTAGGAGGACCTCACTGGGGCTGGTGGTGGCTCCCTCTCCACTCAGCGTTCCAATCTCAGCTCTTTCCAGATCACATTAAAGACCACCCGACGGTCATGAAGAAGCTAAGGCCGTGCTTTTTAGATTGCTGACGTAACAGCGATCACAGAAATCTTGCCCCCACCCCCACCCCCACCCCTCGCACAGAAAGTTTTCGTTTCAAGCTGGTGCCAAATCTTTCTAATCCGTTTGTAACACTTTGCGGACACATGAAGCTTGTGAAATTGCAGTTAAATTACACTTCAAAATATAATTTGGGGCTGCTTAGTAAAAGAGCTAACATGCCACTTCCCTAGACCAGTCCAAGATCAGTTATGAACAAATAAACAAACAATGCTTAACAACAAGCAGACTAACAAACATACAAACAATCGAACAAACAAACAAATAAACGAACAAACGAACGAACAAACAAACAAGCAGATAAACAAGCAAAAATACACGAAACAAACAAATACCCAAACATTCTATGTCCCGTATCCTTTCCTCCCTTTTCTTTCTTTTTCTTTTCTTTTTTTGTTTTGTTTTTAAAGTGGAACCTTTCAAGATATAATTCCCGTCACACTTCCTTTAAGCCGGCTGAAAAAGTACACTTCCAGTGAAAGTCAAGTCTAGTCAAGTCAAGTCAAGAACACTTTATAATCTCCAAAGAGAAATTTAGAGATTAAGAGAGAAAGTAAGAAGTTAAGAAAGCTAAATCATTTCTCTGGTGTGTGTGTGTGTGTGTGTGTGTGTGTGTGTGTGTGTGTGTGTGTGTGTGTGTGTGTATGTGCGTGCGCGCGCGCGCGCGCGCGTGTGTGTGTGTGTGTAAAATTCCTTTGTGAAAGTGATCAACATGCGCGCGCCTTGTAGGTCGAAATGTTGGCAATGTCTTGTCAGTCTGTTGTTGTAATCTGTTTTACGTGCATCTCTCTCTCTCTCTCTCTCTCTCTCTCTCTCTCTCTCTCTCTCTCTCTCTCTCTCTCTCTCTCTCTCTCCACACACACACACACACACATTGGTCTTCCCACCCTGCTCTCGTGAAGACTCAATTGCCCATGGGAACAGCAAAGAGGAGACAGTGATATGCAGATTGCACGCGGGTCTGACATTCTACACTCAACCTTCTAAAAGATGAGCGTGCTCTATGGCGCATACCAGGTGACAGCCAACTTTGCAATTACCCCCCCCCCCCCCCCCCATTTTTAAAATTGAATTTTTATTGAATACCTGGACTTCTAGAGCTCACGGTTGAGTTTTACATCCTCATAGCGAAAGCTTTTAGGGACACGTTGTTCTTCCACGGCAGGCTTTGTAAAAAAAAAAGTGTATAACGTGAGCCATATGTACTGTACAAAGTGTACTTTACGAACTTCTTCAGAAAAATTTGTATACGCAACTGACGAATGCATTTGCTTTTTTTTGTGCTAATAAGATATCACCATCTTTCATTGTGAATGATATGCTTACGCGAGAGTATCTCTGTTTTATGGGTTTCTCTCTCTCTCTCTCTCTCTCTCTCTCTCTCTCTCTCTCTCTCTCTCTCTCTGTATATATTTTTCTTAAATGTATTTAAAAAAAAAAGAAGGGTAACTCTTGCTCCCTTGATGAAATGACGAACGCCCATAACTCCAAATTAATGCCGCTTATGACACCCAATCGCCTATCATTTCATCAAGGGAATAAGAGTTACCCTACTTGTTCTTTGATGACTGCCTCATTTCAGATTTTCTTTAATGCAGTTTCTTTTTTCCAAGATTACAGCTTAATGATGATTCATATTTTGACACGAATTGCTGTTTTAAAATTTACATCTGCAATCTCGTCTTCCTATTTTAACAGCTCTGGCGGCTTCCGACGTATGGGTTAGCCTGGTTAGTCGGCTGGGCTATAGCCTAAAGGATATCCACTGAATTCAGTTGCATCTCCGCTGCTCACTATTGAGTTCAGTCGTAGCGCTGTCGAGTGCCGTGACGATAGACAGCAGAGCAGGGTGGGTTCGCTGTCCCTCTCTATCTTCTCTGACTGACTTTTCAACAGCGCGCTGGGAAGAGCGTGTGTCAATGTTAAAAAGCCTTTCAGAGAGAGAGAGAGAGAGAGAGAGAGAGAGAGAGAGAGAGAGAGAGAGAGAGAGAACAAACGAATTTTATGTTATGAGGATAATGATTACCTTTTTACATCCAGCCCTCTGGGAGAGAGAGAGAGAGAGACGAGAGAGAGAGAGAGAGAGAGAGAGAGAGAGAGAGAATAAGCAAACGAATTGTATTTTATGAGGATAATGGAATAAGTATGAATACCTTTTTACATTCAGCCCTCTGGGAGAGAGAGAGAGAGAGAGGAGAGAGAGAGAGAGAGAGAGGAGAGAGAGAGAGAAGAGAGAGAGAGAGAAAGGGAATATGCATATTTCTGTCTTATTTCTTTCAGATAGAAAGAGACACACAAAACAAAATGATGGAGGAAAACAAAACCAGAGCGATACAAAAAATAAAGACCGAAAACAAGATAGCGATAGAGAGAACTGAACAGAAGAATTGGTACAGACAGACTAAGCAACTGCGAAACTATTACAGAGAGAGAGAGAGAGAGAGAGAGAGAGAGAGAGAGAGAGAGAGAGGAGAGAGAGAGAGAGAGATGCATCTTTCTTTTTTTCTTCTTTCTTTATAACCTTTTTCTTTTATTTCTCTCCCTTTTCTGTTGTTCCTTAGTTTTGTTTCTTATTTGTTGGTTTGTTTTCCTTGAACCTTTGTTTCTTCGTTCATTCTCTTCTAGTCAGTTGAGCTTGCATTGGCTGGAGTCAGAATCCAATAAGCGACAAAAAGTCTAAGCAAATAGTAACACATTTACGATGAGAGGAACGTGCTGAAAGTATCTCTTATACACCCTCACACTGTCGTTAAATAGCCGGTGGAGCTAGATTTGGCAGCGATTTGTTTGTGGTGCCGTGTTTGTGTATGGCTGGAAGTGTAGGGGAGGCAAGAGTGAAAGGGGGAGGGGAGAGGGGGAGTAATTCGATTCGAGGTGCCTCAAGCCAGCATGTCTATTATACCTTTAAAGATTGTATGAAACAGCTTGCCCCTTTTGACATTGGCACACGCCCCTACTCACTCATCTATTAATTTGATTGTTTTGTGTTAGTGTGCCTGCACGTGGTTTGTACCGTGCTGTCCTGTATGTATTTGAACAGTATTGTACTGTGTATGTCACCGTGCTGTACTCTATTGTACTTTGTTGTTTCATGTGATCTGATATTCGCATGGTATTACTAGTTTTGTACTGTGTTGGTTTTTGGTTATGTTGTATAAAGCTTCACGTCTCATTTTCAACAACACGGAATGTTTTTTTCTCTCAAGGGGCGGAGGAGGAAGGTGTGTGCATCACTGGAACCACTGCACTCATTTATCATGCTTTGTACAACACCCTGCCAAACTCTCGATGGACAACATGCAAACAGGAAAGAAAAGAAGCTGCGTTCTCCTCCGGTCCAGCAGGAGTGTAGGATTTCGCTTGACTGATGGTCAGGACAGCACGGCTGTTGACTCGATGGTCAGGACAGCACGGCTGTTGACTCGATGGTCAGGACAGCACGGCTGTTGACTCTGAGTACAAGAAAGGAGAGAGATAGCCGGGGACTGCACCACATCGTTTTTCTTTTTTGTTTGCTTGTTTGTTTGTTTGTTTTTTGTTCCATGGAGAACTCAGAGCATTGGTTTTCTGATCGTGATGCCTGAAAAAAGACATGGAGTAGTTCTGCAATCATCATGTGTATTGTTGGTTTTTGTTGGTTTTTTTTTTTTCTTTACTTGCATGTGTCACAAAATGAGTCTTTAGGTCGTTAATTTACCAGTTTGAGTTGTTCATTTGTGTGCGTCTGAGAGAGAGAAAGAGAGAGAGAGAGAGAGAGAGAGAGAGAGAGAGAGAGAGAGAGAGAGAGAGAGAGAGAGAGCATGGTAAAGTTTCACGTAAGATTGCTTTTTTTCTTAGCCTTTAGAAGCACGAGTGCGAAGTCACCTGAAAATTAAATAATTCTAAGATCTGTTCAGCCACGCTTGGCCTGAACACGTCACCAAATCATCAGGATCTACAATCTGCATCTAACGATTTTCAGCATTATTTTCAATAAAAAATTACTTTAAAGATATTCTGATGTATAACAAGTTTTGCTGTTTTTCTGACAGCTCACCTCTCTTGGCATTTCTTGCGAGCTGACTGGCAGCCTGGTTATCGCAAATGCCAGCGTGACCGAGAATCCAGGCAAAATCCAAGCAAGAACAATAGTGTTGTCAACGTTTTGGAGAGACGTGTACAGATCACAACATTCGAAGAGCACAAAATGGTCTTGCTGAAGACGGCAGTGGCCTCTAGAGCAGAAATGAAATCAATGAATTTCAAAACGTTTCTATCGTGGAGATGAAAAGCCATTTCAAAACCTAAAAGCAGAATTCAGCCGAGCAACGTAGATGGAACTGCCAGGAAGAATGCGTTTACATCGTAAACAGTTTGAAGAAGATGGAGTGGGGAGGGTTGAAACAGCACTTTCGTCCAATTCAGAGCTGCCAGCTTCTGCAAGTTTAGACATTTCTCACAAGTTCTGGGTGGAAGAAGATCATGTAAGCGAGTGACCTGCTGACGTCTGTTTGTGAAAGGCAAGATCAAAACACACAAAAGCTGTTTCAAATGATCATGGTGGACTATCCAGAAACTTGGACACATCCAAAATAACTCCAAGTCAATGTCTACACACTGGAGATAAGGGAGAACGTGAATTCTCAGCAAAGGCATGAAAAGAAGCTTTCCCAAACTTCATTTGTACACTTAGGATTAAAACGCAGACGGCAACAGGATTTTTTAGTTCAGAGTATAGCTTTAGGTAAAACTTTATTGTCAGTTGAAGTCTGCGGTTTCTAAGGAAGCGTTATCCAGCCTCTGCACAGAGACAATGAACAGCGGTGGTTAAAACAATCCCCAGGCGAAGTGGGGGCCCTTAATTGTAGACAGATCGAGCACTTTTTAGATAAGATGGTCCTACAGATCTTTAAACCAAAGAGTCGTGGTCAAGTCAAAAGTCAAAGGGCTTAAATTGTCTAAATTTGCTGTATCCCTCTCGACAACATGCTTGAGTTCCAATACTGTCGTGTGACATAGTCCTGCTGCTTTCAACAACAAAACAGTGAACATCAAAAGGACAACAGAGGAAGAAGTTGTTTCATTCATGACACTGAAAAGACGGTCCCCAGACGAAGGTGGAGTCAATATTAATGTACTGATATTAAGGCTACTATCGTCCTCGTTTTATTCTACATCAGCATTGTATAACATTGCATTGGATTGTTTTGTTTTGGTCAGTTTTTGACATACTGAGTTTTGAGGCGGTAACGTGCTGACACAGGTCCAACACAGTCCCTCTCTTCCACCTCCTGATGCGTACAAAAACCAAAGCTTTCAACGGAATCCTGAAAACAAATATATGATCTTTGTAGTTTTCTTTTTTGTTTTCTTTTTCTTTTTGGTATTTCCTCCCCAAATCAATGAGCCAAGGACATTTATTTTTGCTTGACTGATCACCGGCAAAAAGGGCTGGCACTCCCGGACGCATTTACAAAAGATTAGAAAGACGGTAGTCAAGTTGCATTGCGAAAGCATTTTTTTCTTTGGGAGACAGTTCAGAGCCTGGTTCTTAGTTACACAGACTAAAGAGTAAAAACTATTGCTTTACTATTGTGCTTGAGTTATTTCATTTAGCTCTTGACATGTGTTTGCAATGTGATGTTCGTGGCTTGCGTAATCTACGGAGGGTGTGATGGATTTTTATTTGACAAGTTTCAATCTACAGTGTATTTACAGTGTCTTTTACGGGCCTGTGGATGCACAAATGTGGATAAATCAAGCACTGTCCATTTTAAACTATCTGTGATGACAGCAAACAAAGACGGAAGATCAGTGTCAAACCTCAGTGTTTTAATTAAATTATTTGAGAGAATTCACAGTCTGCAGTATCAGATCATGACATCTTTGCAAAACGATGCCAGTCAGCACCATTGCCTCACCTTTTTGGGGGTGGGGGGTTGGAGGAAGGGGAGGGGGAGGAGAGGGAGAAGGAGGGGTGGTAGTTCATAGCCTCGACTGTGTGACTAGGGAGCCTGAAAAAAAAAGACTGAACTCCACCACATTATTTTGGGGGGTGGACATGTTCGGGGTGTTGGGGTAGAGTGGGGGGGGGGGGGGAGGAGAAATTCATTATCCGATCATGACTCCCGCGACGAAAGACGGTAATGTACTGCCTTAAAATGGCTGGCATTTCTGGGAAGACTCCAGTGTCTGGACTGAAATGGAATTCTGCTCTCTCCAGTGTCTGGACTGAAATGGAATTCTGCTCTCTCCAGTGTCTGGACTGAAATGGAATTCTGCTCTCTCCAGTGTCTGGACTGAAATGGAATTCTGCTCTCTCCAGTGTCTAGACTGAAATGGAATTCTGCTCTCTCCAGTGTCTGGACTGAAATGGAATTCTGCTCTCTCCAGTGTCTAGACTGAAATGGAATTCTGCTCTCTCCAGTGTCTGGACTGAAATGGAATTCTGCTCTCTCCAGTGTCTAGACTGAAATGGAATTCTGCTCTCTCCAGTGTCTGGACTGAAATGGAATTCTGCTCTCTCCAGTGTCTAGACTGAAATGGAATTCTGCTCTCTCCAGTGTCTGGACTGAAATGGAATTCTGCTCTCTCCAGTGTCTGGACTGAAATGGAATTCTGCTCTCTCCAGTGTCTGGACTGAAATGGAATTCTGCTCTCTCCAGTGTCTGGACTGAAATGGAATTCTGCTCTCTCCAGTGTCTAGACTGAAATGGAATTCTGCTCTCGCAATACGCATTGCTAAGAGGACTTATGCACGTATCATTGTCTACAAGATCTGCAAATAAAATGTGTCTACTAGCCGATTATGTACTTATGTTACAACTATCGTTTTTCTCTCCTAAAAGAAAGGAATTCTCTCAACCATTTTCTTTCTTTTTTAAGGAATTCAGTAAGAGACAGTAGGTGAAGGACGAAGGGAAGGCGCGAAAGAGGGGGCAGGGGGAGGTAGGAATTTCTGGACCCCCTCCACCTTTCCTCCATCTCCCTCATTCAGAACTGAGCCGTGCTGAACGGGCGATAGTTTCCGTTGTACCAGTTTGTCTGTCAGCTTTTCAGTCTGTCTGATCACGTTATACACACCTCTTTTCAGTGGCACAGAATTGTGTGTAGACTCAATGTCTAGCGAAAATCAAGTTATAGATGAACACGTTCTCATTCACAAGCGACAGAGCTAGGATATAGCTTCCTTTATCTGGGATTCAGTCTATCAGGGCTCACATGAAGCTGATTACTTTTCATCCTGATATGCGTGCTGCTGTGTCTGATAGAACAGGCCGAGCTTGCCCCTACACCCTGTACCTGACACATCTTCACAGCAACTTACTTACTTACTTACTTACTTAGGCCCATAGCTCAAGGGTGAGCATAGGCCATCGACAACACTCCGCCAACGCACTCGGTTCTGGGCTGCTCGCTGAATGCCTGTCCAGTTGGTCCCCTGCCTCTTCATCTCTGCCTCAGTGTCTCGCCTCCAGCTGCTACGAGGTCGGCCTCTCTTCCTTTTCCCCTGCGGGTTCCATGTCAGGGCTTGGCGTGTGGTGCTGGATGCTGGGGTGTGTCCAATCCAGCCCCACTTCCTCCGCAGAATCTGCTTGGCACATAGCAACTACAACTGGAGAAATGAACAAGCACAAATGATCTTTTATTTAAAAAAACGGGCACAGCCTTTTCGGTCTTGAATAGAGTCAAACAAACACAGTGACGAACAGTGACAAATACAGGTGACCTCTGTTTGATTGGTATAGAAGGAGACCTGAAATGAGGCAGGGAACAGTAAACGGTCAATAACGAACAAGCACGACGCTCTTGCTCCCATGATGAACTATACGGGAGCAAGAGTTACCTTACTGTTCCCTGCTTCATTTAAGATATCCTTTCAGAACCGACCGAGGTACGTTGACTGTGGGCGGTCTTTAAAGGCAGCTCTTTGAAATCAGAACAACAACGAATAACACAATTGCGGGCAGAAACTTGCACTAGAGGGCATACCTTAAACAAACATCGTATGAATGTGTTGTATTCCACTGTCTTGTGATACTATGCTGTGTTATATCACATACTGTATTCCAGAGAGAGGAGAGAGAGAGAGAGAGAGAGAGAGAGAGAGAGAGAGAGAGAGAGAGAGAGAGAGAGAGAGAGAGAGAGCCTTCGAGGTGAAAGACGAAGGCGGCAGTTGTGCTTTCTTCCAATCACCATCAGGCAGGGCAGCACCATTCTGCTCCACTGGCCTGCAGGGCCACGATTGCTGATCATGACCAGACCTTGCTCGTGAGGCAGGAAGCTGAAAAGAAAGATGGCATTCCTCTACAACCAGGGTGAGTTTTCTTCTTCTTCTTCTTCTTCTTCTTCTTCTTCTTCTTCTTCTTCTTCTTTTCTTCTTCTTCTTCTTCCTTCCGCTGTTGTCGTTGTTGCTTTCCTCCTTCTCCTTGTCCTCCCTCCTCCTCCTCCTCCTCCTCTCTCCTTCTCCTTCTTCTCTCATTCCTCTTCCTTTCTTCATCCTTTCTTCCCATTTCCTCTTCTTCTCTGTTCTTTTTCTCTCTTCTTCCTTGTCCTCTCCCTGTCTTGCCTTCTTGTTACTTTCTTCTCTGTTCTCTTTTCTTGTTCTTCCTTTCTTTTCGTGTTCTTATCCTTTTCTTTCTTCTTCTCCTTCTCCTCTTCCTCTCCTCCTCCTCTTCCTCCTCCTCGTCCTCTTCTTCTTCTTCTTCTTGGTGATAATTCATTGGCAAGACTGAATTTCCAATCAGTCGTTGAACCAATGAAGAGAAAGAAGAATGAAGAAAGAAGAAGAAGAAGAAGAAGAAGAAGAAGAAGAAGAAGAAGAAGAAGAAGGAGAAGAAGAAGAAGAAAAAGAAGAAGGAGAAGGAGAAGAAGAAGAAGAAGATGAAGCGGAAGAAGAGGAAGAAGAAGAAGAAGGAGGAGGAGGAGGAGGGGGAGGAGGAGGAGAGAAGAAGAAGAAGAAGAAGAAGAAGAAGAAGAAGAAGAAGAAGAAGAAAAGAGAAGAGGAAGAGACAAACAATTCCAATGATTTTGATGACAGAATGAACGGAGTCTTGCATTGCTTCGACCTACACAGATCTACGACGTGGCAATGATTATTCCAAAACGACTGTTGCAGCACCATTCGTCACAGACAAAGATGGAAAAAAAACGAAATGAACAGTATTTGTGTTAGTGAATGATGCTATAAGGGAGTACCAGTAAATGTTAGGCATAATGGTAGCTGTTTGTCTACGTCCATTCGCGCCAGTAGTAGTAGTAGTAGTAGTAGTAGTAGTAGTAGTAGTAGTAGTAGTAGTAGTACCAGCAGCAGCAGCAGTAGTAGTAATTGTAGAAAAAACTGTAGTAGTAGTGGTACAAGCAGCAACAGCAGCAGTACTAGTAGTGGTAGTGGTGGTCGTAATAGTCGTAATAGTAGTCAGAACAGTATAATAATAGTGATGGCAGCAACCCTAAGAAGCAGTAACAGTTATTGTCATGGACATACTTGATGGAACGGGGAGGGGGGGGCGAGAAGGAATAGGTGAAGGGGGAATTGGAAAAAAGAGACGAAGAGGAGGAAGAGGAGGTGGTAGAGGAGGAGGGAGAAAAAGTGCAAGAAAAGTCAGTGGAAGAGAAGGATGGCCAGAGGGACGGCGAGGGAAAGAAGAGGGAGAAGCAGAAGGAGGTAGACGACGATGGATTGCAGAATCAAGAAGAGAAGAAGAAAACGGCGTAGAGACAAACAGGAGGAGGACAGGCAAGGAGGAGGAAGAGAAGAAAGGAAGGAAAAAGAAAGGAGGGGCAAAAATGGGAAGAAGGGAAAAGAGAAGAAGGCGGGGGGGGGGGGGGGGGGAGGACAAGGGTGGAAAAGGAGTAATGGGAGGAAGAGGAGAAGTATGAGGAGAAGAACGAGAACTGAGAGAGAGAGGAGGAGAGAGAGAGAGAGAGAGAGAGAGAGAGAGAGAGAGAGAGAGAGAGAGAGAGAGAGAGGATGGGAGTATCATCCGGATGAAAAAAGAAAGACAGGAGGGAGAAGGGAAGAGACAGATAAGGCGAGAAGACAGTACGAAGGGGAGAGAAGCAGGACGGGAGTGGGGAGTAAGGGGAGTAGCAGGTAAGGTAAGGTAATGTTGCTTATAGCCCAGCCGACCGCAAAGGGCCACATCAGGGCTGTGACCACGTTAAATTCAACTCACAAATCATTCATTCACACAATGCTTTAAAATACATCTACTAAAAACCCACCCGAAATTTTGTTAAAAAAAACTTTCCACTGTAAAATCTCAGATCCGATGGAAAATGTTAACTCTTTCGAAGGAGGAGGAGGAGGAGGAGGAGGAGGAGGAGAGGAGGAGGAGGAGAGGAGGAGGAGGAGGTGGAGGAGGAGGAGGAGGAGGAGGAGGAGGAGAGGAGAGGAGGAGAGGAGGGAGGAGGAGGAGGAGGAGGAGGAGGAAGAGGAGAGGGAGGAGGAGGAGGAGGTGGAGGATGAGGATGAGGAGGAGGAGGAGGAGGAGGCAGGGGGAGGGGAGTAGCAAGGGGAGGAAAACAAGGAGGAAGGGGGAGAGGGAACAGAGGAGCAGGGAGCTTCAGGAAAGCTGGAGGAAGAGGAAGAAGAGAAGGAGAAGGACGAAGAAGGAGTAGGAGAGGAGTAGCAGGAGAAGGAAGGAAGAGAAGAGAAGAGCCAGGGGAGGAGAGAGTAGAAGGGTAGTATATGGAGGATGAGGAAGATGAGGAGGGAGAAGAAGGTGAAGGGAAAGTAGCAAGAGGAAGAAGAAAGATGAAGAAGAGAGACTGTGGATGTAGCTGGAATTGAAAAAGGAAAAAAAAAGGAGGAGGAGGAGGAGGAGGAGGAGGAGAGAGTAAGATGGAAGTAGTAACAAGAAGTAGAGAAAAACTCTGGCGGAAGAATAAGAAGCAGGAGGGTAATAGAAGGTGGAAGAAGAGAAGGGGGAGAAGGAGAAAACACCAGAGAAGGAGGAAAAGAAAAAGGAGAGGGGAGGAAAGAGTAGGAAGGGTGCAGCAAGGGAAGGTAGAAAAGGGAAAGAGGAATAGAGAGAAAGAGGGCAGCAGCTAGAGGAGGAGCCAAAAAAAAAGTAGAGGAGCGAGTAGAAGGGAAGCGGGTGGAAAAGGAGAAAGAGAAGGAACAGAGAAAGAAAAGAAGAGAAAAAAGAGGGAGAGGAGGGAGTAGAGGGTCAGAAGCTAGAGAAGGAGGATAGCAGAGAGTAGGAGGACAGTAGCTAGAGAAGGAGGATAGCAGAGAGTAGGAGGACAGTAGCTAGAGAAGGAGGATAGCAGAGAGTAGGAGGACAGTAGCTAGTAGCTGTAAAATCTCAGATCCGATGAAAAATGTTAATCTCTTTGAAGAACTCAAAGATCCCGTCAGGCGGAACATCTCTGAACAAGGTTTTCATGGAATCTGCTGTAAAATGTTTGTGTCTCACATCATGCAAGTCCCAACACTCTAAAAGACCATGTTTCATTGTGAGTGGTACATGACATGGAATGCACCACAGAGCTCCTTCACTCTTTAAAAGTATGAATGAGTAAAACACCAATGGCCGGTGTGCAGCCGGCATAGAACCGTTTCTTCTTTGCGACCACCAGAGGTAGATCAGAGGAACTCCTGTAGGTTTGGACGGATCTGAAAGAGTTTGTTATCCGTCTGTGTATTCCAATCCTCCTGCCAGAGGCCTCTGACATAATCATTAATTTTTGGTTTCAGATCTGAGCAGGGGATATACATGTTGGACAAGGAGTGGCGGAAGGAGGAGGAAGAAAAGCAGGAAGAGCAGGAGAGAAGCAGCAGGAGAAGAAAGAGAAGAAGGGAGAGGAAGAAGTAGGAGGGAGGTAGCTAGAGGATTAGGATAAAGAGAAGGTGACGAAAGAAAAGGTAAAGGTAAAAAGAAAAGGACGAAGGTGGGGACGAGACCAGCGGGAGAAGGAAGAGGAGTACGAAGAAGGGAAGAGAAGGAGAAGGAGGAAGAAGAGCAGAAAGGAAGAGCAACAGTTACAGCAGCAGTGGCGAATGTAGTCTTTGGC
>CM065727.1:64955626-64960626 GCA_033310375.1 Conus canariensis
CTAAGAAGGAGAGAGAGAAGATGCCTCCGAGTCATGAGCATGAAACGTGCAAACTTCTGGACAGTGGCGACAGACGAGAAAGATATACTCCCCTCGTCGCCAGGATGTTTGGCCGGTACCCAGCTGACATTACAACCCTGAGCGAGACCAGGTTTGCTGGTGAAACGTAGCTAGAGGAAGTGGGTGAAGGGTACATCTTTTACGGAACTGGGAAGTCCAAAGATTCCCCTGCATCATCTGGTGTTGGTTTTGCCATGCACAATAAGGTTGTAAGAAATCTGGATCGTCTGCATGAAAGACTCAACGATCGCTTCATGGTTTGCGCCTTGGATTAGGAAAGGACTGCTTTACCGCTACCATGTGTGTTTCTGCCCTGCCAATGACAACTCCCGACACACACACACACACACACACACACACACACACACACACACACACACACACATATATATATATATATATATATACAGCTACACACACACACATACAGGTACACACACACAAACACACGCGCACATACATTATCTATCTATGTATCTATCTATCAGTCTATTCATTTAACTATCTACCTATCTGTCTACCCAATTTGTTTCTGCCCTATCTGTACCAGATGTTACGTATGGTGTGGTACTGTGTGTATGACTGTCGGACTTTCACTTTCAAAAGTCTGGATGCGTGTAACGACTATTCCCTACACACACCCATACCATACGAACATGGACGGCCAGACAACACAGGAGTTAAGTTTCTTTCTTTTATATGCTGCCTGAACCATCAAACATATACACATATCAATATATCATATCAATATAAATCATATCACGTATCATATCAATATAATTTAGCACAAAATCAATACACGCCACCATTAGCAAGGGCATTCAACAAACACAGGGAGCTTCAACCGTCGTTCTAAAAAACTGACACACTGAATATATTTTTTTTTCTTAGCACAGTTCTCACTGGCACCATCAGTAGTGTCCCAACAGACACAGGCCACACAGCTGGCTGTAACGAGCCCAAGTCACAGTCTTCACACGGCAAGCAGAGCCGCTCTCGAATAATTATAGTTCAAAGTCCCACAGGGTACACCTACACAGACCCTGGCGGTCAGCCTCCCCACGTCGTCTTGACGGAGAATCCTCAAGTCACAGTCTTCACACGGCAAGCAGAGCCGCTCTCGAATAATTATAGTTCAAAGTCCCACAGGGTACACCTACACATGAGATCATGTCGGATTACCGACCTGGCGGTCAGCTTCTCCACGTCGTCTTGACGGCGAATCCTCATGTCACAGTCTTCACACGGCAAGCAGAGCCGCTCTCGAATATAGTTCAAAGTCCCACAGGGTACACCTACACAGGAGATCACGTCGGACTATGGACCTGGCGGTCAGCTTCTCCACGTCGTCTTGACGGAGAATCCTCAAGTCACAGTCTTCACACGGCAACAGGGTACGCTCACAACAGAAGATGACGAGTACTACCGACCTGGGACTGCCTCTCAACGTCTTTTTTTTTTTACGTCATGTTGTAATGTCATTTAACGATGACGTCACAATTTACGTTGACGTCACAAATTCAGTAGCTCTAACTCCACACCACCTGCTTCAATGGCTCCCCATCCTCAGCGATATCCTGCGGCAGCCCCTGCACTGACAGTTTCTGGGGAGAGGTCAGTGTCAAATCCTAATCAAGGCAACCCACCAGAGGAGACACTGCACCGTTGCCGAATCACTTCGATAGTGCTAAGTGGTACCTGTTTTGATCCAACGTGCACAGGACATTGCCTGCCAAGCCCCTAAAGACAACAAGAACTAATTAGCGACCGAGCCAGTATACACAAGCACCCTTCCTCCCCTTGAAAAGCATCATCACAGCAGTCCTCAAGGAGAACGCCATCACGTCAGTCCTACAACAGGCGCCTCAAAGTCAACGATACCGGGGATCCTAACATGAACTCTCTAAAGGCATGGAAGTGGAGAAGAAACAGACATCACCATTGTAGCAGGGCATGAAGGGTCGAGGAATTTCGAACATTCTATGCTGATCAATGAGGACAGGGATGACAAAGACGATGCTATGGGCTTCCATTCAGGTCTCAGACTACATGACAGGGCTGTACTGTTTGATTACTGTCATGATACATCTTAGCATCAACCAGGTCCGAGAGATATAGGCACATGTAGTACTGGTCAGGTAAACTGAGCAACTCTGGACGAAACTCAATTGAGTGGTTCCAGTTTTCCCAAATTCAGCTCTGGATTTAAGCCAGAAAAATCCTACAAATACATCGCCGTGACGGGAAGTAAACCAAAGACCTCCCAGTCAGGATTCTGCGAACTAACTCCTATGCCATGGTGGCTGGTTATGGCAAGCCTTTCATGAGGATCTGAACCGCCTCTTATCTAAAGTCGGACACAAAGACTAACTTGTCATCCTCAGTGATTTTAATGCACGACTAGACATGGACCCCTCCGGACTGAGCATCCTTAAGTATTATGAAGCTGGTCGGCACAACCATAGTGAATGTTGTTGTTGACTCTCTCATGAACTCTACCCTACCAAAACCCTCTTCCAGCGATTGAACAAACTAAGAACACATGCATGCATTCTCGATCGGTGCCATTGTAAAGGGCTTCAATGAGAACTCCACTGCTGGTCGGAATCGGCAACACACAAACATGATGCCAGTATGATGGAAGACAGTTAACACCCCCACGGTCAGTAGGAGAGCAAGAGGACAGAGCAGGTGTGACGCCATTTTAAAGGTACACAAATTTGGAGGAGTGAAAAACAAACAAACGGCGTATAAAGGTGCATACGTTGATGACATGGTGTGAGTGTGGATGCTAAAAGATGATAATTAAACTTTACAAAACAGAATTCACTATTTTTATGCGGGTGTCTTCGCTTGAAATAGTATCTTACCGATGCTCCAGTGTCTGCTTGATGTGACAATGAGATAGTAGGCACAACCTTTCATAGCAAGTTTGATTGTCATTGACACAAACGTTTCCTTACAGACCCTCCCCCAGCTCTTCCCCCTACCCCATCTCTCCCATCCATCCCTCCCCCTCTCTCTCTCACCCCTCTCTCTCTCTCGCTTTGTAATGTGTGCATTTGTCACGTAATATCTATATTGTTTCTCCCCCTCTTGTTTGTTTACAATGGTAAATGTTTTGTTCTGAAGTGTTACATTGATATCATGTAATATACTATACTGTTTGCATTTCTTTTTACACTATTTATCGCCTATATAGAAATTTTCCTTCTGATATACTTCTGTTGTTTTGATCGTAATAGATCGATACATTGAATGGGAATGTAGTATGTAGTACTTTTTAACCTAATCCAGCAAATGTCTCTCTCTCTCTCTCTCTCTCTCTCTCTCTCTGTATGTCTCTCTCTCTCTGTCTCTCTCACTAATTGTTCTTCACACACCCCTTTCTTCACATATCTATGTATCTATGTTTCTATGCATGTATGTAACTATCTATCCGTCTGTCTGTTTATTTATTTATCTATCTATCCATCTATCTCCATATACCCCTCTCTCGCACTCTGTATATATCTATATATTTATCTATCTATCTATCCATCTAACGATCTATCTATACTAACACACAGAGACAGTCAAACAGACACACTCACACACACAACACACACACCACACAACACACACACACAACACAACACAAACACACGCACACTCACAAACACATAGACACACATGCACACACACACGTACACACACAGGCACACACACACACACTCACAAACACATACACACACATACACACACACGTACACACACACACACACACATACACACACACACACACGGGCAGACACACACACACACACACACACACACACACACACACACACACACACACACACACACACACACACACACACACACACACGCACACACACTTTGTTATCTCTTAAACACACAAAGGCACAGGGGCAAGCATGACCACGTTCGCAGATACACACCTGTACAGAGAGAGAGAGAGAGAGAGAGAGAGAGAGAGAGAGAGAGAGAGAGAGAGAGAGAGAGAGAGAGAGAGAGAGAGAGAGAGGAAGAGAGAGAGAGAGAGACTGACACTGACATATTTTATTGACATTGGCTGATAGCCTTTTTGTCAAAGGGGTACAATGTCTTTTTTTGCATAGAAGAAAGGAAAACAAAAGAAAAACTGCAAATTAGGTGTCTACACAACTAAGCAAAATCAAGAAATTATTTCCATTTCCATCACTCATTTGTGTTCCTTGTGTATGTTCTAGTACAAAATCATTCTCACACAACAACCATTCCCTTCACATACCACACTGATCCATCCTATCTTCCATCCACTTGCACGCACACATTTATATCCTTATCCTCCCTTCTCCCCATTTACACATATTCTCTGTACAAATAATTTATCTGGCTTGATATTATGAAAACCATTCACTTGAACCATCAAGTTTCAAGGTCAAATAAGTATTCTAAACAATAAAAATGAAATTTAAAAGAGAGAGAGAGAGAGAGAGAGAGAGAGAGAGAGAGAGAGAGGAGAGAGAGAGAGAGAGAGAGAGAGCAATCACCTTCGACAAACAGGACAAAGGAATGGAGACGGTAGAAGCTAATGAAGCCGTTAATGACCTTTTTATCTGCCGGCCGCATCAGTGCCAGACAGAACAGATGAATGCCAAAGTAGTAGATGGGAAGCTGCCGAACCGACCAGGTGTCAGTGTTCTTTCAAAATTGATGTGAGTGTTGATCATCAAATCTACTGAATTATTTGAGCGTTTTACCATTGTTATTTACCTCCCCCCCCAACAACCCTTTACCCATGTCCCTCCGCCCCTAACTCACCCACAAAAAAGAAAAGGAAAAAAAAGATGTTTCGGACGAACATTGGAATTTGGGTAGGTTTGAGCTGATGTGGACAGTTGCAGTGAAAATCACATACTCAGTCTATCTAGAATTTCATTTCTGACATGTCTGCA
>CM065727.1:64965626-64968126 GCA_033310375.1 Conus canariensis
AGAACAGTCCTGTACCACCCTTGGAGGCCTGCGCTGTGTTGACGATGGGTACAGGCACGCGCAGGACACTCCATTAAGATATCAAGGGACATAACTGCTCCTGAACAGAGGTAAATCAGACTACAGGATGCAGCTCTTAACAGCCTTAAAGTAGCATCCCCATGGGTGTACCAGCCCGTATTTCATGACTGCAGAGCCCACCGGCGAAAAACCCTCCAGCTGCCGAGCACACCCCACAGACCCAACCACCCCTGCCCACGGACAGATGAAGACAGTGCCACTCCAGACACAGCCAAGCTTTCGCCATACGGTCTTATGTGCCCTCAAGAGAGAATCCAAAGTTGTAGTCTTTCCCACTGTCAACAGGACTTTCCCTGTGGTCAGTGGGTCTTTCCTCACCGTCACTGGACCTTTCTCCAGGGTCAGCCTAGTTTAGGCAAAGAAGAAAAGAAACACCCGAAGGTGCTGGGGAGGACCCAGAGAAGCACTGTCTTCACCTGCCTTTAGAGCAGTCCTGTACCACCAGGAAAAAAGAGCTGGTTGATCCCAAACCATCTGCGAGTGCAGCTTTATGATGGCATTGTAATATTTAAGCAGGGGATGTAACTTCTATTCATTTAACTAATACAGTTGCCAAAGTCTTTTCGATAAACCTGCGGGAAACATTATTCTGAATACCCTTCAAGCGCATAACTTGGTCACGACGAGGAAGATATAAAAATGTGCTTAAAAGACTTTGGTGAGGTCAGTAGGTCAGTACGTCATATGATGTGGACTAATCCTCACACTAAACATTTCCCTTTTTTGCACGGCAACACTTTTGATGGTTTGACTAGGTCTAACAAAACACGTTGGCATTTTCAAATGATTTTCCCTATGGTCCGGACAGTGTAAACACAACAGAAAAGAAACAGATATTAAAAAAGGGAAACAGTCGGCTATGAACGAGCATCTCCTATGGGTGTCCACTACCTCGTTTTGTGTAAACGCTCAGAACAAGTCAGAGAGACATTTGCCATGCTGCACGTATGACTCTGATGACGACTGTGACTAGATCGTCAGCTGTGCCCTTGTGCTCCATCCATGCATATTGAACCCATAATGAACCCATGATAATAGCACTTATGTACAGTTTCGAGTTGCTGGTCACTGACAAAATCATGAATGTCATTCATCACCACTCTAATTACACTAGAGTTGATATGTTACTTTGTCAAAAAGGCGTCATCATTCCCAGTGATATTGTACAGGGGATGCCAGTAGAATATATAATATAACAGCAGTGCGTTAGTTTCTTTAGAGACACATTGTTCATGTACATCTGCATCATTATTCTAGAGATGGTCTGCAGCTTTCAGTGTTATGGAGAGTGGAAATACACCGCAGTAGTCCAGAACACAACTGTGTGTTTTTCACAGGCAATGAAATAATTTGAGAGCAAAATAAACATGCCTTTTGTGCTGTACGTCATTCTTGGTGGCATAGAGAGTTCTGACACATCTTTATTTACAACAGTTGGTGGCCTTTAGATGTCCTATTGAAATGTACAAATGAATAGCCATGAATTTAGTCCTTGCAAGACCTTAGAAGACAATATCAGTGCACCCTGAAATGATCAATGGAAATCAGCTGTTCGATTGATGTGCACAGTGCACCAAGATGACGTTATAATAGCGGTTGATCTCCCTTTGAAGAGCTCATTAATGAGTAATTGGACGCATGTGACGTCATACAGGACTGTCGTGAGGACAAAAAGGACTTAAAATAGATAGAAAAATGGTAAAGGAGAGAGACAGTTGTTACTATGGAGAACTTTGTGTTGAAGACTGAAGGTGACTGGGAATCCACAATGGACTTCCAAATCACTTTTGGTAGCAAGATGCCTGAAGGCTTGTTGACTGCCTAAGTATTCACACACAACCACACAATTGTGCATAATTCTAAATGATTTCCGGGCATCCAGACTTGGTCAGGACAAGAACACAAGCAGTACTCCTCAGAGCCATGCGCTAAAACCAGCAGTTCTATTACTTCCAGTGCTAAAACCAGCAGCAGTTCTATTACTTCCAGTGCCAAAACCAGCAGTTCTATTACTTCCAGTGCTAAAACCAGCAGTTCTATTACTTCCAGTGCTAAAACCAGCAGTTCTATTACTTCCAGTGCTAAAACCAGCAGTTCTATTACTTCCAGTTGGTTTCCGAATGAATGGTTTTATTCTCATCTATGTCCACACCGTTGTAACAGGGCCGATAAATCGTGCTTGTTGTTTCAAGGAGCGGTCAGTAAAGTTAGGAGGATGCAATGTGAATAAAGAAGGGAGCTGGTATCAATGGAGGAAACATTCTGTTATGGAAAAGAAAATGTAGTTAACTCTTAAAAAACTGGGTGTCTAAGATGGGGCTCAAATTCTCAAAGTGGAAGGCAGTTCTCAAAGTGTCAGCCTTAGCACGCACGTACTCCAGTTGACTTTTGCATGGTTAACATTAATCTGATATTCAGC
>CM065727.1:64973126-64993126 GCA_033310375.1 Conus canariensis
TAACGCACACCATGCATTCTTGTATGCATACATGTTAAAACACACAGACACACACAAACACACAGACATACACAGACAGACACACACATACACACCCTTACACACACGTGTGTACACACATACACACGCACGCACGCATAAACACAGACACACACAGACACGCACACGCACACAAGCACACACACACACACACACACACACACACACACACACACACACACACACACACACACAAACACAACACAACGCACCATCAAATTCTGCGCCAAATATTCGCACAGACGATCAAACAAACAGAACAGTAAAGACACTAGTACTGTACACTCATCCGATGATTGTCTGGAATCAAAGTCATAGAAATATAACAGAAAGCTCAGAATCCTCCTAGCTCTCAAGATCTCTTTCTCCCTTTTGCAGAGAATTTGGTGCCAGACGAATTGGTCATCTTCCGTTCACCCTCTGAACCGCATGTCCAGCATTGGTCATTGAAGTGTTATAAGTCACCGTGTCCTGTGTGTTCAGGCTGATGGAATCATCAGGAAGGTTGGTGGACACAGCCAATGGTTAGGGTTGTAATCACACTGCTTGTGTGTTATGACTGGCAAGAGAGAGCCTCTTAGGCCTGTAATCTTGGTGGTTCTTTAGCGATGTGGTGACATAGCTATGTTTGACAAGTAAGTTATGATGAGGTTTGGAAAAGAGAAAAAAAAAAGGAAGGATGGAGGAGGCAAAGTGTGCTGATATGAAGGATGGGTGGTTGGAATCACAATGGTTGTGCATTGTGACTGGCAAAACAGAATCTTCTTGATGGTTCTTTAACGATATGTTCACCTAGATAGGTTAGACAAGTCAGTGGTTACTAAGATTTCTAGAAGGAGAAAAAAGGGGGATGCGAGACGACGTGTACTGAAAACGTGTATACATGAATGTACTCTCTATCTCTGTATCTGTCTGTCTGTCTGTCCGTCTGCCTGTCTGTCTGTCTGTCTCTCGCTCACACACACACGCACACACACACACACACACACACACACACACACACACACACACACACACACACACACACACACGCACGCACGCACACGCACACACACACACACACACACACACACACACACACACACACACACAAACTGTTACAAATGATATATATATATATATATATATATATATATATATACTAAAGCAGAAACATCCGGAGCTTGTTATTTTTGTGCTGTTTTGTTGGTGTGCTTTTACGGCCATGTTTGCCGACTTGTTTGCATTGCAAGTTACGCAGTAACTATAATTCGTAGTCCACATATGGATTTACTTCGATTCAGTGATTATTGTATGAGGTAACCTGCGCCTTCACACACACATACACCCACACATGCACTAGCACACACACACACATACCCACACATACGCACACACACATGCACGCGCGCACGCACGCGCGCGCGCGCGCGCGACACACACACACACACGCACGCACACACTCACAAAGACACACACACATACACACATGCACATGCACACATGCAGATACGCGCAGGCGCGCCTCCCCCCCCCCCCCCTTCCAACACAAGCACACTGTCTGTCTGTCTGTTTGTCTGTCTGTATGTCTGTCTCTCTCTCCTAGTGTGGAAACAACACACGAATTTGAAGGCATAGCAGAAGAAAGAGAGGTGAAAATTATGAAAACAAATATGAAGTTTCTCAAGTAAGTGCTTAAACTTTGATTTTTTGAGAGGTGAAAATTATGAAAAAAAAAGAAGTTTCTCAAGTAAGTACTCAAACTGTAACTTTTTGTTTTGTTTGTGCATCATGTGCAGCTTAATATTCGTAACGCTGGAGCTAATCCAGAATGCCACTGATGATAGTGCTTCAGAAGACTTTAAGGAACTGAAAGAGGTAAATGGATGAGTCTACCACTCTGATGTTAAAACATTTTCCCTAGGACTGATGATAGAGTGTTGTTTTCTGAAGGTATTTGAAGGTCACCCTGGAAGGATGATTCATTTCAGGGTGAGGTCTGAATGTCAGCGAGACGGAGCGTGAGTCAACAAGGTAGGATCGTTAAACTCGTTCTGTGAGCAAATTTGTCTCGTCTGTGGGTCTGTCTGTTTGTGGGTTCTGCTGTTTGTACATGTCCCTTTTTGGCTCTGTCTGTCTGTCTTCCTGTGTCTTTCGATTTCCATCTCCTTGGCTTTGTCTCTGCATCTCTCTCTCTCTCTCTCTCTCTCTCTCTCTCTCTCTCTCTCTCTGTGTGTGTGTGTGTGTGTGTGTGTGTTGTGTGTGTGTGTGTGGTGTGTTTTCTCTCTCTCTGCGCGGACACACACACACGCACGCATGCACGCACACACACACACACACACCCCCACACACACAAAACACCACACACACAAACAACACAACACACAAACACACACACACACACACACAGAGGCGTGCGGGCGTACCTGCGAAGTGTAAAGAAAGAAAAACGAAAGAAAAAGCAGTATCACACATGTAAGTAGCAGCTACACAACCACTGTGCATACCACCCGAACGACTGGCTCAGCGCTGTTCACCAATCCCTCCTGACAACTGTGTCAGCCAGATCACCGTGGACAGTGTGTGAACAAATAACGACACGACAACGTAGCACCTCAATGACCGAGCATGGAGACGGGAGACTGGGGGCCTGGGGAAGATGACCGATTTGTCTGGCACGGACATTCTTTGTGAAGGAGGGGGGGGGGGGGGGGGAGCGGCATGTCGGAACATAGGAGGGTTTTCATTTCTCGAGCATTTGTCTGGCTATAGTTCCAGTTAATCATAGTCTCTCTCTCTCTCTCTTCAAAGGGGTGAAGTATCTGATAAATACTGGATCAGAGAGAGAGAGAGAGAGAGAGAGAGAGAGAGAGAGAGAGGAGAGAGAGAGAGAGAGAGAGAGGAGAAGTGAGAGAGAGAAACGGAAACGGAAACGTTTCAGAGAGAGAGAGAGAGAGAGAGAGAGAGAGAGAGAGAGAGAGAGAGAGAGAACATTGAAATAGGTCAGTTATGTCGGAATAATACTGGTTTAAGAAGCACATTTCATTACATTTCACGATCACAGCAGACGATCTCAGACAGGTGAAGGATGAACTCTGAAGGTCATGTTTTGAGCCAACTGAATTCAGCCAGCTAGATGAAAAGAAAAAAAAAAACTTTCATTTACACGTCCATACAAATAAACATGTTCGACACATAAGACGAGCATGGAGCCAGTCGCTGGAATCAGGGACAATTGAAAAAGATAGTGAATTAGAAAGAAGAAGAAAACACAAAGGGTTTAGATGTGTTACTTTCAGAGGCAGCATTAGGGAGAGAAAATTCAGTCCTCAAGTCCATCAAAACAGTCCCTTGTGACAACTACAGCTACCAAACCATTTTTCATCAACAGGGCCACGTTCTAGAAATGACCATGAAGGAGGTGAAGAAAAGAAATGATGATAGGGGTAATGAATATTATTCTCATGCATACCTCTCTCCCACCTCATTTTCCATTCCATGCACACACACACACACACACACACACACACACACACACACACGCACACACACATGCACACACACACACACACACACACACACACACACACACACACAACACACACACACACACACACACACACACACACACACACACACCACAAGTTGAAAAAAAAAAGAAATCGAAAGAAAAACCGGTATCCCCATACAAGTAACAAGTTACACCCACCATGCTTACCACCCCAGCAACTGGCTCTGTCCACCACTCCCTCCTGACAACTGTATCAGCCAGATCACAGTGGACAGTGAGTGGTCAAATAACAACACGACAAGATTACTCCTCAATGACCGACGATGCAGACGGGAGTCTGGGGGCTTAGGGAAGATGACCAATTCGTCTGGCACCAAAGTCCCAGCGTAGGGGGATAGGGATTTCAGAACCTAGCATGGTTCTCGCGCCTCGATCATTTGTCTGGCTTTAGATCCAGTTAATCATTGTTGGCCTCTCCAAAGGGGTAAAGGTGTTCTATGAGATTGTGGATCAGTGTGCGTCACTATATGCCTTTGAAAAGATTTCCGCTCTCTCTCTCTCTCTCTGTCTCTCTCTCTCTGTCTGTCGTCTCTGTCTGTCTGTGTTTGTCTGTCTGATTCGACTTCTGTGTGTCTGTCTGTCTGTCTGTTGTCTGTCTGTCTGTCTGTCCCCTCTCTTTCTCTCTGTATTTTCTGCACTTTTCGTGATACATTTGTGGTTATTTATGAAAGAATTAATGTGTTATAATAGAATGTATTTTGCTCACTTTTTGAGCTGCTGCTTTGCAAACTATATGTATGCAGTACCAGCATTGTGTGGTGTGTGTAGGTGTGTGGTGTGGGAGGTGGTGTGCGCCTTAATATGTTTGTACACAAAGCATATAGACAATAACCATTGTCCTTACTGCAGCTGCTATCACAACGAAAACACTCTACCTCTATATCCCCCCCCCCTTCAAGAACACTAATACACTCATATGTGCATGCAGGTACATGTGCCGTTATGCATGTGATGTGAAAACACTCACACTGACACACGCAAAGACACAGACACAGAGAGACAGACATGCACACTTTTGCACAAATGTGCACGCACACACACACACACACACACACACACACACACACACACACACACACACACACACACACACACACACACACACACACACACACACACACTCTCACACACTCACACACTTACATTCCACGCCAAACAATCGCACAGACGATCAAACAAACAGAACAGTAAAGACACTAGCACTGTACACTCATCCGATGATTGTCTGGAATCAAAGTCATAGAAATATAACAGAAAGCTCAGAATCCTCCTAGCTCTCAAGATCTCTTTCTCCCTTTCGAAGAGAATTTGGTGCCAGACGAATTGGTCATCTTCCTTTCACCTCCTGAACCGCATGTCCAGCATTGGTCATTGAAGTGTTTGATATCGCTGCCAGTATTTGCTCTCTGACCTTTCAGGATGACCAGGCTGATGGAGATATCGGGAAGGATTGGTGGACTCAGCCAGTGGTTATCACACTGGTTTTGCATTATGACTGGCAAGATAGAGTCTTATTTTCCTTTAATCCTGACGGCTCTTTAGCGATGTGCTGACAAGGCTATGTTTGACAAGTAAGCTATTATGAGGTTTCAAAATAGAAAAAAAGGAAGGTGAGGGGAGGGGGGAGGGCGAAGTGTAATGACATGAAGGATGGGTGGACTCAGCCAGTGGTTATGGGTGTGATCACACGGTTTATGATAGAGGGAAGAAAAGAATGAGATAGGTAATGAATGTCTTCCTATATACTTCTACTCTTTTCCATCATTATGCATACACCACACACACACACAACAAAAAACCAGCACACTACTTAACAAAACAGTCACCAACACACAAAAACAAAAAGGTTGAAAAAAAAGGGAATCGAAGAAAAGCGGTACCCTACAAGTAACAAGTTACCACCTGGCTTCACCAGCAACTGGCTTGTCACACTCCCTGCAACTGTATCAGCCAGATCACAGTGGACAGTGAGTGGCATAACAACCAGATTACTCCTCTGACCGCGTGCAGACGGGAGTCGGGGGCTAGGGGGATGACCATTCGTCTGGCACCAAAGTCCCGTAGGGGGATAGGGATTTGATACACTAGCTGGTCTCTCCGCCTCATCATCTTGTCTGCTTTGATCCGTTATCCATTGTTGGCACTCCAAGGTAAAAGTGTTCCTTGAGAATTGTTTTTGGTCACTTGAGTTCTGAGTCTTGATACCATTCTCTCTCTCTCACTCGCTCTCTCTCTCTCTCTCTCTCTCTCTCTCTCTCTCTCTCACACACACACATATATCCAGTGTTACAAATTGTGTTGTGGTGAAATAGAAATATACAGAACTTTGGTGTTGTTGTTTTGTTGACTGAATGCTTCTTTCTGCACTCTGACTATGTTTTTCGGATTTGTTTATTTTTTTTTCAAAATCACGCATACTTTAATCCGTAGTTTAGTATGTATATTTTAATGTAGTTATTATATCATTAATCTATTACCTTCTCTCTCTCTCTCTCTCTCTCTCACTCCTCTCTCACTCACACACACACCACACACACACACACACACACACACACACCACACACACAACACCATATACGCACGCGCGTGCGCGCTTATGCGTTTCACTCTGTCTGTCTGTCTGTGTTTCTATACGTCTCTATGTCCATGTATCTCTGTCTGTCTGTCTGTCTCTCACTTTCTATGTCTCTGTTTGTCTGTCTGTCTGTCTCTATGTCTGTCTCTCTGCCTGTTCATCAGCTTGTCTGTATGTCTGTCTACCTCTGTCTTTCTGTCTGTCTCTGTTTGTCTGTCCTCTTGTTTCTTTCTTCTCAGTCTCAGTCTTCTGTCCTGTCTGTCTGTTTGTTTGCCGTCTGTCAGTCTCCCTCTCTCTCGCTCTCTCTTTCTGTCCCTCTAAGCAGGCATTTGTGAAATATCACTGATGACTTCCAGACAGTATCTTCCATCTGGTTTGGTTCCTGTGTCCCTGTCGGCTTTGCTGTGTCTGCCTCTACTTTGATCCCCTGGTTCTGTGTTGTGCAGGAATGAAATGTATTGCCCAATCGATGTACATGCACGTCCGACAAGAGAGACCAGGGGATTGTCACGTTCAGAGACAGAGCAAATGCGCCAGTTAGTTGAAATGAAGTCACAATGAAACTAGCGTGATTGCACACGTCAGGATATGTATGTGGCGGAGAAGGAGAGAGGGGGCGTGCTTTCATTCTGACGTTTTTGTTTTTGTTTTTAGATTACATGATATTAGTCGCAATAAGAGAGAGAGAGAGAGAGAGAGAGAGAGAGAGAGAGAGAGAGAGAGAGAGAGAGAGAGAGAGAGAGAGAACACAGACAGAATTATTAAGATAGCAAGAAACAAAATCTAGAGACAAAGATAGCGTGCGAACAAAAGAACCCACAGAGAGACAGATCCATAAGCAGGAAGAGTACGCTCACAGAATGTGTCACACCCTTCTGTCTTGTCCACTCCCGCTCAACGCGCTGAGAGCTAGTCCTCACCCGGAGCCAGAAATCAATGTCCCTCCACGGTGACGTTCAAATCCCTTAAGATCATAAGTCTCCATCATCATTCTAAGGGGACCTGTTTCAACCTTAGAGGGGTCATCTTATCGATTTACCTCTTCCGTTCCATTAAAGTCTACAACAACACACTTTCACCTATCACCTATCCTGGAGTCTTGAAGACCGTTGGGGCGCCGCAGAAGACTTTGCAACCAGCATTTCCACTCGTCCTGGTTCTATGACGCTTTTAGGCAGTTGCTGAGTGTGATTCGCTGATGTTGTCCTCCTATCTCTTTCTCTGTCTTCCTCTCCTGTCCTGTTCGCACTGTTCCTTGTAGAACAGTTTTGCATGTCCTGTTGATCTTGATACATGGCAATACCATCTCATTTTCTTCCCCTGTTTTCGTATGGTCCAGTGGCTTGCTTTACTCTGGTCTGGATCTCCAAGTTGGTAATGTGGTCTTTGTATGAATTGCTAAGGATCTTGTGGAAGGATCTTGTGGAAGCATCTCATCTCTAATGCCTGAATCCTCTCAATTCAGCTGTCAGAGTCCACGTCTCACAGGCATAGAGAAATATGGCAATGACCAGGGAGCGCATCATTTTGATCTTTGAACTGATTGTGATGTTTTTATCATTCCAGATGGGTCTTAGTCTGGCTTGCGCTGCTGTCGTTTGCACAACTTTGGAGAGCACTTATGGCTTTGATCCCTCATCTGAAACAATTACCTCGAGGTACTAGATGTTCTGAACTGCCTCTAGTTTTTCTCCCTTGACAGCGATGTTAGCGCTAATGCCGTCAGTGTCGTTGGTTCATAAGTTTTTTTTTTCTTTCGGCGCTGATCTCCATGCCGAATGCAGCAGAACAAGCTGCAGTCATCAGCCAAATTGTGGACTTAACTCAGCATTTCGAAACATGCGATTCCCAAACAGTCAAAGTTTGCACACTGGGCAGAAAAAGTTTTAAAACATTGTCAAGTCCTTTCTTTAGAAACTAACGTTTTTACACAATTGTCACTTTTTTTTTTGCTGTTTTCAAAATTCGTATAGTGTTTCTATACTACAAGAGAGAGAGAGAGAGAGAGAGAGAGAGAGAGAGAGAGAGAGAGGAGAGAGAGAGAGAGAGAGAGAGAGAGAGAGAGAGAGAGAGAGAAGGAGGAGGGAAGAAACGCACATACTTAAAATGGAAAAGAAACTTCGTGAAATCAGCCAATATTCTTGTCCCTTATGACAAGGTCTCCAAAAGATAAACATTAGCCCGTAGAGACAGGAAAGATTTGAACCGTACATAAATTGTTTTCAAACGAAAAAGCTAAAATCATTCAAACATAAAAGAAATGTAATAGGGGCATCAGCAAGACAAAGTAAAGAAAATCTTTGGGATGAAAGAACATCCATCTGACACACGTTGAAAATATTAGACACCATTTGATATTTACAAAACAAAATCATGAGGGCCCGATTTGTTTTGTCATACATGTTGCTAGTTTTACATATCCGTTAATTCCCATTTCCCTATTCCACCCTTACATCTGCGAAGGCTGTTGAACTATAATTGTATCCTGCTGGGGATGGCAGTTCCACAAATTTACGGGTGATATGTCTCAATTTGATACCATGAATGGATGAATACAGTTAGGCCCAGTCATACCAAGTTTTATCCAGGACATAAAAAATTAGCTCCAAAAAAGCTAAACAAATGTTTCTAATCAAAAGCCAGATTTCGGTGGTTTTTAATTCCAATTAGTGAGGGGTGGGGTGAGTGGGTGGGTTGTTAATATTACCAGTTTTACACGTCCTCTTCTTCATCCAAATTCCGAATTCTGTTGTGTTTTTATAGTATTATCTAACTCGTAAGACAACGTAGAGTTGGTAGCATCAGCATAGGCAGATGTGGAAGTCAAGAGGAGGTATGAGAAGAGAAGAATTAGTGAGGGGTGACAATGGTAAAGACGGAGGAGAGAGGGGCAGGGGATTCTGACACAATAATCTTACTGGGCGTTATTGAAAATGCATTTATTCAGTAGCTAACCCACCAGCACCTTCAACACCACCAACACCATCACCACCATCTATATAGTTTAACCTGTAATACCCACTTGAAAACATGAGCGTCCTCTTGTTGGCAATTTTAAGCTTGGCCAATTTTGGGGGATTTAAAAGGCGAAGGGGGGGGGGGGGGGGGCATGACTGCCCTTCCTCATCAGAGTCAGGGGACAGCTGTCCTATAACTCCTCCCGGCCCCTCCTTTCCCTCACCTGTGTTCTTATGCCGCTGTGTTATTGGCTGATGAAGTGTATGGAGGATTATCATTGCTGTTCTCATTACATCAGCAATTTAAAAAAAAGTAAATCCAACAATTTCACAATTACTCCCAGAGACTTTGTCATAGAAGTGCTGACATTATCCATTTCACCGGTTTGAGTGCAGCTATCATTTATCTCAAACCATACTCTGTGCACCATCAAGAAATGCGTAACTTCTGCACTGGTCTGTTTGCAAAAAAAAAAAAAAAATGAACGATGCTAGTCATGGATCGAAGAATATGCATCAAAATGGTGTGGAAAAATATGAGACTAGAGCCAATAATGAGTTCTGATTCCCTATATTCTGGGCAGAAATGGTCAATCCCAGCATTGAATCATAGGTCATAAACAGTATGCATTATGGGCTATGAGAAATAAAATTCAGAATAACTTTCAAGAATGTAGTGTTCCACAGGGCTAGGAAGACCTGGCAAGAGCCCATCAATACAATTTTCTGACATCGGCAGTTCCATTGACACACATTATTTCTCAGTCTAACTGTTTTATCTATATGCATGACTGACGCTTGCTGGTCCATTAATGACCAGTGAAACGTGTCTGGCAACCTGCAGCGGTGAAAGGTTTCCAGATGATGTGTTCAGACTGGAATGAATGATTGATGAAGGAGGGGGTCTGTCACGCTGGAAAAAAGAATGTAGTAAATTTGTTGTTGAAGGGCACTCAATGGTAAGGCTCTCACACTATGTTTTCTGCACAGTTTTTGAAATCGTATGTCTGGTCCCTTTCACATCATTAGCAGAGACATTAAAGAAAAAGGCAATGAATGAGACACAGAGGAATAAGAGTATTGGACTGAGGCATTTTAAAGGGACACGCCATAAACTTTTCCAAACAATGGAAATGATATCGTCTTCATAATTCCTATTCACTGTTATAATGACAAGCGACATAGATAACATGAGTACAGCGACCAGTTTGCCCGTGTTTACATTAATACAGATGGCATAATGAGCTCTGAAATAGACGATGTTTGTGGCATAAAATCCATTCTGTCGTCTAATGGAAATATACGTATGAATAGCCAACAATTCTATCTTTCGTAGCACTAAAGTAACTAACAGAGCTCTACTCATAAGTGAATGAAATCAGTCATTAAATAAATGCGCTCTGTTCCATAGACTAATTCTTTATGGCTGGTCGCCCTCTGAATGGCCTATTAGTCGTTGATAAAACGTTGGAGTTGACAGCTATTTTCAGAAAACAGTGACTGTATAGGTATCGACACTGTATGGCATAGACGCAATCCGTTGTAATGGACGAAGATGGTGAATGTTATTTAGACGGGCAATTTGAGATGCAATCATGCAGCTCGACTTGATATTAACGTGTAGACATAATATGTCTGGAGGTTGTTTACCTAAGTACTTGTAAATGTGCACTTCCATGCAAACCACCGCAGAAGTGGTCTTTACCTTCTGCTCGTTCTCTTTTATGACCAGCAGATCGATGATTGAGACGATGAGTTCAGGGATCCACTGTGGATGAGGTTTTCATCTCTATGCTCACGACACACTCCAAACGTGTTATTGATCACAGACAAGACCTTTGTCTGTCTGTAGGAATCATGACTATGAATTCCTTTCTAGAACTCAGTACTGGCCAGTACAAGGAATACGTAAAACAATACTAATCAAATCTGTTTAGAAAGACCAGTGGTTCAAATGATGTGGACTGTCAATGAATTGCTGCAACTTTTTATCTCACCAGCTTGAGTGCAGCTCTTACCCACATCCAGACATACTGTGTGCGCCATCAGCAACAGCATCACGCCATAGGAGATGTATTCCTGCTGAACCAGTCCTTTGCCCCACGCCATAGGAGATGTATTCCTGCTGAACCAGTCCTTTGCAAAAATGAACGATACTAGTTATGGATCAAGGAACCTTATCAGAATGGTGTGAAGAAATAGGAGATTAAAGCCGATAACGTGTCCTGATTTTCTTCAGTTCGGGCAGCAGCAGTGACCCCCAGCATTGGATGACAGGTCATCAACAGCACGTGTCATGATCTTTGAGAAATAAAATTCAGAATATCTTTCAAGAAACTAATCTTTCACGGGACTAGGAAGACATTAAATGTGCCTGTCAATACAATTTTTAGACATTGGCAGTTCCATTGATACACACTACTATTTCTCAGGGCCTAAGCTGTATTTTATCATATTGCATGACGAGAGATGGTTAAATGGAGACCTGTTGAAAACTGTGTCCTAGGGCATTTTTCTTGCAGTCGGTTTCCCATCAGATAATGGTGTGTTAGAACCGGAGCAGACATGGTGTGTAAATGTGAGAAGACTGGACATGATGAAGGAGTGGGAATGGTGATAGGAACAGTAAAGGAGACATGAGTGATAGACAGTAAGGATACATGGAGTGTGGAACAGTAAAGGTACCTAGTGATAGAACAGTAAAGGAGACAGAGTGATAGGAACATAAAGGAGACATGGAGTGATAGGAACAGTAAAGGAGACATGGAGTGATAGGAACAGTAAAGGAGACATGGAGTGATAGGAACAGTAAAGGAGACCTAAGAGTGATAGGAACAGTAAAGGAGACATGAGTGATAGGAACAGTAAAGGAGACATGGAGTGATAGGAACAGTAAAGGAGACATGGAGTGATAGGAACAGTAAAGGAGACATGGAGTGATAGGAACAGTAAAGGAGACATAGAGTGATAGGAACAGTAAAGGAGACCTAGAGTGATAGGAACAGTAAAGGAGACCTAGAGTGATAGGAACAGTAAAGGAGACATGGAGTGATAGGAACAGTAAAGGAGACCTGGAGTGATAGGAACAGTAAAGGAGACATGGAGTGATAGGAACAGTAAAGGAGACATGGAGTGATAGGAACAGTAAAGGAGACATGGAGTGATAGGAACAGTAAAGGAGACATGGAGTGATAGGAACAGTAAAGGAGACATGGAGTGATAGGAACAGTAAAGGAGACATGGAGTGATAGGAACAGTAAAGGAGACATGGAGTGATAGGAACAGTAAAGGAGACATGAGTGATAGGAACAGTAAAGGAGACCATGGAGTGATAGGAACAGTAAAGGAGACATGGAGTGATAGGAACAGTAAAGGAGACATGGAGTGATAGGAACAGTAAAGGAGACATGGAGTGATAGGAACAGTAAAGGAGACATGGAGTGATAGGAACAGTAAAGGAGACATGGAGTGATAGGAACAGTAAAGGAGACATGGAGTGATAGGAACAGTAAAGGAGACATGGAGTGATAGGAACAGTAAAGGAGACATGGAGTGATAGGAACAGTAAAGGAGACATGGAGTGATAGGAACAGTAAAGGAGACATGGAGTGATAGGAACAGTAAAGGAGACATGGAGTGATAGGAACAGTAAAGGAGACCTGGAGTGATAGGAACAGTAAAGGAGACTGGAGTGATAGGAACAGTAAAGGAGACATGGAGTGATAGGAACTAGAAGGAGACATGAGAATATAGGAACATAGGAAACAGGATTTCAAACATAAAACGGACAAATATCTCAGAACAAACATTGTAAACATGGAACGGATCATTACATTAAAGAGATACTGTTGTGATGCATGCGACAAAAATGATAAGAGCTCATGAGTAATTTCCCCTAATTTGGGTGGTCTAATGTGAACTGATGTAGATGAATTATTAGCATAAGATTCATGTTGCCGTCGGATAAAAATATATGTATGAATAATCAACAATCGTGTCTTGAGAAGCACTTCAATAACCTAACAGAGCTCCATTAAAAAGTAACTTAAATCAGTCATACAAATGATGTACTTTGTTTCTTGGACTAATCCTCTTTGTAGCTAGTCGCCCTCTAAATGGTCTATCAGTCGTTTGTAAAACACCGGAGGTGACACTGGCGTTCAGAATACAAGAACTGGATAGATGTTAAAACTGCATAGCACAGAAACAGTCTGTTGTCATGGACAAAGAATGGTGAATGTTGTACTGGATCGGTAGTCAGAGACAGGCTCATGTCCTGGGGTTTGCATGAACGTTCAGACGTTGTATATCTGGAAGTAGTTTACCTAAGTACATATAAAGTGTCCTTTCATACACATCACAACAGAGAGCCCTTCACCACCCGCTTGCCCCTTTTTTTATTACAGCAGAAGCAGTCCAAGGTCGATGATTGAGACGATGAGTGTCAGTGATTAGCAGTGGACGAGGTTTTCATCACTGTGCTCACGCCAAACTCCAAACGTATCATTGCTCACAAACGACACCTTTGTCTGTGGGAAATATGCTCCTCGTGTACTTAAAAAACCTCAGTGTTGATAAATCCGAAGAAAACATAAAACAATACTGCTCAAATGTGTTTAGAGAGAACAGTGGATCAAACGATGTGGAATGTGTCGCATATCAACTTTTTTCTACGATAACCCTGCTGATGGTTCGCTATTGTCAAATGGTTCGTGTTTGACATGTCCAAAGGGGGTTTCAATGTCGTTTAGACAATGTAAAGCAAACGTAAAGGAAGATGATGAAAAATGGGAACAGTCGGTTATGAACGAGCATCTTCTAAAGGTGTCAACTAATATGTTTCGCATGAAAGTTATGAACAGGTTGAACAAGTCTGGAAAACACACGACAATCTGCAAACATGTCTTTGCTAACGATTTTGGACAGAACGTCTATTTTGGCACACTGCTCCTCATCCATGCATGCTACACTGATAACGAACCCATAATACTGGCACTTCTGTACATTTTCAGCTTGCTGCTTGCTGACAACGTTATTGGCGGCATTTATGTCTATTGTGGTCACATGATCCTTGGTACGTGACTTTGTCCGAAAGGTGTCACCATTTCCAGTGACTTAGTAAGTGGGTGCTACTGGTGCATGTCAGATACGAGCTGGGCATTAATTCCTTAGGACACGTCATGTGCACCGACATTAGTGGCATTATCTTGTAAATGACCTATAGCTTCCTATTTGATTATGAGTGAAAATACACAAAGTTAGTCTAGAATACAAAATATTTGCAAGAAATTATATGATATTTAACGAACAGTTTTCCCCCAGCTCCATTTCATTCTTAACGGCATAGAGTGTCCTGAAACAGAGGTATGTTTAATTAACAGGTGGCGTCTTTTAAATGTCTGATTGAAATGTGCTGATAAATATGTTAATAAATATCCATAGATTCAATCTCTCACGTGCCATCTAAAATGAGAAAGCGAAATCAGTCGTTCTTTTAACGTAACCTGTTCCTTAGACTGACGTTATCTTTGTGGCTGACCTCCCTGAATGGCCCTTTAGGAGTTAAATCAACGTGGTTGACGCCGCGGAGGAGTTGTCTGTTACGACGCCAAGGGCGGGAAAAGATGGGAAAGTCCTGAAAGACAGACATGGTTGTTGCTATGGGCAATTTATATTGAATAATGGAGGTTAGTGGGAATCCAAGACGGACGCTTATATCACGGTTTACATGGAGATTTGGAAGCCGCATGTCTGGTAGTTAATTTATTACCTGAGTATATATGTACACGAGCACAAAACTGTGCTGAATTCTCAATAATTCCCAAGGATAAGAACACAGAAAAAGTATTTCCACAAACCACTTACTAAAATCAGCAGTTCAGTTGATTTACATTGTTTTGGGATGAACGGCATCATATTCAGTCATTATCAAGGTTACACCAGGGTGCATTATGTGTGCCCAATCCTGGAAGGTTTTTTGTTGTTTTGTTTTAAACCGTGAGTTTTGAATGCTATCTAATTATTCCTTCTCTCAAAATTCTGCAAAAGAATATTTTCAGAAACAAACAAACAAAAAGTCCTAAAGTAAGAGTACATTTCGATTTTAAGATTCACTGCAAATATTGTTCAACACCAGTTTCATACAAAGTATTGAGAGAGAGAGAGAGAGAGAGAGAGAGAGAGAGAGAGAGAGAGAGAGAGAGAGAGAGAGAGACTGAAACTCAAACTCAAATACTTTAATTGCAAAGGCCACCGACCTATCTGCAAAGAGATCAAGAACAAAAGTAGAACACACACGCGCTCGGCGCATATACAAAAAAAATTATGAAAGAAAATAATTATTTGCATAACAAAATGTTCTTCCTGAAATTTATCTGGCATTTTTGTGTTAACTGATAACAGTTCCTCTCTTCGTTTTAGTGCTTTAAAAATGAACATGGCTACAGAGCGAGTTACAATTCTCTTTTCATTTTGCTGTAAAGGACTGAGAGAGAGAGAGAGAGAGAGAGAGAGAGAGAGAGAGAGAGAGAGAGAGAGAGAGAGAGAGAGAGAGGGCAGGCTAATTTTGCATCCTTTCTCGTGGTGGACACATCTGTTCTGCTTGCTTTCCGCCATTGCCCGCTTCGAGCATTGACCATCCACAGTTTGTATGTCTTTCATCTTCCTCTAAACGCACATCACACTGTTTACACAACCTGCTACTCGGCAAAACCCACAGGGCATGGTGTTTTGGTGCGTGTGGGCCAGGAATCATGGACCAGATAAAAAAAAACAGAAGAACATATCTATGACTGCAGCGTTTGCTTACACGTCCAGCGTGCACACTGGGGCGTTAGCCACCTCTGGGATGTACAGACAGATCGGTGGAGATAAAACAGCTGCCACTTTTGTGAAATGAACGTCCGACGTCGTCGTTTTTGCCGAACCTTGCACTAAACTTTAAGTTTGTCTGCTCTCTCTCTCTCTCTCTCTCTCTCTCTCTCTCTCTCTCTCTCTGTTTGTCTGTGTGTCTGTCTCTCTCTCTGAATTCTATTTAAGCATGCATGTACGTGCGCGTGAATGTGCACTGGTATGTTTCTTTGCTGGCCCATGATATTGCTGGTAAGTAGGGGTAGTTTTGAAGGCAAAAACCCATGGTAAATGTGGGCAATCATGATATAAACAATAAACAGCGAGGATAGCTGAAATAAAGAGCTAACTTATAACTACTGTGGTTTGTAGATTTCCTTGATGTATATGTATGGCTTAGAGGTGGGACGATCAACTTCGTACACTCCATGAATTTCAGGTGGATGATGGCTAAGTACTCAAATGATCAATGGAGAATGACAGAGGGTCCATTGTGAATCCTGTATCACTTTTGTTGGACAGAAACATCCTAGTAGTGTGATATTGTTGTTGAGGTAATTGGGTTTTGCAGCTATTCATGGAGTTCTTATAAGCTCTCTAGAGAACTGATCTGGGAGAGGCCGTATCCTCAGGTGGTTATTGCATGTGGTGATGTCCTCTGTGGTTTTCTGCTTGATAAAGGCTTTATACAGAAACCGAAATTTTGCAATATACTCATTGAGTGTTGGCGATTCTGACTGTTCAGTCAAGTCCTTTGATATTTTCTTTCCATCTTCTTATCTTTATATCCACCAGGCATACTTCCCTCATGATAAATCACTGTACTAATTGCTAATTCTTCCTTTGTTTTTGCTCAAAACTTCCTATCATATCGGCTCCCTCATAATCATAGTGTAAAGTTGTCCCGCACAACACACAGTATATTCATTGTATATATCACATGTGATATACAAGTTCTGCATGGTGACATTTTTTTGTCGAACTTGTCCTTAGAAATGTTTTCTTCACGGGAAGATTTGCACAATCCCATATATCCCTGCGATTTATTTCGAAAGATCACACGGCCAAGACAAAGAAATCTAACTGAAAGAGAAAGAGAACTTTGAATCAGGTCACTCAGTTACGTTGGGTTGATGCTGCTTTGAGAAGCGTGTCTCTTATTACAGTCACAGCAAACGGCCTCAGACTGATGCAGGATGAACTCTGAGAGACGTGTTCCAAACCCACCGACTTACAACCATAGATACGAAAACTTTCATCGAAACATCTAGACAAATAAACATGGTCAACACACGAGATGAGGATGGAGGAACAGATCATGAAAAGATAATTGGAAACAAGCAAAAGGTATCCCCTTAGAGAGAGAGAGAGAGAGAGAGAGAGAGAGAGAGAGAGAGAGAGAGAGAGAGAGAGAGAGAGAGAGAGTTGAATACTTTCGACTGCTGGAAAAATCATCAGCAGAGCCTGGTTATACAGGTGACGATGAAGAAAGTAGAGGAAAGAAGGCAAGTACTGTAAATCACACATTCATACACGCTTCTCTTTACCCTTTGCCCTCCTCCCTTCCCCCAACACACACACACACACACACACACACACACACACACACACACACACACACACACACACACACACACACACACACACACACACACACCCGCACGCACGCGCACGAAAGACAACTCCAACTGAGTACACCCCCAAAACGCAATACTCTTTTTTTTCTCACAGAAGGAGTGAGTTCATCGCAAACAGTGTCACGATGAATCAGACACCACACCATTCTTCCTGGAGAGACGTTTGCTTGTCCTCCAGGTTACAAGGTGAACAGTTCACACAGGAAGAGGTTCCAGATGATGTGGTGCCAGGAAAATCCACAAGAAGAGAAGAGAAAATGGTGAACCTCCCTCCCTCTCTGTTCGTCGTCACACTTGTGAATACCAGGCCCAAACTGCAAGTGAAGGCCTTGTTTTGTACTGATTAGGGAATGTTTTTCTGTCTGACACAGTTTTCCCCCTTCCCCTTTCCCTTTCTCCTTCCTTTATAAAAGACACAACTAATGTTAGGTAGGCACTCAAGGTCTGACCAGCGCGTTGGGCTAATGCGTAGGTCAGACATCTGCTAAGTCGTAGCCACGAGTCCCTCTTCTTCAATTCTCTCATCTTAGTTAATTCATTTATCCATCAGCTTAAAATCATGCGCAGTATGGCCTCAAGACTTAGCGGATGTGGTGTAGCGTAATTCGACTAGTCCGCACGCAGTGACGCCTCCTTGATGAAACTGAAACCGAAACTGTTATTCTCAACCAGGATCACGGAACACACTGTCTTTACCTACTATAAGCTACATATCCATCTGATTACACTGGACAACAGGATCGGGAAAGCTGCCTAAGCGAAACTAAATGTTCACAATGAAGCGTCACAATGAAGGTACTTTCCATCACTATTTCAAGCAGTCCATCGAGTCTTGAAGTATTATTTGGTTGATAGCCTGACAACAGTTTCATTTACATCAAGGCTAGTTGATAGCCTGACAGCAGTTTCATTTACATAAAGGCCAGTTGATAGCCTGACAACAGTTTCATTTACACAAAGGCTAGAAATGAGCGACATGACGCTGCATCCAGATGTGCTAAAACAGATGCCACAACACCTTCCACAGCATTGTTACACTTCTTAACAATCCCTCATCAGCAGATAAAATTCCATCGTTCTAAGAACATAGTTGGGAAATAATCGCTACTAGGGAATCCAAACTGTTATTTATTCCATATCCGCCTTCCAGAGTCTGTTACAATTCTAGTCCTATTTCCATCCTTTATCTCATAGGAGCATATTCTGCACGCTGTGACATTGTTCAATTATCTTGTGATGAATGCAGATCAAGGTTTTTTTCCCACTTCAAAATAATGCCACCATCTATTCTTCCCGCATGCATTAAATGACACGTTCTGAATTCACTTTTGGGTGTTGGAGTTCATTGATGGCGATGTAGATGATGAGAAGCTGTGTGTTACAGACGAGTAGAAACAGCAGATACAAACTTTCATGAAGAATAACTCGTTCTATCATTGCCAGACAAACTCTTCCAACAAATCAGTTCTCTGCGAAAAATGGGTATACCTAGGGATCTCGTGAATTACCCGAAATCTATATTCCCCGCCCATTTATCTTAAACACGAGGATGGTCCCTCCAGACTGAACAGAGAGAGTGCTGATAATGGACCTCAGTCTCTCTACATTGATCAGCTGAGCACACACTGGGTTCTGTTTCGATTAATCGAGTGTACGAAGATAGCTTCCCTTTCACCGGGACAAACCCAGCCATCAATGTGATCTACACACTACGGTAGTTGCCTTTACAAATATAGTTTATGGTTTTGCCTTTACAAATATAGTTTATGGTTTTGGGTCTGGTTGTATATTCTTCTCATGGGTGTTGGCATTGTATATCACCAGTTTCAGTGTCATCTAGGAGGCGTCCTGTGTGCAGACTAATCCATATACGCTCTACCACATTTGTCGAGTTTCAAGACCATACTGCGCAGGATTTAGAGCTGATGGAAAAATGATATCGCCAAAAAGTGACATTATACATGTACAAAGGTATACAGTAGCATGCACACACACACACACACACACACCAACACACACACACACACACACACACACACAACATACACACACACACACATACACACACACACACAACACACACACACAAACGCGCATGCGCGTGCGCGCGCGCACGCACACACACACACACACACACACACACACGCACACACACGCACGTACGCACGCATGTACGCACGCACACACACACACACACCACACACCACACACACACACAACACACACACACACACACACACACACACACATGACCCACGTTTGACATCCATTCACCAAAAGTAATTGCCGTCAGTGTCTATCCCAATATTCCCCTTTGAAGCTCCCTTTCTGTTCAACCCACATTGTCTGAACCTCACTGAAAACCCGTCTGGGATGGTAAACAAGTTTCGTCG
>CM065727.1:64998126-65003126 GCA_033310375.1 Conus canariensis
GATGGTACAGAGCTCTTGATATGAGATATAACCTATGACAGCTAGCTGTAAACTCTTAACCGCCTTTAGTCTTTACAGAACTCTTGATATGAGATATAACCTATGACAGCTAGCTGTAAACTCTTAGCCGCCTTCAGCCTTTATATAACTCTTAATATAAGATATAACCTATGACAGCTAGCTGTAAACTCTTAACCGCCTTTAGACTTTACATAGCTCTTAATATAAAGTATAACCTATGACAGCTAGCTGTAAACTCTTAACGACCTTTAGCCTTTACAGAACTCTTAATATAAGATATAACCTATGACAGCTAGCTGTAAACTCTTAACGGCCTTTAGCCTTTACAGAACTCTTAATATAAGGTATAACCTATGACAGCTAGCTGTAAACTCTTAACGGCCTTTATGCTTTCGGTTTGTTGCTTGTTGTTTTGACTGTGCACCCTTTTGAAGATGTTTGCCTTCTAAACCACGATTAGTCAAAAATTATAGCATGCATGTCCAAAAACACACAGCAACACACACACACACACACACACACACACACACACACACACACAACACACACACCACACACACACAACACAACACACACACACACCACACACACACACACACACACACACACACACAGTCATATGCACAGATGCTCATTCACCACCACCACCACCCCCACACACACAGAGGCACATACACACATACACACACACCCCCTCTCTCTCTCTCTCGCTTACACACACACACACACACACACACACACACACACACACACACACACACACACACACACACACACACCGCACACACACACACACACACACACACACACACACACGTACACACACACATTCAGTCACATGCACAGATGCTCTTATTCATCCCCCCCCCCACACACAGAGGCACATACACACAGATACACACAGATACACACACACACACACACACACACGCACACTCTCCCTCTCTCTCGCTTACACACACACACACACACACACACACACACACACACACACACACACACACACACACACACACACACACACACACACACACACGTACACACAGACACAGATAAGACTCATACTCATAAGACTCACACACACACACACACACACACACACACACACACACACACACACACACACACACACACACACACACACTTTCTCTCTCTCTCTGTCGCTTACACACACACACACACACACACACACACACACACACACACACACACACACACACACACACACACACAACACACACACACACACAACACACACACACACAGAGGTAAGACTCATACTGGCAAAAGACTTGCAAAACACACTTCTCCAAAAAGTCAATGCAGACCTTCGTGAAAGTAATCACCTTTGACGTCCATTCACAACCAATCATGGCTACAAGGGTCTGTCGCAGGTTTCCTTTTTACATCCCTTTCTGTTCCGTTGGTTTTGTCTGAGTTTTCATCGTTAAAGCTGTCTGGAATGGGAAACAAGTTTCGCTGCTCACTAATAGGCTATCACGACAGCAGCCACATACCAAAGACTCTCTCAATCTGTGGACATACTAGATTCGCTAACACCGCTAAACTGTTTTCAGCATCACTGATCGTGTCTTCATAGTACTGGCGAAATCTTCATTGCTGATGGGATATTCGGAACCTGGACAAACTCTTGCAGTCTGATGGGATATTCAGAACCTGGACAAACTCTTGCAGTTATTTTATTGTATTACATTGTCTTGCTAAACTGTGAACTATTTCTGCACATTTCCATCAAAATCGGATGGGACATATGAATACTGTACAGAACAGTGCTTCTGATGCTGGCGTACATAATGGGCCTGCATGTATGCGACTGAAAATAGTGTTCTTCCCAGTTTGACGTACACTGGCGGCATGTCATGCTTAAAACTGCAACCAGCAGCTTGAAGGTATCACCACATTTGAGTATTAAGGGTTCCCTATCAGTGAAATGTGCGTGGATTCTTTGTGATAGGAGAAAATTGATATTGTTTTCATAACCCTCAATAAAGACATCTACTGATCCAGACAAAAAAAAAATCACATTCAGGAATATAATTCAACCGTTTCAGAAAAGATCACACTAGAGCCCCATCTTAAACGCTCTTTCCAATACAGTATTAACTACAGATTTTATCCATTGTAATACTCTGTTTCTCTGCTGTACCAGCTTTCCTCGTGTTCACTGATAACCATGGAGACAGGTCGAACAAGCTTTGTGGACCCCTAACAGTACCATCAAAGGGCAGCCATGCTGTTCAGAGAGAATTCCCACCCCCACCCCTCCATTTAACATGAAGAATGTTCATGGTGTGCATCCTTTAAAATTTCGTAAAAAGTGCAGAAAACTTGGAGCGAAGATCGATGATGGAAAGGCGATGTGGTTGAAAGGTCAGGGGTTAAAGGTGTTCAAGGCACGTGCCCAACCGTGGAAACTACCTTTGATCTAAAAAAGCAGACTGTAATGTTGCATTGACTGAACTTGTAGAGTTTTGAATGTTTCCGAAGTATTCCTTTCTTCCAAATTTTGCAGAAAAATATTAAAACAAAATGTACAGTAAAAATGCATTTCCCACTATACTTTAAGATTCGCTACAACTAGTCTTGTATAACGTTTATGTTTCATTCACAGTACTGGCAGAGAGAGAGAGAGAAAGAGAGAGAGAGAAGAGAGAGGAAGAGAGGACGAGAGAGAGAGAGGAGAGAGAGGAGGAGAGAGAGAGAGAGAGAGAGAGAGAGAGCGAGAGAGAGAGAGAGAGAGAGAGCGAGAGAGAGAGAGAAGAGAGGAGAGAGAGAGCGAGAGAGAGAGAGAGCGAGAGAGAGAGCGAGAGAGAGCGAGAGAGAGAGCGAGAGAGAGAGCGAGAGAGAGAGAGAGAGAGCGAGAGAGAGAGAGAGCGAGAGAGAGAGCGAGCGAGAGAGAGAGAGAGAGAGAGCGAGAGAGAGCGAGAGAGAGCGAGAGAGAGAGAGAGAGAGAGAGAGAGAGAGAGAGAGAGAGAATTATAAGGAAAGGTAAGAAAATGAAAGAAACATTTATTACATATCCTTCCACATGGTGGACATAGCCACTCTGTGTCCAACCGCTTGCCCTTTATCAGTATCAATATACTCCTCGTCTGTTTGCCCATCCTATCAAACAGCAACATCCACTGGGCGTGGTGCTTTATTGTGTATGGACTAAGAGACGTGGACAAAATCGAAGAAACAGAAGAACGATCTTACGATTTTGGCGTTCGTTTATACCATTGTCATGCACATCAGTACGCTCATGCCGAGCCAAAGGGAGATCATTCTAGCTAAGACGATCAATGTTATTGTTTAATGGACGTCAGGCTTGGACACATATCAGTCTTTGCACATACTTTACGATCATATGTCAGCAATGTATTTAATTTTAGTCCATGTCCAACTTGAACATGCATATATATTCATGTGTGTGTGTGTGTGTGTGTGTGTGTGTGTGTGTGTGTGTGTGTGTGTGTGTGTGTGTGTGTGTGTGTGTGTGTGTGTGTGTGTGTGTGTGTCCTTGTGCCCTGCAAAACCTTGCTTGTGATGAGGGGTGATATAAATGGCAAACATTAACGATGAGTGTGGCCATTTAGGATATAAACGACAAACAAAAAAGGTAAGGGAGGTAATGAGCCAACTTCAGATTCGAGATTGTAGACTTCCTTCATGGCTTTGTGTCACTTACTGGAAGGAATGTCGACGTTGTGCCTTCCATTAAGTATCAGAGGATGATTGCTATGTTCTCAAATGATCAATGGACTGTGATAGAGAGTCCATTATGAACGCTGAATCGGTTTTGAGTACAGGAAACATCCTAGTAGGGTGAGAGTATTGTGAGGGTAAATGGGTTTGAAGCAATTCGTGGAATTCCTGGGTATATGCATTTTATGAAGATAATTGAGGCGTGTCCTCTGGGAGTGATTCTGTGTGATAATCTCCCCTGCTTTGTTTTTCTAGCACACATTTATATTTCTAGTTACACTGCCATTGTCATAAATCACTGCACTGATAGCCAGCTCGTCTTCTGTTTTAAGCTCCGTTTTATACAAGCATCATTATACCGTGTATTTTTATATACATCTTTACGAAGCATACACATTGTAACTTTTATGCATGATATATGTTTTCTGAATATTAAAACCTGTAATCCATTTTATAACGAACAATCGCTTTCTTCTCAAGAGGATTGATGTTATCCCCAATTCCCTGTGCTTATTTCAAAACAGAACACAGCCAAGACAAAGAAAACAAAAAAAAAAAAACCAAAAAAAAAAAAACAAACCAAAAAAAACCAAACAAAAAAAGAAATGAATAGAAACATGGTTGGGAATCTATACATCTATTGATCCAATATCTCACTTTCAAGGGTCAGTCGGATTCCTGGTCTTATGCCAAACCTTCATTTCATCAATATGTCTTCCACCACATGTGATGTTATCCTATAATCTTGTCATGACTACAGACTAACTTTGTCACACCAAAACAACGTCACCATCTACTCTTCCCATATCCGTTGGCTGAAATGCTCTGAATACAATTTTGGACGGTTGAGTTCATGTGATGATGAAGGAAGGGTGTGTACTACCGAAAGGCTAAGGGACAGACAGCAATCTTCATTAGGGGAAATACACTCCATCATTGCCTCAGAATCTCTTCTACAAAATGGATATACTCACTAAGACCATGAATTACACGGAATTTATTTCCCCTCTCAGTCACCCTAGAACGGTCACTCCATCCTGTAAGTGCTGATAATGGTCCACTGTCTCTCTCATTGATCAGATTGGTAGACGACTGATCCTGTTTGAATTAACCGAATCCACGAAATAGGATTCCTTCCCTCAGATCGTACACAGCTGTCAACGGAATCTACAACCTCTGATAGCGAGCTGTAAACTCTCTCTCTCTCTCCTCTCTCTCTCTCTCTCTCTCTCTCTCTCTCTCCTCTCTCTCTCTCTCTCTCTCTCTCTCTC
>CM065727.1:65008126-65018126 GCA_033310375.1 Conus canariensis
TGGAAATCAGCTCCCCTTCGTCATTTCATTTTTCGCTTGGAAAATTCCGGCCCTGAACTTTCTGACTGCAACGCTTGCAAGGGAACATAGCAAGTCGTAACAAAGGGTAGAACAAGTTGTTGGTCACTGATCATTTTGCGCACAGGTCAGTTGTATTGTACAACTCACCTAACCTTGTTATTCACAGTCTTTTTTGTTTTGTTTTTTTGCGAGTTTTCTTTCTTTTTTTTTGTGTGTAGCTTGACTTGCTTAAATGGTTACCAGCGAAAAGATCTTTCTCTTGCGGAGATGCGCACAGTATGAGTACACACATCGCCGGAATAGCTCAGTGGTAGAGCGCCGGACTCGTAATCTTGGTGATCCTGGGGTTGCGGGTTCGAACCTCCGCCGGGGGCGTTTCGGTACAGGGGAATTTTTCCCTCGGAGTTAACATTGGTTCTGACTCCATTTCCCATACAGTCCTTCGAATGAGACTATAAACCGAGGTTCCGTGTGTGAACGCACGCATAACATCTTGCACACACGTAAAATCCCATCACCAACTTTCGGAAGAGTAGGCCAGTTTGGCCGTTGGTATGGATGACACGTTACATATAGCATGCACCCTGCGTGAGAAATGGAAAGAATGAAGGAAGTAAGGAAAATGAGTGATCGATATTGAACGATACTGACTGGATGACACGGGAAACGACTGAATGAAGCGCCAGCTGGCAGCTCTTCAGTCGGCACTACCCAGGTAGGCAGCCCGTTGTGTAAACGAGTGTTGATTGTAAAGCGCTTAGAGCTTGGTCTCTAGCCGAGAATAGGCGCTATATAAGTATTCATTATTATTATTATTATGAGTACTACCATGAGAGTGGCAAGGTGGCGTTCACTTTGCATTAGGACACTCTTTCTCTTGAAGAGCTCAGAGCCTGGGCTGTCGGAAAATGTTTAGTTTATGAGACTGATTCACAACAGGGCAAACGACGCGTTTCGACCTCTTTGGTCTTCTTCAGGCAAGACAAGTAACATTCAAGACAGTGAAAACGAAGAACGAACAATCATTATCTCCTCAAATCTGGCGCAGAATCCATGTGGAGATAAATGATTGGTCGTTCTTGTTGTCTTGAATGTTGTTTGTTTTGCCTGATTAAAACCAAAGAGGCCGAAACGCGTCGTATTTTGTCTTGTCGCTTGTTTGTCTCTTTCGTTCGGCAGATCACTAATTTTTCTTTTGATTTCTTTTGGCTAGTTTTAATCTGTAGTGTATCTGATTTGTTTTCGATGTGCTTATAACGAACCTGTATACGCACAAATGAGTGTCCTTGTGGATCAATAAAACAATATTGAATTTAACTGAATGTGACGCCAGCAAAGAAACGATAATTAATTCCACGACACCTAGGGTTGTTATCACTTTTTTTAAGATCATTTATAGCCGGGGATGCCTGATCATGACGTCAACACACACAGACACAGACACACACGCGCGCGCGCACACACGCACACACACAGACACAGACACAGACACACACACACACACACACACACACACACACACACACACACACACACACACACACACACACAAAGCGCGCGCGCGCACACACACACACACACACACATAATACAGACATACACACACACGCACGCACGCACGCACGCACACACGCACAGACACACGCCACACACACACACACACACACACACACACACACACACACACACACACACACACACACACACACACACACACACACACACACACACACACACACACATGCGCGTTCGCGCACGCGCGCCAATGAGCACCGTCACTGTTTTTTCTGAAGATGATTCATAGCCTGGACCGTCTTACTATGACATCTGGAAAAAGAGAACAAAAACTATTGACTCTACTACATCATTTTGAGGGTGTAAATGCTGGGGGGGGGGGGGGGGGGGGAGGGGGGAGGTGTAGGGAGGAGGGCGGGAGGGGGTGGGTGGGCAAGAAATCACAGCGTGGAGTATCTGGTCATGACGCCTGTGGAAAAAAAAATGGTAATCAACTGCACTGAAGTGGCGGCATGGTCTGGGTATAATGAGTTTTCGGACTGGAAAGAGAAGAAGGTAAGCAGCATGGAAAACGCTGCTGTTTCCAGAATAAATATCACCGTCTAAGACGACGAATGCAACTTTACTGTGTACACATCTGCAGAGAACATGCTTGTACTTGCTAATGGTGTGTTTAGTATACACATATAACTTTTTAAAGGAATTTTTACTCCAGGAATTGAACTAGAGATCGTTGGCAGAGAACGAGGGGAAGGCGAGGTGTGGGGAGTGGGGGGGGTTGGGGGGGGGGGGGGTCGGGGGGGAGGTAATTAGGAATGCCTGGCACCCTACAGGATTCCTCCCTCTCGTTGATGCGGATCTGAGCAGCGTTGAAGAGGAGAATGGTTTTTGATGTTACCTTTTTGTCTGTTTGTCAGCGTTGATGTTACCTTTTTGTCTGTTTTCAGCGTTGATGTTACCTTTTGTCTGTTTGTCAGCGTTGATGTTACCTTTTGTCTGTTTGTCAGCGTTGATATTACCTTTTTTCTGTTGTCAGCGTTGATGTTACCTTTTTGTCTGTTTGTCAGCGTTGATGTTACCTTTTTGTCTGTTTGTCAGCGTTGATGTTACCTTTTTGTCTGTTTGTCAGCGTTGATGTTACCTTTTTGTCTGTTTGTCTGTTTGTCAGCGTTGATGTTACCTTTTTGTCTGTTTGTCAGCGTTGATGTTACCTTTTTGTCTGTTTGTCAGCGTTGATGTTACCTTTTTGTCTGTTTGTCAGCGTTGATGTTACCTTTTTGTCTGTTTGTCAGCGTGTTAGTATGTCGGATTACAAAGTAACTGAAAAGAGTTCCTATGGCCCCATTTCAATGTCATAACATTGTAAAAATCAATATACAGCAGCGACCGAGTTTTGTTCATATCTCTGAAGGCCAGGCGAACAAAACTTCGACAAATGTATGTCAGTGTGCAAAAAGTGCACGTCAGTGTGCAAAAAGTACATGTCGGTGTGTAAATACTACATACCAGAGTGCAACGGATAATGTCAGCGAGCAGATCGACTTACTTTCAGGAACGCTGAGATTACAGTGAATTCTGGAACAGAATTACAGAAAGGTACATCAAACAGCCTCATCAATGATTTAGCCGATTGCAGGGCACAACGTGTACGAGCAAAGACACAGTGTTCTTTTGCTTTGCTGTTAAAGTAAGCCGTCGGTTTTGTTTTAAAAATAAGAAATAATCAGCACGCAAAAGAGATCCAGACATGTCGAACATATCTCAAAGCCTTAAGCACGCCTACCTCCTTGAAAGTTCAATCTGCTAGAAAATGGAGACATTTGAAGGGAGATAATTTATGCTGAACCATAACGATGCAGGAGATGCTGACATAAGATATTCACTTGATTTATCATTTTGTTACACAACAAATAATGAATAAACTTTTCCAGTTGATTGCAAGAACTTTTTTTGTCTTCAGTACATTAAAGTTTTAAATTTTGTCTCAAGACAAATCGTTTTTCTTTTTCGTTGTGCTTATCAATAGATGGAACTTGATTTGGTTCATAATTAACCCTGATAGGTTGTCCAGGAGAAAATTTAGGGAAGGCTATCTCAACATGTGAACACTCTTGTCTAAAAAAGATACTTGGAAACATATGTGGATAACTAAATAAATATGAAAGGGCATATATTAACAAACGTGATAACCTTTGATGCTCATGTTTGTTCATTCGCTGAAACGAAAAGCAAGGCATCTCGCCACAAAGAAAAAAATGGCAACACATACACATATTTTGGAACGGCATAGCAAGTTTAAACACTGAGGTGTCTTGCTGACAGAGCGAAGTTTAATACCAAGGCATCAGCAGTGTCTGTTATTTAAATAATGCCACTGTCAGTCAATTTGACACGAGAGATGGAGCTAACAAGTGTGACTTCAGCTGGAGTAGGCTAAGAACTGGCGAGAATTGAACATAAGACGAACATATCTTAGTCACGAATGCCACGGCCAGGAAATACCTTCATTTTTTCTGGCTTTAAGTCTATCAGGGTTCACTTTAAGATGATATAGTTTCATCCATTCCTAAACATTTCTGATACACGTGCTGTTACATTTAACTGAACAGAACGAATTTCGTTTACTGCGGTACTCTTTGACATACATCTAAATTTCAGCTGCAAATTTGTGGAAACCAAAATTACGCGCAGATATTTAATCAGATAAGCTTTGTTCATAAGCGTGCAAAAGAAAAGATATGTAGCAGGACTACGCCCTGAGGCACACTCTAATAAACATTGTACAAGGTGTTCTGTCGTGCTGCGATACTGTACTGTGTCATGATGTTTTGTGTAGCACGGTGTTATTGTGCTGATTCACACTGTATCGATTATTCGTGTACATATCCTTTTGTATTGCATTATTTTTGTTCTTCTTTGCTTCCATTTCATGACATTTTCTTTGACAAACTGATGACAGCAGCGCAGGACCTTTTCCCCATTTGAAACAAAAAACCTGTAAGGAAAAAAGATGGAGAAGGCAGCTGTGTTCTCTTCCAATCAGCATTGGCCAGAGCTCTTATATTCTGCTTCACTGATCCACAGGCTGACGATTGCTGCTTCTGAGAGGGACTACTCAAAAGGCAGGAAGTTGAAAAGGGAAAAGGCAGCCCTCTGCACTCTAGCGGATTCTTCTTCTTCTTCTTCTTCGTTTGAGAGAAAATCGTTGAGAGAGAGAGGAGAGAGAGAGAGAGAGAGAGGAGAGAGAGAGAGAGAGAGAGAGAGAGAGAGAGAGAGAGAGAGAGAGAGAGAGAGATTGTAAGCATGAAATCGTTATATTGATGTTATTTTGTAATTCGATGTTGCCTTACTTTTTTAAATTGTAGTTGTTGTTGGGCAGAATTGTAAAAAGGCCTTCAATGAGCCTAATTCTCAACCCATTAAAGATTCATTCATTTATTCATTCATTCATTCATTCATTCTTCTTCTTCTTCTTCTTCTTCTTCTTCTTCTTCTTCTTCTTCTTCTTCTTCTTCTTCTTCTTCTTCTTCTTCTTCTTCTTCTTCTTCTTCTTCTTCTTCTTCTTCTTCTTCTTCGTTTGAGAGAAAATCGTTGATCGGGCAGGACTGACCAGTCTTTGCTTCTTGTTCTTCTACTCTTGTTTTTGTCCTTGAAGTTGTTGTTGTTGTTGTTGTTGTTGTTCTTCTTCTTCTTCTTCTTCTTCTTATCCTCCTTCTTCTTCTTCTTCTTCTTCCTCCTCCTCCTCCTCCTTCTAATCCTCTTCTTCTTCTTCTTCTTCTTCTTCTTCTTCTTCTTCTTCTTCTTCTTCTTCTTCTTCTTCTTCCTCCTCCTCCTCCTCCTAATCCTCTTCTTCTTCTTCTTGGAGCGAAATCATTAATCAGACCGAATTGTCAAACAAACAACAAAAAAACAAACAAACAAAAAAAACAAACAAACAAAAAACAACAACAAAAATAAACTCCGGAGATATCAATATTTACTCTCTCTCTCTCCCTCCCTCCCTCCCCTCTCTCTCTCTCTCTCTCTCTCTCTCTCTCTCTCTCTCTGTGCGCGCGCTTGCATGTGTGTGTGTGTGTGTGTGTGTGTGTGTGTGTGTGTGTGTGTGTGTGTGTGTGTGTGTGTGTGTGTGTGTGTGTGTGTGTACGTGCGCGTGCGCCAAGAACTGAAATAACATCTTGGCCAGTATGTTGAGATTCTGGGAGAGAAAAACCCTATTGGGAGGAATAAATCACTGCCACTTAAGAAGAATTGACGCATTAATACTGGAGGGATCATCATATCCTTTGATGAGGTCAAAGCGGTCTCCTAATGATCGGACAGAAAAAGCCACCCAGGGGATAGAAATCTGTCGATTATTAATTTAGTTCTTTTCATAAATTTATTTTTGTTTGGTTGATGACATTTCTAGCATTTCTTGAACTTCCAATGGCAGCACGGTTATTGCTCTGGTCTGGTAAGATTTTCGATATCCAGCCAGTTATTGGGGGGGGGGGGGGGGGGGGGGGAGGGGAGGGAGGGAGGGAGGAGAGAGAGAGAGAGAGAGAGAGAGAGAGAGAGAGAGAGAGAGAAGCTATCGTTACCCCTTGAATTATTACGATTCCTCAGTTGATCCTGTTTTCCATCTGCTGTTAGACAGAGACAGAGACAGAGAGATAGACACACAGAGAGACAGAGATACTGGTTTGCTGGCTGAAGATAGTATATCATTTTGAAACATAAAAACAAAGTGCATAAGTGATCAAGCAGTTGCCCGTCAAATAACTGTAGTATGCTTTAAAATTGCCCCCACCCCCCACCCCAAAGATAGGAAAGTTTTAGATAATTTGTAATTTTACACACGAAACAGCTTCATTAAAACGACATCATAAATGAAATGCAAAGCATGTTCGTTCTTTCTACTCATTTGCTTGCAGAGCAGATTTCAAAAGTGTACGCTGAAGAGAATATCTGAGTATCTTTCTACTGACTTTGCGCGGTTTTTTTGACTGGCTGAATACCAACATATTGAAACATAATCTATATTCGGTTGAATGTATGCATAGAAAAAAAAAGTTTTCGTGTATGCTGATCAAGGAAGTTTTTAATTCTATGATTTGTTTCAAAACGGAGTGACTGAGGGCAGAAGATGAGGCAAAATTTAGAAAGAGATGGGGTTAGTTACTGCAAGTGTGATTTGGTTAACTGTATAACACAGACGGTTAACCTGACCAACAAAAAACGTCAATTGTCAAACCTTGTAAAGTGGTGTGATTCAGAATGGAGAGCCATATGATTGGGATCAGACCAGTTGGGAATCTCTGTAAGTCAGTGCACACTGTATTTGCATTTACGCTTTTATTGTGGATTGTGGTGTCATCAGCAAAAAAAAAATCATAAGAAGATACATGTGGAGAGGGAGATCGATGATGCAAACTGACCATAAAATCAAACTAGGCCTTATACTTTTTTTCTGTGAACATTCATATCTTATGGGGCATGGAACAGGATCTTGCAGGATCTTCGAAAACTGTCTGTGGTTCCTTTTACGAGGATGAAGATATGGGCTCGAGTAATTCTGTGGTAAAGCCATACTTAGTTTTCTCAAAAGTAGACTGTGGTCAATATTATCAAAGGCTTTAGCAGAGCGGACTAAAATTGTTCTGGTGAAAAAAAATTGTTGATATTTAAATGTCTTTCTTCTACTAGATTGATGAGTGTAGTGTAACAGAAATGCTTTTTGTCCTGTTGACTTTGACTACCGTCAAGCAATTTGTGTACTATAAAATGTGACTTGAGACATTGTTTAAGAGGGGTTTAGTTAATGAAGATAGAATTCATAGACGCCCGGGATTTAAGGGATCATTTGGGCTACCAGATTCAAAGTGTGACTCTATTTTTAAAAGCTAGAAAGCGGATGATTTGTTTTTCTTCTTTCGGGAGGTTATGGTGGCAGAACTTTGTAAAATTATTCTGTCCAAATCATATAGGCCTCAAGACTTGGATTATTTGAAAGAACAGAGTTTCTTTAAATCGTCGGGATATATATATATATATATATATATATAATATATATATATATAGATATATATATACACACACACACACACACACATTGAGAGAGAGAGAGAGAGAGAGAGAGAGAGAGAGAGAGAGAGAGAGAGAGAGAGAGAGAGAGAGAGAGTACTTGACCATGCTTCATCCAAGTGCAGTTCTCATTAACTCCTTCCAGATTAATGCGTTCATTTATCTATTCATTCAGTTCTCTCTCTCTCTCTCTCTCTCTCTCTCTCTCTCTCTCTCTCTCTCTCTCTCTCTCTCTCAAAGTTTGTACAGACTGGCAGCATATCTAACTGATGCATTTAACCCCCCCCCCCCCCCTAATCTCGCCATATCGTCTACAGGTTAATATGGATGTTGATCATGTTCATTTTTGATGTAGCATCCTGACATGATTTCCCTTTGTGCCCCCCACCCCCGCCCCATACCCTTGACATGGGCAGAAGGCCTGCCTTATCAAACATTTGTCATTATCATTTGTCATTTTCATTGCCGTTGTCCCCCCACCTCCTCTCTCTCTCTCTCTCTCTCTCTGTATGTGTGTGCGTGAATGTGTGTGTGTGTGTGTGTGGTGCGTGCGTGCTGTGTGTGTGTGTGTGTGTGTGTGTGTGTGTGTGTGTGTGTGTGTGTGTGTGTGTGGTGTGTGAATGTGAGTGTGTGCGTGCGTGCGTGCGTGTGTGTGTTGTGTGTGTGTGTGTGTGTGTGTGTGTGTGTGTGTGTGTGTGTGAAATGAGAGAGAGAGAGAGAGAGAGAGAGAGAGCGAGAGAACGAGAGAGAGACAGACAAGAGAGAGAGAGAGAGAGAGAGAGAGAGAGAGAGAGGGAGAGACTAATGCATATAATTGACAATGATTACTTCAGCATCGTAATATAGCAATTACCTGCCCTTCTGCTAAGACGTAACGCAGAATCCCGAGGCATATGATGAAATGAGGGGAGATAATTTCGCATTGAAAGGAATAATTCGCTAAGCTGCTTTCGAAGAGCTTTTTGCAGTTTATTTCTGAGAGATCATGATGTTGTTTGATCGCACTTGCTTTTGCAGTAAGTGTGGTGATTTTATTTTTGCTGCTTCTCCCCCCCCTCCCCCAAGCCCCCTTCCTTGTTTTTTTTAGATGACACTGCTCGCAATACGATCGTGCATAATGATTCGTCGAAGTTGTAGAGGTTTTTCATTCAATTCATTATGTATGATTAAGCTTTGCGCTTTCTAAATGCTTAACATTCTTTTTGATAAGACAGGTTCCTAGTCCGTTTTAGCAACATTTGAGAGAGAGAGAGAGAGAGAGAGAGAGAGAGAGAGACAGAGACAGAGACAGAGACAGAGACAGAGACAGATACAGAGACAGACAGAGAAGGGGAGAAAAAGGGAGGGTGAGAGAGAGACAGAGACAGAAGAAGAAGAAGAAGAAGAAGAAGAAGAAGAAGAAGAAGAAGAAGAAGAAGAAGAAAAAGACCCCCCCCCCCCCCCCCCCCCCTTGCGGAAGGAGGAGGAAGAGAAATACGAGTCATCATCATGGCCGTGGTCGTCCAAATAAAAGGAGAAGAAGAAGAAGAACAATGAGTTGAAAGATATGGTGGAGTTAGTGACAACGAGGAGCAAAGGAGGAAGAACAGGAGAAGATTAAAGGGTGAACAAGAAGGAGGAGGAGGAGGAGGTAGAGAGGGAGAAAAGGTGGGGGATAAGGAGAGAGGAGGAGAAGAAGGAAACTGAACAAAAGAGGGTGGCATGAAAACAGAAGAGGTGAAGGAGAAGGAGAGAGAGGGAAGGGATGATGGAGGATGGGAGGTACCAGAAGGGGAAATAACAAGAAGAGAAAAGAGAAGAAAGGGAGAGACGAACAGAGGCAGACAGGAGCAGGAGGAGTGGGAGCAGACAGGAAGAAGGCAGGGCATGAATGAATAGCAGTACTAAGCAGAGATGTAGTAGGGGAAGGTGAAAATCAGGAAATGCCGAGAGGTAGCAGGAGAAAGAGACGGTTGGAGGATGAAGAGAAGGAGGGGGTGGGGGGTAGGGGGTGGGTGGGGGAGGGGGGGGGGGAGAGAAAGAGCTGGCATAGAAAGTGGGAGGCAAAGAGGCCAAGGAACAATGGGAATGAAGGGGGAGACAAGTAGGGAGGAAGGAAACAGCAGAAGAAAGAGGACCATGAGGATGGGGAAGGGAGGAGAAGGAGAAAGAGAAAACTGAGAAGACGGCAAGGAAGAAGAAGAGGATAAAGATGATGATGAGGAGGAGGAGGAGGAGGAGGAGGAGGAAGAGGAGGAGGAGGAAAGCAACAGGAGGAGGAAAAAGAGGAGGGAAGGAGGAGGAGGAGGAGGAGGAGGAGAAGGTAGAGCGGAAAATGGAGAAAGAAGAGAGAGTGGAGAGATGAAGAGCAACAACGACAAAGCAACAACGAATGTCGTCTCTCTTATTCTTTATATTCTGA
>CM065727.1:65023126-65040626 GCA_033310375.1 Conus canariensis
TGTGGACAGGCAATCAAGAACGGGCTCCTGCACCGTGCAGTGCAAAACATGACATACCTGGAAGCTGTTCACCTGTCTGAGTGCACCGTCATTGCCCTTCCATGTACATCACAACAGATGTGGTCTTCACCATCCCCCCTTCCATCACCAGTGGAAACTGTCCAGGTGAGATGATCGAGACAGCGAGTGTCAATAATTGAGAGTAGACGAGGTTTTCATCTCTGTACTCACACTGATCTTTGAATGCCGCAAGCAGTATCGTTTCCATTGCGTGCTGTTGAAGACTGCCGTAGCGATGACAGTCTAATGTAATATAAAAAAGAGACTTATAGACCAAGAGAAAGGTATAGATGGTCGATGCTGATATAGATTTTAAGCTGGGTAGAGCACATACCCACAATAGGAGATAGAAACTATAGTATAAACATTAAACAATCAATTTTCTGAATAAGGAACGAATTAATCTATGGCCATAGTGTGTGGTCATAAAGTTGGTAGCATTGTAACATGTTGGCAGGGGATCTCTCTCTCTCTCTCTCTCTCTCACACACACACACACACACACACACACACACACACACACACACACACACACACACACACACACACACACACACACACACACACACACACACACACACACACATGCCACATTCCCGCATAAGGAAAACTGGAAAAAAGAATGAGAGAAAAAGCAAAAAACGAACAACACACACACAACACGCACACGCACACGCACACGCACGCACCACACACACACACACACACACACACACACACACCACACACACACACACACACACACACATACACAAACACGCGCGCGCGCGCGCGCAACAAACACGCAAAAACGAATAAACACCCCACCACAAAACAAAACGAAAACAAAACAAAACAAACAAACAAAACACAATCACACATGCCAGTAATAAGTTACAATCACTGTGTTCAGCACCACACATCCACAATCTCCCCCGATGACTGAATCAGCCCCAAACCACTGGAAGGTGTGAGAACAAATAACACAATAAGATTATCCTTGAACAGCTGAAGCTGTAGACACGAGTCTGTGAGTTCAAGGAAGATGCCCGATTTGTCTGGCACCGCATTCCCTGTCCAGCGGGTACGGGATTTCAGACCTTGGAGGGTTCTCACCTCTCTATCGTGTGTCTGGCTTAAGTTCCAGAAAAATCATTGTCTGTCTGTGCACAGACGCGAGGGTATGGTAAGAGAACTGGATCAGCGTGCAGTGCCATTGCCTTTCATCAGATAGATCTTCTCTCTCTCTCTCTCTCTCTCTCTCTCTCTCTCTCTCTCTCTCTCTCTCTCTCTCTCTCTCTCTCTCTTTTATCTGTGTGTGTGTGTGTGTGTGTGTGTGTGTGTGTGAGTGCAAACATGTGTGTATGCATTCGTGTGTGTGTGTGTGTGTGTGTGTGTGTGTGTGTGTGTGTGTGTGTGTGTGTGTGTGTGTGTGTGCGCGCGCGCGCGCGCGCGCGCACTGACGCAGCGTGTGCAGACACGTTTATCAATCATACCATTATTGCTATCACTACAGCTGCCATCACCATACTCTATCTGTCCTATTCTACACCCTTTCAAACAACACAGACACAGACATACACACATGTGCATGCAGGGACAACACACACACACACACACACACACACACACACACACACACACACACACACACACATACACACACACTCACTCACGCACACACACACACTCACGCACACACACACACACACACACACACACACACACACACACACACACACACACACACACACACACACACACACACACAAACCCATGTGCTCATACGCACACACTCACGTATACAATCATACACACTCGTAAACGCAAAGCACACACACACACACACACACACACACACACACACACACACACACACACACACACACACACACACGCACATACACACACACACACAAAAAAATTCCGCACCGAGCAACCTGAAAGTTGACCCAATCAGTACACACCAATCCAATGCTTGTCTGGAATCAAGTCCAGAAATCACAGAAAGCTAAGAACCCTCCTGGGCTTCAAAATCTCTCTCTCTCTCTCTCTCTCCCCCCCCCCCCCCCCTTTGCAGACAACTTGGTGCCAGACGAATTTGGTCATCTTCTTTTCACCTCCTGAACCGAGCGTCCAGCACCGGTCATTGAAGTGTGATATTCCTGTGTCCTTATTTGTCCACATACCGTCCAGTGTAACCAGGCTGATTGAGTTATCAGGAGGGACTGGCGGACAGAGCTATTCGTTGCGGTTGTTAGCACACTGATTTTGCAAAAGGATTGGCAAGAGAGAGGTTTGCTTTTCTCTTATCATTATTTATTTATTTATTTATTTATTCATTTTTTCTGTTTATTATATTTATCTATTTCTTTTTCTTTCTTTATTTCTCTATTTTTTTGGTATGGGATATGTTGATGTCGGTAAGATTAGCAAGTAAGTTATTAGTCAGCATGCCAAAACAAGGGGAAGGAGGCGCTGAAGGAAAGTGTAAGATATTTTAACACGTAGACACACACAGACAGGCAGACAGACAGCACATGCACAGACACACAGAGTACATACACGCACGGGCCGCACGCAGGCGCGCGCACACACACGCACACACACAAAACCCACACACACACACCACACACATACACACACACACACACACACCACACACACACACACACACACACACACAACACACACACACACACACACACACACACACCACACACACACACACACACACACACACACTCACACACACACACACACACACACACACACACACACACACACACACACACACACACCTCTCTCACACACACACACACACACACACACACACACACACACACACACACACACACACCGAGAGTACAATGCCATTAGTTTCATTCTGACGTTTGTTTCAACAGTTCTTCTCTTTGCCGCTAACTGTAACACATGGCTTCAGCTGTGAGCCCAACACTGACACTGTTAGACACAGACAACATTGACACTTGGTTAGACACAGACAACATTGACACTGGTTAGACACAGACAACATTGACACTGGTTAGACACAGAAACATTGACACTGGTTAGACACAGACAAGATTGACACTGTTAGACATAGACAACATTGACTCTGGTTAGACATAGACAACATTCGACACTGGTTCGACATAGACAACATTGACATTGGTTATACATAGACAACATTGACACTGGTTAGACACAGACAACATTGACACTGGTTAGACACAGACAACATTGACACTGGTTAGACACAGACAAGATTGACACTGGTTAGACATAGACAACATTGACTCTGGTTAGACATAGACAACATCGACACTGGTTCGACATAGACAACATTGACATGGTTATACATAGACAACATTGACACTGGTTAGACACAGACAACATTGACACTGGTTAGACACAGACAACATTGACACTGGTTAGACATAGACAACATTGACACTGGTTAGACACAGACATTGACACTGGTCAGACATAGACAACATTGACACTGGTCAGACATAGACAACATTGACACTGGTTAGACATAGACAACATTGACACTGGTTAGGCATAGACAACATTGACACTGGTTAGACAGAGACAACATTGACACTGGTTCGACATGGAGAACATTGACACTGGTTAGACATAGACAACATTGGCACTGGTTAGACATAGACAACACTGACACTGGTTAGACATAGACAACACATCTTCTTCCTGCAGGGAACAGAGCCAGAGGAGCAACTTACAGGCAAAAAGGAAAAAAAAAACCAAAAAACAAAACAAAACAAAACAAAACAAAAAAAAAAAACCACGTCTGACGTTCGGCGCAGAAACTAGCATACTGTCTGAACAGATACGGCCTGAATACAATTAGCGGTGCGTTACCAATCTATATCATTGAGGGCTAAAAGATCACCGAGATGAGATCAGAACGTCTTTCACATAGCGCACTAAACTTGAAACTTGTTTCTGTGATGTCTGTGGGGGTTACGAATCTCTCTCTCTCTCTCTCTCTCTCTCTCTCTCTCCTCTCTCTCTCTCTCTCTCTCTCTCTCTTTCTCTCTGTCTCTGTCTGTCTGTCTGTCTGTCTGTCTGTCTGTCTCTGTCTCTTCTCTCTCTCTCTCTCTCTCTCTCTCTCTCTCTCTCTCTCTGTAGACCCTACTAAAGGCGAGGACTGGATGTGAAAAAAAGCACACCAGTCCTTATCTCTTACCCTCGTAAATAAAGAATTTTGTCTTGTCTTGCCTTGTCTTGTCTGCGTCTGTCTGTCCCTCTCTTTCTCTGTATGTGTGTGCATGCATATACACACACATATATATATACACAAATATATTATAATATTATATATTAACAGAACAAACCGAAAAGTTCGTACGCAATATGAGATGGAAAGCATTCTTTTTCCTGAACCCAAACGCAAAAAAGAGGACAAAAACACCTACGACTTCAAATCATGGCGATCACCACCAGCCATAGACGAAATTAAATCTTTTGAGGATAAAATGAAAAGAATGATAGTTAATATTGAATTCAAAAAATCTAACAACGATTTCCAAACAACATTAAAAAACCAAATAAAACAAGTACAAAATGACAAAAAAAATATTTGTGAAGGCTGATAAAACTAACAATTACTACAAAATGGAACCAAAGGAATACTCTGAACTCCTTGACAAAAACATCCAGAAAAACTACAAAAAGCCGACAAAAATATACATGACAGTATCCGCACTAAAGAAAAAGAACTTGCACAGCGCATAGACCTAAGTGACAGGGTAGAAGCGACAGCAACAAAAGAAGCTTTCATAACACTCAAAGGCCACAAGCCCAACTTTCATAACAATCCAACATGTAGACTGATAAATCCATCCAAATCTGAATTAGGCGAAAATAAGCAAGAAAATTCTGGAAAAAATGATAAAGAACGTAAAATCAAACTCTGAATACAACCTCTGGAAGAACACATACGAAGTTATCCAATGGTTAAAAAAACTCAATAAACAAAGTAATACAGTATTCATCACATTTGACATAGTAGACTTTTACCCATCTATAGATGAGGAACTACTCAACAAAGCACTGAAGTTTGCCAGTAACCACACAGACATAACAGGGTCAGAAATGGAAATCATTCTCCACACCAAGAAAACATTACTGCACAGCAAAAATGAAACCTGGATCAAGAAAACGAACAGAAACTCAACATTTGACGTAACCATGGGATCATATGATGGTGCAGAAACATGCGAACTGGTCGGGCTATTCATGCTATCCAACATCAAGAAAAAACTCGGAAAGCAAGTCGGACTATACAGAGATGATGGCCTTGCTGTACTAACCAACAACCCAAGAACCATTGAAAATAAGAAAAAAGAACTATGCAAAATCTTCCAAAATCACAACTTAAAAATTACCATTGAAGCAAACAAAAAGGTAGTGAAGTACTTAGACATAACACTGGATCTCAATAATCACATATATAAACCATACAAAAAACCCAACGACACACCTCTTTATGTACACATCAAAAGTAACCATCCACCATCTGTATTAAAGACCATACCCCACGGCATAAACAAGAGACTATCAAATCTGTCATGCAGTGAGAGAGTGTTCAACAATGCAGCAGTAGAATACCAGGAGGCACTACAAAGAAGTGGATACCATTACAAACTACAATACAACCCAGATAACAACACAAATAAAAGCAAGAAAAATAGAAAAAGAAAAATCATATGGTACAACCCCCCATACGACGGGAAACTCAAAACAAACATAGGGAAAGAACTCTTCAAAATCTTAACAACTTCATTTCCAAAAGAACACAAACTGTCCAAAATATTTAACAAAAACACTGTCAGACTATCGTACTCATTTATGCCCAACCTTAAAAACCTAATTGATGCATCCAACAAAATGAAAAACAACACAGCAAAGAAGGGTGAAGAAAGGAAATCTTGCAATTGCACCAAAAAAGAGCAGTGTCCACTAAGCAATAAATGTCTTCACAACAATATTGTATACCAGGCTACCGTGACATCAGAAAATGAAAAAGAAACATACATAGGGATCACTGAAAACCACTTCAAAACCAGATATGCAAACCACAAACAGTCATTCAACAAAGAACAATACAAAAACCAAACTGAATTGAGCAAATACATTTGGAAACTTAAAGACGCAAAAATAAACTATAACATATCCTGGAAAATCATAAAAAGGGCATCACCATACAGCAATATTTCAAGAAGATGCAACCTATGCCTAACTGAAAAATGGCTAATACTATGTAAACCACACTTAGCAACTCTTAATACTAAAACAGAAATAGTAAATAACTGCAGGCATAAATGGAAATCGTTGTTAGTGAACACACCCCGTACAACAACCTGAAAACCCCCAAAACACGTGCAACCAACACGCACGTAAAAACAGCTGCAACCAGGCCCCACATGCTATATAACACCGGCGGTGGGCAACCCAAACTCCATCCTGACGATAGCCAAGCGCTAGAAACAAATTTGTAGAGTTTTAATATTCCTTTTTAATATTATTAACAATATATATATATATATATATATATATATATATATATATGTCTCCCTGATGAGTCCGATCCAGCGGACGAAAGGCCTAGGAGCAGGCAATACAAATAGATCTGCCTTCAGAAGGGATCACGATGGTTCCCTCAGGCAGCTAGTGAAGGGTTTCTCATATTTATAATATATTTCCTCCATTTTCTTCATTTTCATTTTTTTTTCTCTCTCTCTAAAAGTTCAAATCTTTGCGAAGTCATTATTATAATGACCGAAGAATTGTTAGCCTGCACTTGTTTTCCCCCACTACTTAATTGTTCAGCATTATATATATATATATATATATATATATGTATGTATGTGTGTGTATATGCAATTATAAACAAAGCTTGCTCTTATGTCTTAGATTGAAGAAATAGGGGGAAGATAAGCATTCATATCTGCAGTGGTAGATAATTCTGCCTAACTAACAGTATGTGCTTGAGTGGGTGAATGGGGAATAAATAAATGCTTCTCAAAATGAGCCCTCAGCAAGCTTATAGTCTCCAATATATACATATGTGTGTGTGTGTGTGTGTGTGTGTGTGTGTGTGTGTGTGTGTGTGTGTGTGCAAGCTTATAGTCTCCAATATATACATATAATAATAATGATTTCTTATATAGCGCTTAATCAAACGAATTTCTCTAAGCGCTTTACAAAGTCATACTACATTCACCCTTCTCATATACAATAATACACCTTACACCCAACTACAAATACTATTACTACAATAACTAACAAATCCTAATCCTACCAATGTGACATTCACTTATTCTTCAAATATCACTACAAAAACTTAATCCTATAACGTTCAATCATACAACAAATACATATAATAGAGAGCATACACATACGCTACATTTGAAAAGGCCCAGACGGCTATGAGTTAGGTTGTACCCCCCCCCCCCCTCCCACAGCATTGACTAATTATGAGAAAATAGATGGGTTTTAAGTTTAGACTTGAAAGAAGAGATAGAATCTGAATGTCTGAGACAGTCTGGCAGTCTGTTCCACGTCGCTGGAGCTTGAAAAGAGAAAGATCTTTCACCAGTAGTAGTCCTGAAGCGAGTCATTCGCAGAAGGCGGTCGTCAGCACAGGAGCGTAGTTGTCGAGAGGGGTGTAGATTTTAAGGAGATCTGAGAGATAAGAAGGTCCATTTTCAAAGAGAGCAGAGAAAGTGAGAGTTGAGATTTTGTACGAGATACAGTTTGAGACAGATAGCCAGTGAAGAGAGTGGAGGAGAGGCGAAATGTGAGCATGTTTTCTTGCTCTACAGACGACTCAGGCTGCATGATTTTGGATTCGCTGTAATCTGTCTATCAGGTATTTTGGAAGGCCGGCCAAAAGTGAGTTGCAGTAATCTATTCTAGATAAGACAAACGCACAAATGAGAGTTTTTGTAGCATCTGTAGAGAGAAGGTGACGTACAGAGCTGATTCTTCTTAGTTCTAAATAGGCAATCTTGCAAATATTTGAAACCTGTTTCTCAAAGGAGAGGGATTGGTCAAGTATGACCCCTAGACTGCGGACAGAGGTGGAGACAGAGACAGCGCAGTCATTGATAGTGACAGTTGAAGGCAGAGAAGGATGGTTAGGCTGTTTTGTCACGAACATGAGTTCCGTCTTGTCGTCGTTTAGTTGTAGTTTGTTGGTTGTCATCCAGTCCTTCAGGTCTGCAATGCAGCCCCGCATCCGAGAAATCAGTGAGTCAGTTTCAGCAATGGGAGCCGACTGATGAAGCTGAGTATCGTCAGCAAAGCTCTCATGCGACATGGCGTGACCACTGATGACGTCAGACACAGGACTAGCATACAGCACAAAAAGGACTGGCCCAAGTACAGAACCCTGAGGCACACCGTACCTAAGAGGAGAACTGTCTGAGTATCTTCCCTGTACACACACTGTCTGAGTCCGTCCAGTCAAGTAAGAGATAATCCAGTCGAGAGCTGTGTCTTTGAATCCAAAGGAAGTTTGAAGCCGTGAGAACAAAATATTATGATCGATCGTGTCAAATGCTGCAGAGAGGTCTAACATCGCTAATAAGGAAACGTTCCCATCGTCAAGCCCGCAGAGGAGGTCATTGACTATACGGAGGAGTGCTGTCTCACAACTATGGCCTTGTCTGTAAGCAGATTGATGAGGATTCAAAAGGTGATTCTTTTCGAGATGTTCTAGAATTTGTTCCAAAACGATCTTCTCCAATAATTTTGATAGAAATGACAAATTTGATACAGGCTGATAATTCTTTAAAACATTTTTATCTAATGAAGGTTTCTTGATCAATGGACGTACCACTGCGGACCGGAAGATTTCAGGAACGTGACCAGAGGACAAAGAGGTATTGATAACATGAGTAAGATGGGGTAGGACATCATCAATGCACTGAAAGAGCAAGTTAGTGGGAATGGCATCAAGTTCACATGATTTAGGGCTGCATCGCAAACAAAGTTTTTTGACATAGTCTTGACTAACAGGACTAAAACAAGCCAAAGCAGGTCCACAGTAAACTTTGTCATTCAGAGGATGTACAGGTGCAGTAGAATCTAGCTTTTCACGGATAGTGTCAATTTTCCATTGAAAAACTCTAAGAATTTCTGAGGGAGCTCTTGAGTTTGGAAGATGGTGGGAAGGGGGGAGTAGCTGACTTTGCCTAGGAGACTATTTGTGACATTAAATAGTTGCTTGGCCGTATTACAGGCCAATATCTTTGAAGATGTGTGTGTGTGTGTGTGTGTGTGTGTGTGTGTGTGTGTGTGTGTGTGTGTGTGTGTGTGTATGCGCGCGCGTGTGTGTGTGTGTGTGTGTGTGTGTGTGTGTGTGTGCATGTGTGTGTGTGTTGTGTGTGTGTGTGTGTGTGTGTGTATGAGTGTGTGTGTGCGTGTGTGTGTGTGTGTGTGTGTGTGTGTGTGTGTGTGTGTGTGTGTGAGTGTGTGTGTGTGTGTGTGTGTGTGTGTGTGTGTGTGTGTGTGTGTGTGTGTGTGTAGGCGCCTGCGTACACTCTATCACATCATCAGTCAACAGTAGAACGAGGGAACTGATGGAAACTTAGACGGATAAACCCATCGGTTTCTCTCCTTCGTTCCGTTCAAGTCTACTCACGCTCTGTCATCAGGCACATTCTGGATTGTCTCCAGGGTGTCGGAACGCATGACTCCCAACAATGCAGATGCACATCATGCACAAATGGGACAAAAATATGAAGTTAATCCCTTGCTTAAGAAACTTTTTCTTACAATGCCTATATTCTTGTGTGTGCCTTCAAATGCGTCTCTTATTTCCAAACTAGAAGAGAGAGAGAGAGAGAGAGAGAGAGAGAGAGAGAGAGAGGGGGGGGGGGAGGGCAGATAGTGCAGGTATAGCTTACTTACTTACTTAGGCCCATAGATCAAGGGTGAGCATAGGTCATCGACAACACTCCGCCATCGCACTCGGTTCTGGGTTGCTCGCTGAATGTCTGTCCAGTTGGTCCCCTGCCTCTTTATCTCTGAGTGCAGGTATAGGGAGGGTGGCTATTTCAGAAATCTAATTTTGGTAAAAGCATACTATGGGTGTCTGTTCACGCCTCACAAAATATGTTGTGACACTAGGACCCAGTCTGAATTTTCTATAGAAATCCTATCTGTCACGTGCATAGTCTTCCCAGTGCTGCCTTCCGATGTCGGACAGTCTGTTTAAATGCCTCCAGGAAAAAAAAAACTGAATGCAACCGTCTTCCTGTAGTGCTCAAATACATGCAAAACCATTCACACACAATACATTACAGACCCTTACTCAAGTTGTTTTGGTTACTCCTTACCCAAGTTGTTTTGGTTCTCTTTTAAGTGGCTATAAGTGGTAGTAAGAGTTCAGTTATTTGAACTTACATCAACCAATGTTCTATTCATTTCACAGTGGCGTTAAAAAGGAAATCTCCCGAGCTCACCATTGACTAGATCGTTTGGTGTTCTTGTATTGACGCCGAAAATATCTTTCAAATGCATATTAAATGCTTTCATAACACAAGCACTGGCTTCAAAGGCCATTGTTCAGCCCCGTAAGGAACTGCTGGTGTACCTGAAAACTTTGATAACTATGTTTATAGTGGCACTGTCAAACATACGTAATTTACAAGGATTTTCTTAAAACAGAAATAATCCCTCAGCCATACATGCCAAGTCTTTGCAGGCAAAAAAGTCAAGTTTCTTTGATAAAACAGTGCTGAGATCTTTATGGACCGCAGATTTTCATCAACACATTCTGAAACCATCTTTCTCTGGTAGCTTAATGACCACCTTTTCTAAACCTACTGCATTGCCAGTGCACATGCTTACTTGTAGCTTCGATCTGAGTCAGAGTTTTAGCTTAACATTTTTTTTAGCTCAATCAGTGAAAAGAGATCATCAGAAAAAGGGTCACGAGAACATCTGCACTATTTTAACCACTGTAATGTATTTCTTTTGAAAGTCCATTTATTAGTAAAGAAAACAATATAAGATTAAAAACGGTTCCCTGATTAACACGACGGGAGCGCTTAATGTATTCAGTAAATGTAACACCACACCTAACCCAAACTGTGACAGTTTCATAGTACTTCTTATACATTTATAAAGTTAACATTTTAATGCATTTTTACAATGGAATTGGCCAAACAGTTTTCTTGACGCAGAATCAAAGGCTTTCTCAAAGTAAAAAAAAGCATGCAGTTTTCTGTCATTCGATTTGAAATAGATGTTTATGAACTTTTCTACAAAAATTTTGTTAAGCTTCTTCTGCTTTTCTTTAAAACAGACGACAAGAAGCTCTTTCTCAGTTACATTACTCTGCATATTGACCTCATGAGTTCTGCTGGGTTTTCTCAGTGGTCTTCGAAATCTTTCTGTGTAGCCGTGTATTCTGCATTGTATACTAGTGATTTATTCGAGGGGAGGGGGGAGGGGGGGGGGTGGGTGGGAAGGACTGGGGGTTATTAATACATATTTTTTTTCGTACATTCAGCTTTTTCTTTACTAAATAATGAAGGTTTTAAAAGGTTGTTTAATCTATATTTAAAAGAGTTGTTGCAAAATTCAGCTGTTGTTTTTTTCCATCTGATTTAATCAAATTATAAAACTCTTGACATTTATCAAAGTCCCAATATTTTCTAAACACTTCATCTGATACGTACAAGCGCATTTTGTTTTCCTCCGTTCTGATTTCAAGACGACAGTCCTCGGGTAAATAATTTGGATTCAGATTTGAAATACGAAGCATACAATTTTCCTGTAAAAAGCAATATTTCCGCAGAGAGAAGAAAATAATGTTACGCTGTTTACTTGGTCAGAAACAAATATGCGATGACCTTGAAGGTCGCCATTACAGACACCATTCGTTATAAACAAATTAAAGGTAACCACCCAAATTTATATCAATTCACCCAAAGAATTCAGTTCGCTTCCCCCAGAGTGTCTTGCAAAATTTTCACACTTCCTTGCCGGGTACTGGTAACATCATGAAGAAAGGGGTGAGGACCAGACGTTGTCCCATTCAAATCACCCACATGACATGGAACACAGGTCGAACTGAGAAACAACTAGATCTGTCATGTTTGTTGTAAAATACTGAAAATGTATTCTTAAGTCCCAAAAGTACATACAGGGAAACGTTTTCAGGAGGCACATATTGGCATAGACACATATAGCATCCTATCAATACCTGAAGACAGAGAGAGAGAGAGAGAGAGAGAGAGAGAGAGAGAGAGAGAGAGAGAGAGAGAGAGAGAGAGAGAGAGAGAGAAATGATACACCATAATGTACAGCCAGAAGAGAGAGAGAGAGAGAGAGTAGAGAGAGAGGAGAGAGGGAGGAGAGGAGAGGAGGGAGGGAAACAGAGGCAGAGACAGAAGCGAGAGAGACAGAGAGGGAAAACAGAGGAGAGACAAAAGGAGCAGAGAAGAGAGAGAGAGAGAAGAGAATGAGAGCAGAGAGACAGAGAGAGGAGAGGGACAGAGAGAGAAAGACAGAGAGACAGAGACAGAGAGAGACATACACTCACAGACAAATAGAGGAACAAAAGGGGTAAAACGATCCAGCCTCGTCGACTCTCTCTCAGTCTTGCTGACATTCAGATCCGAGCCTTAACCAAGGACACATGGTCGGTCTTATTGTGATGAGGATCAACCCCCTGTAGAGAACAACACTCCATCATCAGCCACAGCGGGACGGTGCAACGTAGTTAACCTTTGGGGTTCAACTCATCGATTTTCCACTCTCCATGTTCCATGACAGTCTACAAAAAGCACTGTCATCAGGCAAATTCCCGATTTACTCCAATGTTTTGACACGCACGGTTCCCAACAGCATAGAATCACTTAATGAAGAAACGCAGCAAATACTGAAGATAAGTCGTTGCTTTTGAATATTTGTTTATTCATAATGTTTACCTTTCTTCTCCTTCGATTTCTAATATTTCTGTTGTGTCCACGATGAGAGAGAAGAGAGAGAGAGAGAGAAGAGAGAGAGAGAGAGAGAGAGAGAGAGAGAGAGAGAGATACAGAGATACAGAGAGAGGGAGAGAGAAGAGAGAGAGAGAGAGAGAGAGAGAGAGAGAGAGAGAGAGAGAAGAGAGAGAGAGAGAGAGAGAAGAGAGAGAGAGAAAATACGGATACGAATACGAATACGGACAGGAATAGTTTATTCAGATCAAGGCCATAGCCATACTGGTGTATTACAGGTGTTACCCCTTCACACACCCCATAAAAACGATTCTCAGTAAATGAAATGAAAAGAGTTAGCAGTTTCACACAATCCGATTCTCAGTAAATGAAATGAAAAGAGTAAGCAGTTTCACACAATCCGATTCTCAGTAAATAAAATGAAAAGAGTAAGCGTTTCACACAATCCGATTCTAAGTGAATGGAATGAAAAGAATTAGCAGTTTCACACAATCCGATTCTCAGTAAATGAAATGAAAAGAATTAGCAGTTTTCACACAATCCGATTCTAAGTGAATGAAATGAAAGGAATAAACAGTTACACACACATACCACCATGCAAACTATCATACTGTTCGAAGCTGCTTTTGTGCTTCATAAATGTGCATTGCACGATCTGTTCTTTCTTTCTTCGTACGCAGGCTGATACTCCTGCCGACACTGCCTGTATGGACAGGCAGTGGAGTTTTGTGTGTCTGACCGTTTTTTTTTATCCCACCATTAAGGCAGCCATACTCCATCTTCGGGAATGCATTGCAAGATCAAAGAGGACATTTTCGTTTCTTATTGCTAAGTTGATTCTAAAACTGCAAGGGTCAAAATAATACTTAATCAGTTTAGCTATAAGGTCACTGAGAGCAGGACAGCAAAATAAAAAAAATGAAGAAAAAAAGAAAGAAAACCTTGCATTTAATCTTCCTCAGTCTGATTACACAAGTGACACATCAGTCAGTTTTCTTTCAAAGCGCTGTATTTAAACCGATGGTAAGCAATGTCAGAGAACTAAATCTAAACTTACTCAATGGACTCCAAATATAACGATTCATATTCATCATCTTTTTTTAAAAAATGTATGGCTCAATCATATGTCTTTTTTTTTTTTTTAAAGTCTATAGTGCATATCTGTCACTGCTGTTGATATGGTCATGCCAGTCTTGCCATCTGCAACCAATCAGTCTTTGTTCAAAACATTTAAAAAAAATCCTAATATACTTTCAACGCCCTGCTTGTTCCAAACATAAGCGAAGCCATATGAATTTGAGCATTCACGAACATTGGTACACATGTCTTCTTGCTATTACAATCCAAAATTTGCACATCTTATGAGCTTTAAACACTATTTTGGTTTCTTCCATTCTGATTATTTTCCACTAATACTTAAATACATTTCAGAAATGCACGAGCCGATCTGTCGGAGAAAACGAAAGTCATCAACACGTCAAAACAATGAGCAGACAGGACACTCAGAGCCTTGTAATTCTTCATCGCCAGAGAGAGAATAGGCCCGTAGTCTCACTGTCTACCTCAACCAGGTTCTCAGGATCATAGTCTCACTGTCTATCTCAACTAGGTTCTCGGACATGTCTACCTCAACCAGGTTCTCAGATCATAGTCTCACTGTCTATCTCAACCAGGTTCTCAGGATCGTTAGCTATTAGTTTCCACAGGCATGCTGCACAGCAGTAGGTCTCAGTAGTTTCAGTTTCATCAAGGAGGCGTCACTGCGTGCGGACTAGTCCATATACGCTACACCACATCCGCTAAGTTTTGAGACCACACTACGCATGATTTGAAGCTGATGGATAAATGAATTAACAACTAAGATGAGACAATTGAAGAAGGGTCTCGTGGCTCCGACTTAGCAGATGTCTGACCTACGCATTTGCCCAGTATCTTTGGTAGTTCAAACTCTCTGTCTTCCTTCAAGGCACTCTTAAAACAACCCTCTCACCTGTCAATAGCAGTTCTTTCTTCCCCTTCCTTTGCCCATCAAATTGATTGATTCTGGGACTAGTGTGTGTGTGTGTGTGTGTGTGTGTGTGTGTGTGTGTGTGTGTGTGTGTACGTGTTTGTGCATTGGTGTGTGTGTGTTGTGTGTGTGTGTGTGTGTGTGTGTGTGTAGTGTGTGTGTACGTGTTGTGCATGTGTGTGTGTGTGTGTGTGTTGTGTGTGTGCGTGTGTGTGTGTGTGTGTGTGTGTTGTGCTTGTGTGTGTGTGTGTGTGTGTGTGTGTGTGTGTGTGTGTGTGTGTGTGTGTGTGTGTGTGTGTGTGTGTGTGTGTACGTGTTTGTGCTTGGTGTGTGTGTGTGTGTGTGTGTGTGTGTGTTGTGTGTGCGTGTGTGCGTGGTCGTGTGGTGTGTGTTTCGTGTGTGTGTGTGTGTGTGTGTGTGTGTGTGTGTGTGTGGCGTGCGTGCGTGTGTGTGTGTGTCAATATGCACCCTTGTTAGTAGATGCATGGTACTTATTGCAATATTCATCTTCCTATTTTTTCATTTATGTTTTTTTAACCTTTTATGCATTTGTAAGCGCTTAGGGTTTATGATGTAAGATTAAGCGCCTTAAATATCATTATTTTTTATTGATGCGCTGGTCGACCTTGTGTGCTACCTAACATTGGTTGTCTTTTTTAAATTTTTGTTTTTATTTCTATTTTCTTTTTTTTTCAGTAGGCTGTCTGCTATTAACTCTTGTCATAGGTTTCCTTTCATGCTGTTCATGTCGTTGCTATTCGTGTTGTTACTTGTTGTAAGCACTCATGTTGAATTGTGGTGATCTTTTTCTCGCTGAAATTAATTATTTGTACGTTCATATCACACACACACACACACACACACACACACACACACACACACACACACACACACACACACACATACACAACAATACACAAACACGTACACACACGCACACACACACACAACACACACACACACACACACACACACACACACACACACACACACACACACACTCTCTCTCTCTCTCTCTCTCTCTCACACACACACACACACACACACACACACACACACACACACACACACACACACACACACACATGTATACGAACGATATCAAAATCATTTTCAGGTGTTTACTGATGGTTCCGTTTTAGATGATGGAAATGTTGGTGCAGCATTTGTTATACCTTCCCTTAAAACTCAAAGATCGTTCTTTCTGGGTAGCAATTTATCTATATTCACAGCCGAATTAGTAGCGATAATGATGGCAATGGAATTTGTAACAGATCTTCCCACTAACATCGCTCAGATAGTTTTCTTTGTAGATTCAAAATCAGTCCTACTTGCCCTTGACTCCTCTAATATATCGACACGACCCGACCTTGTGTTTGAAATTAAATATCTTTTATACTGTCTGGTGTCTAAAGGCATTATTATAGAATTTTGCTGGATTCCTTCGCATACTGGTATACTTGGAAATGAACTGGCTGATAGGGCTGCGAAAAAAGGTGCTAAAAAAGCAGGGTCATTTTCTGAGTTGAAAATAAAACCGTCAGTAGTAGAATGTTATCATACTCTTGAATCGACTGCACGGAAGAGAGCTCAAACAAATGTTGATACGTCTACAGAGATTTCATCCAACCAATGGGAAGCTTTTCCAATAGACCTTGTATTAAGAAAAATGCCTGATCTTCCAGTTTATTATTCCAGACAGATATCTTCCCTTATAATTCGATTAAAGCTAAATGCTTTGAAAACAAAGTTTAGTAAGAATACTAACTGTATTTGTGGTAAAGAGATAACACTGAACCACATTTTGTTCAATTGTCACAAGTTGACTACTTTCTTACCAACATCATTACGATCCAATACTTTTTCTGAAAAAAACTTGCAAGATCTACTTTCGAATCTCTGCTGATCGAAATTGCTGAATACTTAATTCATAGTCTGATTGGGGTTTTTATTTAGATAGTTTTGAGCTAACTCATTTTGTTTAAGATAGTGAAGGATTTTTGTCTTCTTGCTATATATTGTTTTTTTTCTCCACTAATTGTTGTATTTAAGATTATTGATATGTTTATTGTTCAGTTTAGACACATATACAGATACATACACGTACACACTCACATACAAAGGCCTACATTCATGCTTACACAACACACAGGCTTATTCATTTAATCATTCATTCAGTCAGTCACTCTCTTCTTTCATTCACGTCTAATATCACTCAAAGTGAACAGACGTTAAACAGAAGTACGAACGAACACACACACACACACACACACACACACACACACACACACACACACACACACACACACACACACGGGCGCACACGTACACACACACACACACACACACACACACACACACACACACACACACACACACACACACACACACACACACACACCCTGCTGAACATCCGACCTGTGCTGTCTATGTCTAGTCACACACTTCCACTGCTGTTTCCACC